>OX235262.1:6318313-6918313 GCA_944472135.2 Trichobilharzia regenti | reverse complement strand
AAATGTTTTCATTGAATTCCTAATACAAATTATGTGAACCTGAAGATGATTAATACGATGTCGCAGACAATATGAATGTTAAGAGATCACTGATCGGAAAACATTTACATAGGATTATGAAAATGAGGTGTACTTTTCGAAGATTCTATCAAATGTAAAAGAGGATTGTATTTTATGATTTTATTGAATATCGCTTATTTATACTGCAATATGTGTTAAGTTGAGTGAGCATAAAAATACAGTTCAGATATAATGGCAGTAGAAGTGCATTTGGCATCACTTAATCTGATGTGTTGTACAATGATGCAGCATTCCAGACTGGATAGTTCTGCTTTAAAATTTCTATTCTTTTGAAAATGACATCAAATGGAATTGTCATATTTAGGTTGTGGACGTTTCCAAGTATTCAGAGAGTTCGTCAGGAATTGTCATCACACACATTAGACATCTGTTTCGTTCTAGTTCAAAAAACTTTTCAGAAATGCAAAGCCATTACAACCAGAGTAGATATCCGAGTCATTACTCCGGGTTGAAAATTATCATTTTTACGAAATCATCAACTAGATACCTGTACATTCATGCATTCATATTACAAATGGGTGGGAAAGTCCCAGAATAATTTCCTGTCAAGAGACAAATTGATAAAATTACAATCAGGAATTGAAATGCTATAATAAACATGGTGGGGGAAGGATAAAACTCAAACAGAGTAGAATCATAGATACTGAGGGAATTGACATATTCTTCAATTGGGGTTAGAAATAACAACAGTAGACAGGATGTTTGGATAAAAAACAAAATCTGGTGGGATCATAACTAATGTGACGACTAATTGCTTATGCTACTAGGGGATTAAATATGCAGAAATAATAAAATGAAACAGGAAGTTCGGATATGAAAACATGGTAGTGTAAATAGGGATTAAGAAAAACTTGAAAATAACGTGAATAAAACAGGAAGTTTGAATAAGAAATGTAATGGAATGGTTGCTAACAAAAGAATTGCCTGTTTATGATGTCTGTGGCCGGGAAAAGGGTTGGAAGCATTTCTTTTGGATACATAGAGTGGGTTTGAACTGTCGGTGGCTAGTGCCTCGGCTTTGCCCAGATGTTTCAATTTTACCCCCTATGATAGGTTTGATCGAATCTTGTATATTATTTTGAAGGAGTTTTCGAATGACACTGAATGTCCAGAATTGACCAGATGTTCTCTCTTTCAACTATACACACGTTTTCGCTCTGTTTTTACTCAGCTCCTCAAGAGCAAGTAAGCATGTAAACGGACGTTGAAGTGGCTCAATGTGGCACCTTGTCTTTCACGTTCTGGTTAAACGGCTTCTTGCAGAAAAACGTCAGTTGTAGGCTCGCAATGAAGTGTGTCTTCCTCGGAGATTTACAGAAGCGTTTACGAAGGATTTCTGCTTCAATGTCACCTTTGAATTCTAGTTACGGCAAAGTATCTTCTTCGGGACGGATTGGGCTTGTTGAGAAGTCTTCTTTGATTTGAGATTCGTATCTATGAACCTGGGCGGGAAACCATTTTCCATAAGGGTTCTTCGGAGATCACTTCCTGGCTGCATATGTTCCGAATCCTCGAGGAGTTGAGTAAATCGGCCGAACCATGAGCCAACTTGAAAAACGCGCTCAAGAACACTGTCCAGCCTGGCTAGTAAAAACAGAGCGAAAACGTGTGTATAGTTGAAAGAGAGAACATCTGGTCAATTCTGGACATTCAGTGTCATTCGAAAACTCCTTCAAAATAATATACAAGATTCGATCAAACCTATCAAAGGGGGTAAAATTGAAACATCTGGGCAAAGCAATTGAATGTACTTTTGAATTGACAATTCAGGAACTCAGGGAGCTTTCAATGTTAGACCGTAGATTAAAAGGGAAAGAAGATGGGAAGTTAAACACAAGTATTTACAGGAAACCCACACACTCAAACAGGTTAGTGAAATAGAAATAGTGAAATCTTTAAGTAATAGAGTACGAAAATGAAACAGAAGACCAAGTTAAATCTAAGACAGGAAGTGAGGCATCTAAGAGAAGCCTTGAAACTTAATAATTACTCTGATAAATTAATCAGAAGGTATGTAGGGAAATGTAAAAATAAAGTCAATAATGATAGTTGTGGTAGTGATGATAATAATAATAATGACGACATGCATGTCAAACATGTGAATGATACTGACAACACCAACGATAAGGAATCTAAATCATCAGTAATAACTCCATACAACAAAGAAACCTCGGAAACCTTATGCAGAATTCTTAACAAGGCAGGAATAGAAGTGACCGGCATGCAAACCCAAAAACGCAATTAGAAACAAGCTTTGTCTGTCAAAGGATCCTTGGGAACAGCCTTTAAAACAAAATAATTTAGTTTATCCAATACCCCATCTGCAATGATTGTCAGGTCAAATACACAGGTCAAACTAGTAGAACAAGGGGCAGTTAAACTAGCCAAGCATAAAAACCTAGCGAAATTTAAATTAATTGAACCGAATAAGATAGGAAGTCTAGAGAATATTTCAGCCATAGATAGCACTCACTACATGCAATTACGCAAAACCATACAATGGGATGATGGAATAAGATGACAGTTTTAAAATGTAATGTAACAAGGTGGTAGGAAAGACTGATGACGGAAGCTTTGTTTGTCCAATCAACTGAATGGAAAATATGTGTAATAGGCATGATTCAACACCTGTCCAGCCAGATATCTTAAAACTTCTACTGCCTGAACAAAACAAAGAAAACTATGAAACTCAAGTTTCGAAGTCGTGTGATTCTAATTGATGAAATGATTATAAAGAAAAATTGACTGTGTTGGGAACCTTGTCATCCATTAAATATTACTGTTTCACAGGCTGTGTGATACACCTAATAAACGAACTAATATGCAGCTCAGCATATAGTTGTACAAACTCTTGAATGAAAATGTAATCCTTCTGAAGACTAATTGCTGCTGCTGAATACATCTCTCGCAGACATCAGCTCTGTTCCTAGGAAAGTAATATACACCACTCAATTACTTGTAAGTAGACCTCACTACATACTTGAATTCGGCTTTCATATTTTAGCCTGCCATAATATGAATAGTGTGACACAGTAATAAAGTAACCCTCTTGTTTTCAAACTACAGACACAATGCAAAAATTCAGCCTACACTCTGTTAATTGAATGTAGGCCAGTGCAATCGATTGATATCAGTTAATTCTATTAATTAGGAATTATTATCAAATTAATTGGATAGTCTAAATTTAACACCGACAAAACCTCTCTTTTCTCGCTAATACACAAATAAATAACACAATTAACATTCCTTCTGTATTTATATATATAATATTTTATCATAGTGCCAATCAATAAACTGTGCCTTCTGTATGTCATCATCTTACTTGTGAGATTGTCTTCATCAGAGTGTAAGTACCGAAATTGATGTAATACTATTTCTACTTTCAATGACTTTTTATACTTTAATAAATAAGACTTTTACTTTCTCGAAAGTGATGACCAGTTGTCATCAGTGTATCAATACGGCATCAAATCCAAAATGCTCAAGTGTTGCTCGACTCTGATTGGATTGATGATATGACTTTTTTGTGGACTGACAGCAGTCAGAGTACCATTGAAAAACATGGGCATAATGGATAGTTGTTTCGTCCTAATTTGATGCTCTCAAGTAGTACGCACCCACTGAGTTTCTAGCCCAGTAGGTTATACAGTTACTAGGCAAGCTCATAAAACTACTCAAGCCACTGGAACCGCGATTCAATGGCTCAAGGAAAGCCCACTGATAATATTCGCTAGTTTTCCAGCCGTATCATGGATTGGTAGAAGTTGGAATTCATGCACCAGTGAACAGCGTCCCAGTGGCTTGATGGCTTAAGAGTCTGACTTGTGAACTGAAGGTTCTGAGTTTCACCCTATGTGAGTCAATACTGTTGAATGGTTCCAAAAACTAGGACGAATTGGCTGTCCGATACTGACTACGTTATTTCCCAATGATTCTCTAACCGGTATCAATTCATCATGAAATGCTGAAACGCAGAATAATTCCTTTTGACCTTCAGACATAAGAAGACAAACAAGTGATATTGTTTTGCTCAAATGAAGGTGCTAACATCGACCTCATAAATCGTCGAGAATATATCGATAAACTGCTTTCTACCATATATGACGAAAGTAAATTTTGAAAAGAAACCATTTAAGAAGATCAAACTGAACGAATGGAAAAAGAACCATTATTACAAGTATTATTCCCTCACGTTCCAAGTGGAACATAGAGATTCAACAATACATCTCCACTTTCTTTCGTTTTCTACTGTCCTCTTCACTTGAACTCAAAATTGTTGTAATCTCTCACCTCCTCATCACACTATCTCTTCCAAATCACCATAGCAACCTCGATCCAATGGTTACTTTCCATTCGGATTCCACTTGAGGTCCTAGTGTTCGATGTCTTTCGGCGACCTCCTCAATGTATGCCCGACCCATCCCCATTTTCTCCTACATATTTGTTCAGCGATCAGCTCTTGGTTGGTTTGTTTCCAGTCAGAGTTTCTTGCTGTTTATTCTTTCTTGTCATTTGATCTTCAATATGCAGCCATTGAAGAGGTCAGCTATCGATGAAAGTCTGAAACCTGTTGGAAATACTTTTTGTTAGACTCAATACAAGTTTCTGACCTGTATGAAGGAATTGACGTGACATTGGTGCTGAAGATGCCAACCTTTTTCCTCATGCTGAGTGCCTTACAGATGATTTGCAAACTGGTTTCAGTTGGTTGATGAAGGTGTATTTTGCTTTTCCGATTCTGACTTTGACATCTTTATCCATTTCGACTGCGTCTAGTCAAGACGACGCTTCCTAGACAAGTGAAGGCGGTAACCTCTTTTAATTATCTCTCATTGATATTGATTGGTTACCTTTGTCGCCTCCATCTGACCCCTCTGTGTTCAACTGCAGTCTTGTTTTACGCTGCTTCTTAAACCAGTTTGTGGAATTTCGCTTGAAATTCTTCGAGTTTATGTCTAACTAGTCACCAATCCTCTACGAAATCTAGATCTTCTAGTCTTTTGGTCGGTCTTCCAGAGTATTTCTGACTCCTCGCTCTGGCTACTTGGGCAGCCTTTCCGGTCGCGTACATTGTACGGACAGACCACGTACCAATTTTACTCTCGCTTTCATAGTGAGAAGACTAATTGGTTGACTGACTGGCTTCCCGAAGACTTTCACCAGCTCGCAGGTCATTTCACCACTCCGATTCGAGCGAAGAATAAGATTTTTTATTTGGAATTTTGTATTATCTGTGTTGAAGTTTCTCAAGTGGTTTGAAAGATTTAGTGGTATGAGGTTGTTAGCCTCATGCCCAATCCTTCCGCTTTATCCAGGCTTGGGATCGACTAGAAAACAAGCGAGTTAAAGGAATCGATTACTTTACTCGAAATATTTCAACAATCAAAGCCTTTGAGTTCGGTAATTCGCCTTTCATATGGTCTACCAAGAGCACATAAAGAGAAGCCGTCATTCTGCCTAATCTCCAATCTAACTCATTTATCAGACAACAGTACTCCTGAAAGTTTACTCGACATTCGTCTCAGTCATCGCAGTGGCTCAGATTCATTTGAATTCACCAACTGAATAAACCATGTCAACGTATTCAAGATAATGATGGTGATAATCATAACGATGATAATATCTCTGGTTCTCAGCTTTCTCAGCATTAATGTCCTTTTCACTAAATCTATTTGCTTTCTACGGAAATTAATCGATAATAATAATTTAGACATGAGCTTTCCAGTACACGAATTCACAGAATTGCTGTTTAGCTGCATTTCCAACATGAGTTTCAACTCTAATGTCATAGTGTATAAAGGAGAACACTGTGTGAGTATTAAGTCACCATGGATTCTCCTAATTGTAGATCACTTGATGGAGGGACTAGAAAATGAAGTCGACGCCGAAGTACGGAGAGTTTACATAGTTACCAGAGATGCATAGATGATACTTTCATTAAATGTGAATAAGTTTCCGATATCAAAGAGAGGAGATCAAAAATTGCCACCAACTTCACATAAGAATACCAGATGAACTCTGGATTTCACATTTCTGCATGTCCTTTCTCCGTCTCTCACTTACGCTTCACACAAAGAAACACATCTTGCTCATCATTACTCATTCGTACTCTACTTGACGACCTGGCACAAGATGTCGGTCAGTTGTGTTTTCATTGCATATGTACGTCGGTGGTACAGTGGCTAGAACTCTCACCGACCATGCATATGGTCCGAGTTTCGATCCCCTGCCGACAGACACCTGATATCTATGGTCGGCCTGCAAAATTTGGGTTACCGATATCCATGCTGAAAATTCCATACTTGTACCAAAAATATAGTGTGGAATCAAGCTGTAATCACAAATTAAATAAAAATTAATTAATCTGTTTGCAGCATAGATTATTGGTTGGTTGGTTGGATGATTTGTTTCTTATCAGAGCTTCGTGGTGCTCATTGCTTCCGGCCATCTATCCGGTTTTCAGTAATGCGCGTAAGTAGCTGTTAACGACTGTCTGCAACAACCAGTTGGAAATAAATTCTGTGACGCGCCAAGTCTTACCTCCGATAAAAGAAGACGAACTGTTTAACCAACCTACCTCGGGGGGTAAATCAATCCAATCCCTGCACAAACTTCGCCTTTAATCGTGCTAATTTTAATTCATATACGCGTTTGATTTATAGCTTGTGTGTCTTAGAGAATATCACAACTTATGAGTTAGACATAAGGGATTAAGAATCAGTTAGGTTTAGAGATACCACACATATTTCATCTGTAATAAAACCTCTTCTCAATGAAAATTTCAGGGAAAGAAAAGGATATGACGTCAATAATTCATCAAATTAAAAACCAAGAAAGTAAGTTGATCCTCCCCTATTCACTGAGTTGCGCAATGTATGTTGTTCGTTGTACTCGACAGCAGTGCGTTGAGTCAGTCACACTGACTCAGTTGAAGCCGATGAACACATACATATATAAGGTCATGCACATACCAAACACTTACCACCAAAGCCATTCCACACCCCACAAGAAAGCATCACTGTCAATAAACATGAGGCTTCAAGCCTCAAGTATCAGACACAGAAATCGAAGGAATACAAAGTGCAGAAATAGTACACACACACTCGTGAAAAAATGGCACATCTACTGATTTTTTTTAATGTTTTTCTTCATCATAGCTTTCTTCAACAGAAACTCGAACATTTCAAATAGTGTTGCAAAGAAATCAGGGCAAAAAACGTGTATGTTAAAATCGTTATTACACATTTTGTGCATAATATGATGATGAAGACATTTACTGTGTGATTGGTTAAAATACTGGATCACGCTGAGCAGATATTCTTCAACCGATCTGAAATGATCTTCTTCCCCAGAGTGTGTCAAATGCATTTCAATTCGTTAATCTGTTAATTCGTTAAATATCCAAAAAGTAATTCTTGAAAAGGGATCTAATGCCCTCAAGTGATTGACTGCAGTGCGAGGTTCTCTGGTAAAGTCATGACTTGTGGGCTGCAGCTGGTCAGCAGTCAGCACGAATGATCCTCAATGATACTGGCTTGAGGAGGCGTTAAACTCGTGAATTCGTGGGCTGGCTATTGAGTAGTGACTGGGATCCCAGTGGTTGAATGGTCTCCCAGCTCGCGCTGTAACTGTAAGGCTTTGAGTACAAAGCCATTGGGTGTTTACTGCAATTAGTCATAAACTTGGGTAACGAAGCAGCTATCCAGTACTCCCTCGTGGTTTCCAAAGGTTCTCTAACTGATATTGATCCGTGGTCAAACTAAAATACCTGTTTCTGTCTGTCTGTCTGGATTCAACATAGAACTTGGCGCCGAAGTGCACCAGTTCGAGTGTTGCCACGTTCCAAATAGCACACAGAGGTAGACAAGAAGATGAGTGAAGAGAATCAATAGAGTTTGACATATATAACAGTGAAACAGAATGGGTAATGGTAGAAAGGAATATGAAAGATTACAGAGACTGAATACATCTGCTCCGGCCATGGACAAGGATTTTGAGCCATGTCACCTATTGTCTCCAGCCATTGATTCCTAGAGTCCCGAGGCCCCAACCCGGAAGTCTGCATCTCCCTACCTGACTCAGTTTAACTGTCAAGGATTTCATGGATTGATGGCCATGTTTTTGTTTGGCCACCACTGGCTCTTTTCCAACCTGCACCTATATCAGCTAGCAATGCCCGTCGGGGGAGGCGATGGTTAGGCATGCGCAGCATGTGACCTAGCCATCTCAGTCTATGTAACTTTATAGCCTCCCTCGTCGATTGATTTCCCTCTTTGCCTAACAATCTACGCCTAACGTCAACATTACTTACCTTATCAAACAACCTAACGTGAGACAGAGATCGCAGACATCTATGATCGAAAGCAGTCAACCTTTTCATGTCTTCAACTCGTATTGGCCATGTTTCAGAGCCATAGAGAAGGACGGAGCGAACTGATGAGCAGTACACACATCCCTTGTTTGATAACCGGATGTAAATACCTGTTTGCACAACTATCAAAGGACAATTCCGGATATAATTCTGAGTTATAAAGAATTAATATATATTGAATTCTGGTTAAACTATTTTACAATAAAACTGTCTCTCCTCATTTGAAATTTTAAGCTGATTCGAAGAAGAGGAGAGAAATCATTGCAGTATACAAGGAAATAACGAAAAATGAAAGTGAGTCGATTCTTGTCAATAGATACGTGATTTGTCACTTCTGTGATACAGCTTTGCACAATGTAAGTTGTTCGCTGATCCAAATCCAGCCAACTCACACACACACACACACACACACGCAATATTAAAATGACCATTATTACTCACATGAGTTCTGAGTGCGTGAAATATAATGCTTGCACTGAGCAACGCTATTTCGCTTTTTTGTCCATAAGCTTCTCAAATAAGTAAAGCAGTCAACGTGCTCTAACACTTTACTCCAGTCCAGTGACATCGTCTTATATTTGACGGAAGAGAATCGCATGCCATGACATTCAAAGATTGCAGCTCGAGCTGTTCAGAAGACTCTCGATGATTTTGTCAGTGTCTTCACCTAGAAAGACTATATCATCTGCATATTCGAAGTCAACGAGATTATTCCCTGATAACAAGTCAATCCCGCAGTGGCTGAATTCAATAAGTGTGAAGTACATTAGTGTATACATCATGAGATTAAGCAGAAATGGGGATAGTGGATATCCCTGACGGATACCACTAGTCGCCACCAATTCAGATGACAAATCGCCGTAAGCTCTCACCTGGCTGCATGAGTTCGAGTACAGTGTCTTGATCAGTACAATGTATTTTCTCATCAATCACTTCACAGCTAAGCATCACCAGAGTACCTGTTGGTCGACAGAATTGAATGCCGCTTTCAGGTCAAGAAATATGACGATTGTTGGACGCCGACGGTGAGTATACCTATGTTCCAGAATCTGTCGAAGGGTGAAGCTATGGTCAATAACCTTCTTCCTGGTCTAAAGCTTGGCGGGTTCTATTGTGTTTGTTCTACCCCTGGACCACTTAATCTACGCATGATTATTGATCCTGGAACTTCCGATACCATATAAGCCAAGCTGATCCATCTGCGATTATCACAAGAAGACTTGTCTCCCTTCTTGTATATGGGGATAATCAGTGACTTACACCAACCCGACGGGACTTCCTCTGATTCCCAGACACTGCCTAGTACCTCGGTTAATGCAGACAGTAAACTGTCTCCACCGCACTTAAATACCTCTGAAGTCATTCCATCAGGTCCTGCTCCTTTGCCTTGTTTCAGACTAGTGACAGCTTTAGTAACCTCAGTTAGGGACGGAGGACCTGTATTTATATCCCATTCAGGGAGGTGTTGGATGTTCGCTAATTTGAGCGTGGCTGTAGGCCAAATGAATCGCTCCTTAAAGTTTTCTTGTCAACGTTCCAGTCGTCTATCCTGGGAGATAATTATGATGCCATTCTTCTCAGAGATGATTTTACTTATCATTTGTCTTTTACCAGCTGTTTCCTTGATAAGTCTAAACAGTTGTCTGGTGTTACCAATCGCCGATACCTTCTCCATCTCTTTCGCTTTTTTCGCCCACCACTGTTCATGGTCGTTGCGAAGACGTCTTGTTAGTTTCCGTTTGAGTAGCTTTCGCTCCTCATCGTAATCGGAGCTCTCCGGAATCAGTCTTCTTGCGTAAATCTGTTCTGATGAAGCGGTAGAGATCCAATGGCTCTAACTAACTTTTAGTTTTAACTTAATAACAGCTTTTACAGCTGTGTCTACAGCTAACTGTATGTTGTGAAAGGCTACCTCGGGGAAACTAAGCCACGCAGGAAGGTGTAGACTTCCTGGTTAGAGTCCTCGGAACGGTAAAAACCAATGGTTGGAAACAATTGGTGAAATGGCTCAAAATCGTTCTCAATGGCTCAGATGTATCAACTCCCTGTGATATATGATTTCCAATGAAAGTATATTGTTCTTCGTTACTACTATTCCTTTGTCTCACACCTCTGTTTACTGTCTTTATTATGCATCTCTTCTACTTTCTTCTCTTGCTTTGTGTGGTACATGGTGGGAGTGTGGCGACTTGAACTGGTCCACATCGGTGCAAAGTTCTATATCGAAAACTGACAGACCTCAGGGAAAGTCCTGCTATCGACCTCAGACACTCGTTTCGCCATTTTTTCATTAAATAGGGACTCAATATCTCGATCTAGTTGGGGACGTAACTGTTTAGCTGGCGTCAATTTATTATGTTCATTTAGTCATAAGCATAAACGTGCGAAAACCAGAGCGTGATCCTAGTCTACGCACGTGTTCGAGAAGGACAGGCAGTCTTTTTCTGACCCCGCCAATGATACCCTATCTCTTTGTAAAAGATGGAGGTCGCCAGGTTACACAGTGTCTCTCTTTGTGCCTGAAGTTATTGCTGACCAGGAACAGAGGACTATCTGAACAGAACTGTAGAAGACAAGCACCGTTGTCGGTTTGCCGTCAGGGAACTCCATACGCACCACCTACATACTTCTCAGTTTGGCACAACCTCCCTTCTTGAGAATTGAAGTCGCCTGCTAAAACAACTACATCTGAGCGTTTTTTTGCAACGAATAAGACAGTTTCAGGCAGAAATAACCCTTTAGTTCATCCGAACTGCAGTCTGTTGAGGAGTAAACGGAAAAGACAACAACGGGTAACGTAGTCCTTACTTCTTCTAACGGACCCGTTCAGATGGAACGCACACATATGACTATCATCTGGGATCCAGTCAAGGAGTGATTTTTCCGCCCTAACACTCAGCGCCATCCCTACACCTGCGAGTCCTCGTGAAATGGCTGAGGAGTCTCCTGAAACCCTTAAAGTGAAGTTTGCAGATTCACCTTGTTGACCGGGTGAGGTTAAATGAATGACCACACTCGGATGTTGTATGCGTGTCTCCGAAACACAACATACATCCATGGCTTGAGAGGCCAGAGTTCTTGCTAGGGATGCCTGTTATCCGATTTGGCAGAGGGTTCTGATATTAAATGCTCCTATATGAAGTTGGTGACGCGGCTTTAAAAGGCTATCTGCAGTGTTTCTATGGCCATCATCGTTGTTTGCGGTCACAGAATGAAGTGAAGATACCTCACTAACCTGAAGAATAGTACTAACTGTAAAATGGTGAAGGTGATGTGAGTAATGGAGAATGATGTTCGGGGAGGCTTCGTGTGCTCTTGCAAGCGCGTAGGCGATTTTGACATCCCCACTGCCCACACCATATAAGTTGACTGATTCTTCGGGTACCTGAAACAGAAGCAGGGTTAGTTTTGCATGACCGCAGAGTCCAGAGGACAACTGCTTAAGGCCAGTCACACATAGCCTGTATGTACTGGTTTCTTGTATTGGTTTCGTGTTAGTATCCTAATGCCGGTTACAGAGCATCATAGGGTGTCTAGATGTACAACGTTTGGGATCAACCACTTTTCAAACCTTTCTCTCCGGAGTGGAGAGACAGCATAGCTGGCATGCTGGTCATCGGCGGGAAACACTTTATTGCTGTTACATCCCCGTTCCTTAGCACTAGAACATCGCCCACAGAACCCAGCAAGTGTAGCATGTCAGGACATTGCAATATGCAAGTACAACAACCACGTCAATGTAAAAGCTGTCGATCGGGTTTTCAACAATGAGCAAGAGAATGCGACTGTTGATGCAACTTCGCAGTATTCTGTTGAAACAACTTCTCGTGATACTATTGCTAGTCCCTGAACCATGGGAAAATACCGGTTTGACATTATTATTGTATTTTTGTTACCTTGGGTTTCGAATGGATCATACGACTTCAACAACACACCTCCACTCTGTTCTATTTTCTGTCATCCTCTTCAGCAGAGTTCACGATTACCCTAGGATGATCCACTTGCCGTCTCAAGTTCGGGGATCCACTCGAGTGATACACTAACGCACAATGAAATTTGACGGTCTCTGAGGTGGCATGTGCCCCTTACATCTCCATTTTCCCCTATATATATCCTGAACAATAGGTACTTGTTCATTTTTTTCTCATAGCTGCTTGTTTCTAATTCTTTCCGACTAACCATTCTATTGTCAGTATCCAGCCGGTGAAGGCAGTTGTTGATAAAAGTCGGCAACCTGTTGGACTGCTTTGCGTGACACGCAGCGCACGTTTATGCCCCACAAAGAAAAATTGAGTGATTTCACATTTGTTTTGAAAATTTGAATCTTGTTCTTTATAATGAAGATTGCAGATAAATGAAGGAGTATCTTAAATTTTCGATTTTTACTGACTTTACATCTTCTTCCGTTTCGCATGTGGGTAAAATGCCGCTGGCTGTCTGCTTCAGCAGGTTGCTGTTTGTATGCTATCTTCATCACTTTCGTGTTCTCTATACTAACCACATTATCCTGGAGAGAATCAAACAAGCCCTGGATGAAAACTTCGACCGGAACACGCTGGATTAAGGAAGACCGAGTCATGCATCCATCAAATCGCAACACTACAGATCACAATTGAACACACCTTGGAATGCCAGTCAAACCTCACTCTACCTCAACTTCATTGACTTTGAAAAAGCCTTTGTTAGCGCGGCGTCAATCGAGAGGTGATTTGACAACTAGTTGTTCACCACCAAGGTGTCAAGTCAATAATTATTCTTCTCATCCAATAGTTGTACAACAGTGTGACATGCTAAGTAATCCACGACGGAATCCTACGAAGTGAAGACGGGAGTAGGATAAGGCTGGCTGACTGGCTAGTATCTTCAGTGATTCCCTGACTCTAGTAGACTGGGTTATGCGACACACAGCGGGCCGCAGGAAACCGGCATAAAATGGACCCATACACAACAGTTGAAGGATCTGGATTTCGTCGATGATACATTTATGTCTGATTTCCCACAAACTGGAAGATAAGCAAGGGAAAGGCAACAAGTTGTCAGAAGAAGCATCCAGAGAACATACGACTTCCTTCAGGTAAACATAGAGAAATCAGAGGTGATGAAGATTCTTGGCAACAAACAACAATCTTATCCAGCATAAATGGGATGAATGTGGAAGAAGCAACTTCCTTCACCTCCCTAAATACCCAGATAGCTGGGAAGCATCGCTTTAACTACAAGTGGACGGAAATGATGAGCATATCAAAGCAAGGATCATCCGGGAAACAAGACAAGCTTTCATTACTCTGAAGTGTGTATGGAGGTCAACAGCACTCAGTATGGAACATAAGATCCGGTTTTCCAACTCAAATGTGAAGTCAGTGCTACTTACTATGACGATCACAGACTTAGCACCGCGTCGCGATCGCCACCTCAAACAAACCACACACCTTCATCAACACCTGTCTTCGCTCAATACTAATGAAGATCAGATGGCCCGCCAGAAACGATTAGAAATAATGAAGGATCTCTGGCAATGAGCGAACCAACCCATCAGCTATGCTCTGAGGATACAAACCATCCAGTGATATCACATGAAATGCCGGCCATCACTCAAGTGGAATCCGAATGGAAAGTTTCGAGTTGGTCGTCAGTGCCAGGGTGACATGAAGGAGGAGGTGAAGTGAAGAGGAGATGAAAGCATGTGGACAGACGTAAAGACGGGTGGTGAAAACGTTGGCAGAGAACCGAGGGCAATGGAGACGTGTGGATGAAGCCTTATGTTCCTCTAGGAAATAAAGGATATGATAAGAATAATAATCTCCTGCAGCGTTGTCTTCTCTGGCAGTCTACCTCTCCTTTTCAGTTTGTTGGTTTCCACCTGCCTGCATGTCTTCCATTTTGTTTGTTTGATATCAGATAAAAATCATTCACACGCAAAATCCAGATATTCCTCGGTCTTCTTATCGGTCAATGCAGCGCATTCTTGTCCTCTAACTCCCTGTGCACAGTTTTTCACCTAATCCAGTCCACCACAATCAGGATATTAGTGGTGATAACAGGCAACAGCCTCCTCTTACTACTATACTCACCTCGAACGCCTCGCTATGCTTTCCATTGTGGATCACCTGACACGTAGAACCATAGAGATGGCCTATGCATTCCTTTCGAAATGTTTTATTTTATTATAGAAGCATCACAGGAATACTTACGTGGTTCAAACAAGGCTGAAAAAAATTGGAGACGGTTAAAAAGTATGTGTAAATTAGTTTTCTATATATTTCGTGAAATGTAATGAACAAGAAGTTCACCAAAGGCATCTTTTCAACTATGTCATTCTCACTAGCTGTGCAATCGCATTTCTATACCAATACCTCTTCTTTGCAGCCAAGCTGGACGATGTTCTCTAACACGCTTTGATAAGACCTGCATAAAATTACCTATGTAACTAGTTCCTGAGGAGAAGGCGAACTGAAGTGGTCATATGCAGAAGTCTGGCCTTCATAATGCTCTGAAGCAGTGGGTGGTTAGAGAATATCATTCTGAGAGTTGCTGCAGAAAAGATCTTCTTTAGGAAGCTGAAGATTCTCCTTATAAGGATATCTGCTGCTAGGTCTCCTCTGAATTCCACATTCAAATACATTGTTTTCTTTGGCAGTGAGGTGCATTCTTCCCTTTCTTGCTTTGGTTTCATGTTCTTCGTTACGAAACATGCTGGTTATCCATTTTTAGCTATGGTGTTTTTGAGAAATAGAAGCTCTTTAAGGCAGTCATCGGTGCAAATTCTCTTCGTTCACTGAGAAGCTTCATAACCAAACACCTCGCCAGCGCAACTGTCACAGCATCTCAACTGGCTCATCATTCAGAGTCATTCACACAGTAAACAAAAATCTATCAAAGGCAGTGTGTTCTAGACTCTTTTGTACACTTCTGCACAAGCCCTCACCATATGCCTTGGAAAGCCAGTGCCGGGTGTTGAAAAGAAACCGTTTCAACTCCTCCATCTCTCATGGGTCCAGTTCAGTCTGTTTCCTTTGTTCCCGTGTTTTCATCCCTTTCATTCTATCTTTCTTTCAGTTATGAAATATTATTCCTTCAACTTGTCCCCATGCTCACCTCATTCACTTCTTTAGTCAATAAACACCACTTTCTCGTCTGAAAATGCAATGCTTACATTTGCGTTTACTGAGTGACGAATAGCGCTTTTAGCACATTTCATACTTGTGTTGTAGAGTTGGATGAAATTTCAAAATTTTATTTCATATTGCATAATGCCATACACTACCGACTGATTGACGGATTCATTGATTTGACTGGTTGTATATAGGCTTCGAGAACCAGTAGTGCTTACCAGCCGGATCAATATGACCTACATACCAGATGGTCGATTCAATCGTCTACGACTCAGCTTCTCAGATGTATGTATGTTTTAGACTCAGCTCAGAGAGGCAATTCAGCTGAAAGGCAACCAAATTCTACCTAAGTACTAGGATGAATTTGTAAACACAAATAATCAACGGACTAGGATGTCAAATCGAGCGAGAATCGGGAAGGCGAGAAACACATACATCATCAACCTGAAACCAATCTGGAAATCTTCGTCAGTCAGCCAGAATCAACAACAAAATTCGGTCGAATTTTCAATACAAATGTCAAGTCAGTCAGTTCTTCTATACGGATCGGATCAGAAACTTGGCAGGCGGGCGGGTCACAAAGAATATTTCCAACAGACTATCTAAGACCTTTACCAACAACTAACTGTCTTCGCTCTATACTGAAGATCAGATGGCCGGGTCGGAAAGAATCACCAACAAGAAACTATGGGAGCAAACAAAAGAAGAACAAGCCAATCGCCCAACAAATATGCAGGAGAAAGTGGAGATGGATTGGACACTCGCTCGCTGAGGAGACCGCTGGTTGACATCGCGCGTCAAGCCGAAAGGGAAGCTGCGAGTGGGTCGTCAGTGCGAGGGTGACATGGAGGTGATCGTGTGAAGAGGAGTTGAAAGAATATGGATTAACATGGATGCAGGTGAAAAGTAGATTCGAAGGAAGACAGAAGCAAGTGGAGACGTGCAGTTAAAGCCCTATGTACCACTAGGCGCCCAAGGGAACAATAATAATAATCAACTTCATAATGCATTGAAAGACAAAGCTTGAGGTGAATTTTAGAGCACAGTTTTCTTCAGACACTGAAATTATTCAAACCATAATTCACGATCTGCTAGATATGGTAATAAATAGCCTAGTAATCTTCAATGTGATCTGATCAAGGCTGTTTGAAATAATCCCTTTAATTAAACATATATATATATATATATATATATATGTGATCGTACGGTATCATCTATGTGAATTCATTGCTTTTTACTTTCAGAGAATATCGACAAAAAACTGACCTATCGTAACAGAACAACTGACGACTGTATGTTCCAGTTATTAATGAAAAATCAATGAGAACCTCTTTTATAGATATCAGATGTAAACGTGAATATTATTCAACTAGTCAATTAGCCGACGTCTATGAAGGTTCGATATATTTTGGGAGTATTTTCTTCTCATGATATGACATTATAATACATCATAAATCGCCATGGCTGTCATCCCACACACACAACTCTCACTTCAAATACTGATGTGTGTACACGCTCAGCTTGAAAGCGTCTACACCAATTCACGTATAACTGTGATGACTGAACAAGGAAAAATAAAGTCTTAATCAGTGTTGCTCAATGTATTTTTCTCAGAGAAATCGATTGATTCCCAGGTGAGCAATGAAGCAACCGAAAACATTTATTTCCCGATACGAATTTAAAACAAATAATAAAGGTTAATAAAACAGGATGTAATGATGGATCCATCAAATTTCGGTAGAACTCCTCTTCAGCTGAATATTCTACATAAACGGATACACATGTATACTCTTGAAATTACATTGGGAGATATAAGACTGATAAGTCAACAAACTGCATTGAATTAGTCATGCAGAAAGACAGGTGGGAATGTTTTCCTAGTCATGTTCAAATAGATAAGGGGATAAAGAGAGTATGGGGGATCAAAATTAAGATAAACTGCATTACACTTCAATTACATTAATACTTCAAACTGCGCATATCAATTTGAGTGCGTTTGTGGAAGCAAATACGGATCGGTCGAACGGAAAGGTGATTGTCTACTCGCATGATGGAATATTTGCCAAAATGGTTGAAAACAGCTGAGTGGAAAGTGTCAAAATCCTCAATAACAAAACATCTTGTGAACTACGGACATGATATCGACGCGGTCAGGTCATTCACTATTGTCAGCAGACAAAGAAACAAGAAGATGCCTGCAATTGCAGAGGCCTGTGGAATTCTGTGTACAAAAGCAGATGTTCGTGACTCTGAATCTACCATGGTAATACGTTTTACTTATTATTCTACCTCTTATTATTATTATCATCATTATTATTCTTGATTCATTTAAAACTATCCTTTATCAGTAGGATTATCTTAACTCACTTCAACACTATTATTATTGTTATTATAACTTTTACTATTGATATTAGTCTGTTTGCGATTCTTGTTATATTCTCTAATGTCTAATTGTTTATCTAAGTGATGTAATTGAAGCTTAATGCAACTGATCTTGATTTTGATCTCCCATTCTCTCTCTCCCCTTATCTATTTGAACATGACGTGGAAAACATTCGCACCTGTCTTTCTGCATAACTAATTCAATGTAGTTCGTTTACTTACCAGCGATATATCTCGCAATGTAATTTCAAAACTATATATACCCGCGTATGTAGAGTATTCAGCTGACGCGTTCTGCTGAAATTTGATTAATCCATCATTAAATCCTACTTTATTAATCTTTATTATTTGTTTTAAAATGAAGCCATTGTCTAGAATGACAATGAAGGCTTAGTAATTGAAGACAGAGTCAGTCAGCCCAGGCGACACAACGATCTCAATACTGTTCATCTGAGGTACAAAAATCTTCACCAAATAATGTATGCTCAAATTGTCATTAACCTTAATAACAAGTGTGCTGTATCCTATGTTATTCTGATTGTGCCACTTTAATTCAGAAAGTCAGTATTAGATGGTTGGAGGCAATCGGCCACAGAAAGCCTTGCTTGACCTAGGTTTAGTGCTAGTTGGCACTCACCACTCAGCAAGGCGTATCTGCAACCTAGAAAGAACTCATGTCCTTCTGAGATTCGAACCCGCGTCACCCAGTTCCGGCTGCAGTCAGAGATGTTACCACTGAGCTATTCGGGCCCGCAATTGACCTCCTATAGGACTGTAGTAGATATTTTGATATGACAGTAGTCACTAGTGTGATGCGTCTAGTCCTCTGATTGGTGTAGACTGAATTCTATCAGTCAGGCTATAATGTGACCACCATTCTAGCTAGCTCGCTATCACGGTGCACATTGATTTGATAGTATTAGATGGTTGGAGGCAATCGGCCACAGGAAGCCTTGGACCTAGGTTCTGTGCTAGTTGGCACAGTTGGCGAGCTAGCTAGAATGGTGGTCACACTACAACCTGATTGATAGAATTCCCTCTACACCAATCAGAGGACTAGACGCATCACACTAGTGACTGGTGTCAAATCAGAAAGTCAAAATCATGCTTCACTGTCGAGTGATAGTAAGTGAAAATCCTCTGCAATCTTTGTGTTAGAAGAAATTTTATTTTGGTTTTTCGTTGTTTTGTGTTTTTCTTTTGTGAATATTCTAGCCCTGCTGATATTTCTGGAAAAAGTGAAAGAGCAGTATGGTATGTCTTTACATTTTTACCCTTCTACCCTTTCCTTTCCAATTTAGAGGATTGAGGATAATGACGTTTCTACCTTTCTATGTTTACTTCTTCAAAATCTTTTCATTGGTTACACACAGTCACTAGACACTTTCAAGAACACTATTTAACAGCGCAATATAAAAACGACTTTTAAAGGAGATACGCTGAAGACGTTTTTCTACATAGCAGCCTTTCATTATCACAGCTGTACACAACCAGAATAATGAAAAACATCTCAAATATCAATCACTTAACTAGGCAACAAAGGCGCTTTGATTGTCCACACTAAACCATCAAGTGACATCACTAGAGAAGCCATCACTCGAGTGGAACCCGAAAGGGAAGCGGCGAGTTGGTCGTTAGTGTAAGGGTGACTTGGAGGAGGTCATGTGAAGAGGAGATGAAAGCATGTGGGCTGACTTCGAGCGGGGTGAAAACGTTGGCAGAAAACCGAAGGCAATGGAGACGCGTGGCTGAAGCCCTATGTTCCTCTAGGAATTAAAGGATACAATAATAATAATAATAATAATGATATCCAGGCAGCATAGTTTCAACCACAGGCGATAGTGTGGTTGAGGATAACAAAGCCAGAATCTGAAGGGTGAGACAGTAAATTCGTCTGCAATGAGTTTAAAGAACAAAATTTGAACTTTCAACAGCAGTTTGAAGTCAGTCAGTCAGTTATTCGATATGGGTCAAACAAAATATGGCCAAGTGAAACTTTAAGCATCACTAACTAACTACCAGTGGAGTGCGACCGCACCAATGACCTTGAAACGCTCACTAAGCAAGTTAGTCAAACCTGGCAAACAAATAATGTTGTCATCATCAATAAAATATGCTCATCGAAATGTTATGTTATTAAATTGGATATCTGTCAAGTTTCAGCGTAGGTTTGGGAAAGATTAAGTAAATCTTTAAGCCAAATATAAGTTAGGGTTAGATTAACCTAATAAAAGCGACGTTACAGTTGGTTCGAGTTAGATTACAGTTAGTTTAGTTTAGGGACATTTTCACATAAGGATTAGGTTCAAGAAAGATTAGGGTTATTGTTAGGGATAGAAGACTGATATGTATCCACATGATGTGTGTTGTGTTTTTGACAGTCTATTACATTTTGCTATGTGTATATGGATCGATATTTCATTATAACTGACAATATGCTTCTGTCTGTCCACTAACTAAATAAACATGTATGACCTTTTTGTCACATGACATTACAACCAATCATGTTAAGACTGGCTATTTGTTGGTTCATGTGTATGAGCCATTTTCATATATACTTTTGTATTAGACCCTTGTTCATTCTTGTGTACACACACATTTCGTACATCTAAGTACCCTTCCACTTGCACACTTGTGTGACATTTGTTTTCCTTGTCTGGAAAATACAGGTATCATCGTAAACCTGGTAGTCTTCTGATTTCCCTCTTTCCGCGTCAGAACTATTAACTACTCGACGAGTACATAACAAAGACCTAAATAATTACATGCATAGAATATGGTTCAATTACTGTACTGATAAAAGAATAGAACTTGTGCATCATGGCAGTGCATAATTCCATTGCGAGTAAAGCTTATTTTGATAAAGTCTCAGGATGTTATACAGTAACATTTACTGATGACAACGTTTTGAGAACAATTCGTTGCTCAGGAAATATTACTGTATAACACTATGAAAATTAATCAAAATAAATTTTACCCACAATGCAGTTATATTCTGTTGATATTCCAACCTAAAACTGATATCTATTTTTATCATATGTGAAAAGAAGGTATCCTCTGTAACACATTTCTACAGCTTTTATGCATTTGTTTCATAAATATACATGTATTCCATACACAAAAGTGGCTCCTTCACGTATTGGTGCTTTCAGAGTCATTCGTTTATTGGTAGTTTGTGGTGCATAAAGTTCAACTTTGCCCAAAATATCTCCCGCAAGCTTCAGATTTTGTAACTGGCAGCTGCCACCGCTTTCTACTGAAGACTTGATGGTCGATCAAAGAGAATATTAGCAACAAGGAATCCTTAGAACGAGCGAACGAACGAATGAACAAACTAACAAATGGATCGAAAAATCTCTAAGGAGAAACGATTTGAGTGACATCACACACCGGACAGACTCTCGAGTAGAATACAAACAACAAAAGGCGAGTTGGCTTCTAGTCCGACGGAGACGTGGAGGAGATCATATGAGATGAGGTGAGACCAGCTTATTGACAATTGCGCAGCCAACTAGCAAGAACTGTCGTGTAGAGGATAAGATAGTGATATACTGATGAAGCCCGTATGTTTGACTCAGAACCCAAAGGGAATATGAACCGTGAACAATGATCATGTTTCAACTGAACAGGAGGTACATCTCTCTCAAATAGCATGTCGAAGATACAGATGAGGTGCACACTACGCAGAAACTTAGAATATATTCACGTTTGGACCAAAATAAACACATTCCATGAATTACAGAGCTAATAATAATGTACTGAAATTCAAGGGTAACTTAAACATAAGTGAAGTCGATTAAACAATCATGCGTGAAAGAAATCAAAGATAATTTAAAAAAGGCATAAAATTGTCTGCAAAGAGGCATGAGCTCATTTTCAAAAATGATGTCATAAATAAAAAGATAAAATTTCAATGAGTTAAAGTGAAAGAGGCATCAGTGCTCACCATGGTCTCTTCACTATCGTAAGGATTGACGTATACAGTATCGCAAACACTGCACACCATACATGCAGATCGGATTGGTGTACATACCTCTCTCTAGCTCATTTTTCTCATTATTTCTTCCAGGTCCTTACGTCAAAGACTTTGAAGGATGTGTTTCACAGTATGAAGAACAACTTAATTACTTCAGGGGTGAGTAATATCATTAATTAAATAAACATACCAAACATTTAATTGATAGATATTTATTTGAAAATCCCCAATTGAATTATACAAAAGAAATATTGTTCAGAGAAGAGCTACGCCTCTTTTCGGCGATAAAATTCTCGTGCTGTACAGCAGCACATATTTAGTAGAACACTAAAAAGGTCCATGTATAGGAAGTCGACTTGGGACAGACAACTTTCTAACTTTCACAGTTCGTTGCCTCTATCTACAAAAAGGAAGCCAGAGAATCCGCAGAATCTGCATCCCTGACTCTGTGAAAGAGGATGGGAACAGTTTGAAGAGAATTCTCCTCGAAACCTGCTCCCCCCCAGAACGTTTCACTACAAATCCCGTGAGACCTAAGCCACTAGAACCATCTGGACTTCTTCCTGTGAAAGACTTCTCCACAAGAGTCTACAGTTCACTGGAGACTCATCGGTAGAAATACTAAGAAACTGGTTGTGCTACGCATTGACGGAAACCATTTTCTCGTCTAAACTTCGAATAACTCTCTCTATGAAACCAATGATTGACATGAACTAAGTGGTGGATAAGCTACTAGTGTTGGCTGGCCTCCTCAGTGTGCCTGCAGCAATTGATCTGCTCGTGCTAGGTGCTATCCAAACGCGCCATTGAACATTTACCCCACAATCATGGTTTCATGAGAGGAGAAAAAAAAGATCTCTCCTCTGAGGCAGCTGTATCCTGAAATACCCGATCAATTCTGGACATCAAGCTAATCAACAAAGAAACTTCAAAGTTGTCTATAGAATACGAATCAAAGTTCTTCAAACCACTGAGGCAATGGCGATTCACATGTTAAATCCTGAACTCTGCATGCAAAAGAGGAAGTTTGTTCACTTATTAAATCTACAGTGCACCTGATCAATCTTAACATCGTTTACGTAAATTTTCTGGTTTAATGTTTCTTTATTCTATTATTTTCTGCCGCCAACCCCTATTAAATTTCTACCTCTTATTACCACTGTAGTTAACTTGACTCTCGTTCCGATTTTATTTGAATTCTACACTCTCTCATCAATTATATTACGTTATTTAATTTACTTACCCAGTTTTAATTTATTTTCTTCCCGACTATCACTGTCTACACTTGTTTCGCGATTTGTTATGCAAATTTCGCAATTCTAATGACACATCTTTATAACTATCCATTTTGTTGCTAGGATAACCTACTACATATATATATATACATTATGTGTGGCATTGGTTAGATATTTGAATAAAAATCAACATGGGATAATGTACATTCAGAAATAATAATATGAGTGTTATTAATCAAATACAATCAGATTGAAAATAAGACGAGTGTTTCTGTGGTCAAACTAAGTAACTCGTCAGGATGTTATGATGTGCTTGAATTGAAATAGAATTTTAAGATTCTTTATTTTCCTTCGGTGATTTGACTGGTGGTAATAATATCTTCCATATATGCGGTATTTGCATTGAGTTATTTCTATTGCATGTGTTGGGTGTAGACTCAGTGAACCAGGATTCAGTAATCAACCTCTCTCTCCCTTCACCTACATAGATTACTTTTTAGAATTTTAACCCTCTCCCACACATTCTATTGTGTGGTTGTGCGTTGTTAATGCATACAGTGCAATAGCTGAGCCTTTTTCTAAATTACTCGTCTGTCTTCGCGGGTGGAATCAACCATTCTTACCTTAGCTAAATTCTTATGTTCCGACAAACTGAATACTCCCGATCTACTCGTTTGACCTATGCAATTGACCTCACTCACAGTCATTGCAGGGTATTTCGTAAATTATATTATTTTGTTTAATTGGGTTCACCAAGTCTTTTAGCCTACATAGCTTGTCATATCTGTGTGAGTTTGTACGTTTCAATGCCACCGTAGTTCCTTCTTTTTTTAAGAACCCTATGTAGGGGGTGTCTCAGATATCCCCTCCTGATATGGTATAACAGTAGATGTCTTATATATCCTTTCTTATTTATGTTATAATTACTAGTTTCACAATTATTTTGTTTTATTTCTGTGGATGCATTTCACTCATTCTAGTGTTACATTCTTAGCATGATGATAAACTATAAATTTAGTTCTTACTAAATTTTCTTTTCAATTTATAGGTCGAAGTGTGCATCCTGTTTATCATATGTGTATGGCTTATCTGCCTATAAGAATGAATCAAGGTAGTTAGTCCGCTTAACAATAGCAATATTAACAGCTCTGTTCTAATCTCTGTTCACACAATGACACAATATTCAGCAGAACGTACTACTACTTACTTAAAGATCATGCATGCATGATCTTTAAATAAGTGTTGGTAACTGAGAGCAAAACACATTACACAATGCTGTCTGACCGGTATCTCAAAGCAACCTCTTAAAATATTCCTTCTTTGTCTCTTTCAAATAATGTATGAAATTTAGTTGAAAGCCGATGAAAAAAAGAGCGGAAGATTAGATTCTGTAATCCAAGAACATACCTCGATAAATAAAGACTGAAGGTAGTAGTATCAGTTTGTAATTGATGGAATGCAGGATGCGCATTTCGTCCTGTCTGGGACTCGTCAGCTGGATGTACCTGCATTCACCAATGAGTCAGTGGTGGTGTTGCCACCACAGAGGCTCGAACGCCAATGCTCATAGTTTCAAACGCCAAAGCGTTATCCACTAGACCACTTGGGCAATAAGAGCCATCTCTTGTGCAACGGGTCATATTAATTATTGAATTGAATTTTAGGTTTTCCCGTCGATTGATTGAACTGAAGTGCTCGTTCTCAGGTTGACATGTCTGTCAGCCTCTTGTGCAGATGTGTCGATGATGCCTGAGCCGGTAATTACAATTTAATTGGTGGATGGTGACCAGTGTGTGGAATTATTGGCACTGGGTTTGAGCCTCGGCGGGAATATCATCACTCATTCGGGAATAGGACGAAACGAGCGTTCTGGATTCCACTGCCAGTCACCATCCACCAATTAACCTCTAATTACATGCCCAGACATCGTTGAAGCATCTCCACAAGAAGCTGACAGACCTGTCAACCCGAGACCGAGCACTTCGGTCCAATCAATGCTGTTTGAAGCGTGCGGTACCTCGATGATTTTGGCAATTTATTCAAAAGTTTGAACAACAATCTTGTCAGAAAGTTCTCATTTAATTGCCGGTATATGAATGACACCTTCATTCTTTGTGATAATGATTCGGATCGGAGTACAATGATAACAGAATTCAATGAAGTACATTTGGCTATGAAATTCACGTGAGAAGAGGAATCCCAAAATCAGAATTGCCTTTCTGGATGACCTCTTTACAAGGAAACCAGATAGTGGCATAAAAAGAAATTTGTATAGAAAGAGTACATGGTGAAGTCAATATACACATTTTCAGAGCTTCGTTCCTCCAAAATGCAAACGAAATTTAGTGGAGACCCTCACTCGGCTACAGAGTTGGAGCTACAGGCTCAGAAGAAGTAATTTAAGATGAATTCAGCATCATATTGATTGACTGCAAATAGCTCTCCCGAAAAATCCATCAGGAAACATATGGCTAAGAAAGTTGAGAAGGACTACTCACTATCCGTAAACAAGAAGCCCTTTTACATACGACAGCAACTCAAGGGCGATATACCGCATGAAATAATTACGAAGAGATTAAGAAAATCAGTTCAAAGATCTTTTAATGCTGGCGAACTACGCGTCTTATTCTCTACACGTCCGATGGTGACTTCTCGAGTGAAAGGTGGAGTACTTAGACTAGACTTGGCACTTCCAGTTGTATCTAACGATTCAACCGCATTTGTGGTGGAGCGAGTTATATTGGCCGTTGCTCTAGGACCTTGATTTATGATGCTCGAGAACATCTCCTAGTATGAGTATGTAACGGTGTAGTGAAAATAATCAACAGTTCGATATTGAACCATATGGTGCGTCGGTGGCACAGTGGTTAGGACTCTCGCCGACCATGCACATGGTCCGGGGTTCGAGCCCACGCCGACGCACTCCTGATATCTATGGTCGGCCTGGGAATTTCGGGCTACCGATATCCACGCTGAAAATTCCATACTTGTACCAAAAATACAGTGTGGAATCAAGCTGTAATCAAAAAAAATAAAAAAATATGGTGCAAACCGGCCACAAAGCTAGTGTGGAAGAATCCTTATTTATTATCTACTGGTTGCCTAATAAATTTCCAAAATCATCAAAGCACCGCAGGCTCCAAACAGCAGAGGTTACTGCAATTCTCCTCAAATAATCAGTGCTCTGTGTTCAACAAAAGCAAGTGCAGCTAGCCACTACTACTGCCATGGCCGGGCTTCAGTAGAGACTATAAATTCACGAATTTGTAATTATTATTATTATATCCTTCAATTCCTAGAGGAACATAGGGCTTCAGCCAAACGTCTCCATTGCCTTCGGTTTTCTGCCAACGTTTTCACCCCGCTCGAAGTCTGCTCACATGGTTTCATCTCCTCTTCACATGACCTCCTCCAAGTCACCCTTGCACTGACGACCAACTCGCCGCTTCCCTTTCGGGTTCCACTCGAGTGATGGCTTGTTTAATGATGTCACTTAATGGTTTGCTTTCTCAGAGTATGGCCGATCCATCTCCATACCTTCCTGCCTATATGTTGCACAACTGGTTCCTGCTGGGTTGGTTCGCTCACTGCCAGAGATCCTTGTTGCTGATCTTTTCTGGCCAGCCATCTGATCTTGAGTGTTGAGCGAAAACAACTGTTAATGAAGGTCTGAAGTTTGTTTGTGATGCTCTTTATGACGCGCAGTGCAAGTCTCTGAGCCGTATAGTAGCACTGACTTTACGCTAGAGTTGAAAATCCGGATATTATTTTTGATGCTGAGTGCTGTTGACTTTCACACAGACTTAAGAGTAGTGAAAGCTTGTCTTGCTTTTCCGATTCTGGATTTGATATCCTCATCAGTTCCGTCGGCCTATAGTTGAAACGATGCTTCCCAGGTAGGTAGGTAGGTAAAGGAGGTTGTTTCTTTCAGGTTCCTTACATTTGTGCTGGCTGATTGTTGTCTGTTGTTGTTGCTGTTGGTGTTGGCCAGGAATCTTCATCACCTCTGTTTTATCTATGTTCACCTGCAGTCCTATCTTTGATGCTTTTTCTGCCAGGTTGTTGCTTTTCACTTGCATATCTTCCAGTTTGTGGGAAATCAGACATATATCATCATCGGTGAAGTCCATATCCTCCAAGTTTTTTGTGTGAGTCCATTTTATGCCTGTTTCCTCATTGCCCGCCGCTGTCTGTCGCATAATCCAGTCTACTGCAGTCAGGAAGATCATTGGCGTTAGTAGGCAGTCTTGCATTTCACCCGTCCTCACTTCGAAGGCTTCCGTAAGTTTCCCGTTGTGCATTACTTGTCATGCACCATTGTCGTATAACTGTTGGATGAGATGTACAATTGTCGATGGGACCCCTTGGTGGTAGCGAAGTAGTTTCCAAATGACCTCTCGATCGACGCTGTCGAAGGCCTTTTCAAAGTCGATGAAGTTGAGATAGAGCGAGGTGTGACTGCCATTCCAAGCTTTGTTCAATGATGATCCGTAGAGCGTCGATTTGATCAAAACATGACTTGTTTCTCCTTATTCCAGCTTGTTCCGGTCGAAGTTTTTCATCTAGGGCTTGTCTGATTCTCTCCAGGATGATGCGGCTTAGTATTTTGCTTGGGATGGACAGGAGCATAATTCCGCACTAGTTTTTGCATTGAATTAAGTCTCCTTTCTTTGGTAGTTTGAATAATTATCCTTTCTTCCAATCCTCGGGTACTTTGCCCTCTTTCCACACCTTCTTCAGCAATGGCGTCATCAAGTCCGCTGTTGTCTCTGGGTCTATTTTCAATGCTTTTGCTGGGATTCTATCTGGTCCTGCTACTTTTCCAGCTTTTAGCATCTTGATTGCATTCAGGACTTCTGATTTCGTCGGAGGGTCGATGTTCACTGGTAATTCTAGTTTCGTTGTTGGTATTGTTGGGCGCGTTGTAGGTGCCGGTCGATTTAGAAGTCTTTTGAAGTGTTCAGCCCAGTGCTTTCTCTGTTCCACCTCTTTGGTGATTGACTTTCCATTGTCATCCTTTAGTGGCTTAATCTGTGTCAAACGAATTTCTAATATTATCTTTCCTAATTCTTCTGACATTCAGCTTATTTTATGTTAATGCTATTGAGCTGTAATCTATCAATATTATTGATTCGATGTTATTTAAACACCATTTATGTTGTTCATAACACTAATTCATTCATTTACTATAATGTTTATGTATAACTGTAGAGCCTGATGATGAAGGGGTTATCGAAAACAGTATTCTTTGTTCTATATCCATTCTTTTGAAAATTTGTATGTTCTTGTCTAGGTTTCCAATTGGTAATAATAACAAGTCTATATGTAAATTGTTGGATATCATAAGCATATGAAATTATAACGGCAGCATTTTTTATATAATGAAATTGATTACTGCATTCCTGTAGCTTTTGTCATTTCATAAGGCAGGGTGTGTTCTTGTGGTGTGTTTCTGTTATAACGGGTAGACAGATCTAAGGCCTCATGGTCGATCCGACGCTCTACGGAGTTCATTTTTTTCTGATCTTAATTTCTCTTTGGCAATGTTTATCCAATGTTATTCACATTGCATTCAAAGCAAGCATTTTATTTTATAGATAAAATTCGATTTAAGAATCATTTAGAAGTTGGCCTCTTGCATTCACAAGATTTCTTTTTAGTGTGTGTCTGATGTTTTGAAAAAAAAGCTCCGTTGTTGTGTTTATTGACTACTCTTCTGATACCGTCTGACACTTCTTAATAATAATAATAATAATTTGCTTTATTCTAAAACAGTCCTTGTGACACAATGAAATTTTCAGCATTTTTACTACAGTATTGCATCAAGTTTGTACATTAGCAATAAATAAAATTCTACATAGATTAAAGTTATCTCAGTCAGTTTTGACAACAACATACTAGCATGTCGGTAGCAAAGTCAAAATTTAAACAGAGTGTTTGAAGGTGTTAGAAAAGCAGATACTACTGGCATATTTACTGGCGTAAGCGGTAACAAAACGGTCGGGATATACAGAGTGTGAAAGAACGAAGAAGAAAATTTTAATAGAGTTTGTAAAGAAGAAAGAAACAAAGCAGCACACAACAGAGAAAGAGGGAGAAAGAGAGAGAAAAGGAAAAGAAAGAAAGAAAACGTTGTACCTATAAATGATATGAGTTGGAAAGACGAGATCCAGTTGTTCCACTGACTACTTAATAAGTTAAAGGTATCACGCCTAATGCTTTCTTTATCGCACAGAACACGAGCCAAGCAGGGTATGGTTGAGTTTTTGTACTTACTAGTGCGAGCATATAGTTTTCTATACAGTCTTGTGGAGTTGTCTGATGAGATACAAGGGGAGAGTTGTGAATGAAGAGGGTGTTGCGAGTTAGATAAAATGGATTTAGCCCATTTCTCACATGAGTCCATATGCCTGTCAACCAGAATATTAACAAGCTGGTTAAGTGGCACTCTGTGGCTTACCCTGCTGACAACCTTCAACATCCTGCGTAATAAGGTATAGTCTTTCTTCATCAGCCCTGTAAAAAATAAGAGGGAACAATAGAGAATAATAGGCAGAATGCAAGAGTTAACTAATTGTCGGAGTAAGGGTTGCGTTATACCAGAATACCTTAACTTCTTGATGTAGAAGGTAAGAGGGAATATTTTCTGAGAAATTATCAAGATATGAGACGACCAATAAGGAAAGATCAGCAGATAGAATGACGTCAAGATATTTATTTTCTGACTTGGTCTCTATTTCAGTGCCATCAATCTATTTTGCACACCTCGTGAGTGCTAACCACCAGTTTGTTTAGGTCAGATTTATGCCTAAAGATGAAACTGACTGTTTGGCATTTGAAGGGGTTTAAAGGTAAAACTGTTTTCCTCGGATCACTGGCTGATTTCTCACTTATATGGAATGACTACTGTGGAGTCCCATATCTTCAGAATCCGTTTACCACTATAATTATTTTTAGTGTTGATTTTGTTAATGTAGTTTTTTGGGTGGTTATTTTTCTAGGGAATTTTCGTGATGTTTGCTTATATTTCTCCTTACTATTCCTCTTCATCCCTCTCATCCGTTAATATCAAAGACAGAGGAGTGTCTTACTAGACCTGAACCAACTGATACCTATGTGCTGATTCGATGGGATTATCCGAAGTCTGAATATTTGTTGTTGGAGTGTATTTTCTTCCTGAACATGAGAAATCTTTTCCATTCAGTCAATATGAACACTGTCTTTGTCAAATCTGTCCTTCAATGACTGATGTTTATAACTGAATGAAAAGATTCCATCCTCGATAAATCATAAACAACGATGAGGAGTTCTCGTTATTATTATTATTATTATCATATCACACGGTATACAATCTGCTATTCTCTTCATTTCAAAATATAATAACTGTTCAATTTATCTCAATACATTTTAGCCATCAGACGAATCACTAGACTGGTATATTTAGAAACTCAACGAGCTTCAAAATATTTCAAGCATAGTTGTAAGTTCTATAAAACTTGATAAGATAAATACCTCATTATGACAAACTTTTACTACATCTGAAATTCTTGTTCCAAAGACAATCTCCCCAGTGGATTCATTCACTTAGCTATTGAATATTTGATTGGTTACAGGATTGATTATGGGTTGCCATCAGTTCTAGGACTACTGAAAAGCTACCTGGAAGTACTGGACAGCTTTTTTCATTTACACCACTTTGCCACTCATCGACAGTACAAATTTAACCGCCAGAGTTCATAACCAGAGCCTTCCAGTTACAAAGAAAGCTCACAGATTAACCAATTACTATAACAATGCAAATTCCCACAAGTATTATTATTTCCTTTAGTTTCTAGAAGAAAATGTCTCCATTTCCTTCAGTTCTCTGCCAAAGATTTTTCACCAACCATCTCCACGTCTGCTCACATACTTTTTTCTCCTCTTCACATCACCACCACCTCCTCCTCCTTCATGTCACCCTCACACTGACGATCGACTCGCTACTTTCCATTCCTATTCCACTCGAGTGATGGCCGGCATTGCAGGTGATATCATTGGATGGTTTGTTTCCAAAGAGCATAGATAATCCACCTCCATTTCTTCCCACGTATTTGTTGTACACTTGGTTTTGATGGGTTGGTTCGTTCATTGCCAGAGATCCCTCATTATGGCTGGTCGTTTCTGGCGGGCCATCTGATCTTGAGTAGTATTGAGCGAGGACAGGTGTTGATGAAGGTGTGTAGTTTGTTTGAGGTGGCGATCGTGACGCGGTGCCAAGTCTGCGACCCGTGTAGTGGCATTGACTTCAAATTGTAGTTCCATGCTGAATGCTGCTGATCTTCACACAAACATGAGAGAAATGAAAACTTGCCTTGCTTTCCAGATCCTCGCTTCGATATCTTATCACTTTCGTTGCCTGTAGTTGAAATGATGCTTCCTAGATAGGTTGGTAGGTAGGTGGATAAGTAAAGAAGGCTGCTAATTTCAGACGCCTCTCATTCACGTTGACCCAATGTCTGTTGCTGCTGGCCAGGAGTCTTCATCACCTCTGTTTTCTCTATGTCCAGCTGAAGGAAGTCCTATCTTCTCGGATGCTTCTTCTACCAACTTGTTGCTTTTCACTTGCATATCTTCCAGTGTGTATGAAATCAGGTACAAATATATCATCGGCGAAGTCCAGATCCTCCAAGTTTTTGTGTGAGTCAATTTCATGCCGGTTTCCTCGCTTCTCGACTTGCCGTCTGTCGCATTACCCAGTCTACCGAAATTATAAAAATCATTGGAGATAGTAGACAGCCAGCTTTTCTTACTCCAGTCTTCACCTCTTAAATGAATTTCATAAATTTTTGGCTATGGACTACTTGGCATGCAGCATTGTCGTAAAACTACTTGATGAGATGTATAATTGTTGGCGGAACCGCTTGGTAGTGACGAAGTAGTTTCCAAATCACCTGTTAATCGACGGTGCGCTATCGAAAGTCTTTTCAAAGTCGATGAAGTTGAGGTAGAGTGAGGTGTGACTGCCATTCCAATGTGTGTTCAATGATGATCCGTAGTGTGTTGCCATTTGATGTATGGATGCATGACTTGTTCCTCCTGAATCCAGCCTCTTCCGGTAGAAGTTTTTGATACAGGTCGGCGTGTTTGATTCTCTCCAGGAAGATGCGACTCCCCACAAATATATATATATCTAAAAATATGGATCACGAACTGTCAAGAGTCAACATTCATGGAAGCTCCTAGGTAAGACCTCCGATGGTTCATGCGTACTTATGAAGACTCCTAAATTAGAAGGACAAAATAGCTGCTCATTAATCACTGCTGGTTTTCCAACGCTACTTTAACCGATGTCAGATCGTGTTCAATTCTGCAATTAATATTGTATCTCTGTCAATAACACCATGAAAGATAATTAGATAAGAGAATTCTTAATATCATCAAGATATTTCAAACAGAGGGTCTACTAGTCAACATGTAACTAAGGCAGTGAAGGTTTGTAAGTTTGGACTGAGGTTTAAGTAATACACTTTCAGAAAAATTGAGTAGCTATCAGGCAACACAGAGACAAGCATCAAAATGCATTATGCAACAGGCAAACGGAGAGTACAAATGGCTAGTAAAGAATAAAAAGTGAACGCTATACCGAAAATGCCGAATAAAACTATTATTTTTGATTGTTCCCTTGGGTTCCTAGTGGAACATAGGGCTTCAACTGCACGTCTTCACTTGCTTCTGTCTTCTGCTGTACTTTTCATATGCATCCATGTTAGTCCATACTGTTTCAAATCCTCTTCACATGATCTTCTCCATGTAACCCTTGCACAGACGTCCCACTCGCCGCTTCACCTTCGGGTTCCACTCGACCAATGGCGTGACGCGCGCGAAATGTCACCCAGCGGCCTCCTAAGCGAGCGAGCGTCCAATCCATCTCCACTTTCTCCTGCATATTTGTTTGGCGATTGCCTCTTGTTTTGTTTGTTCCAACAGTTTCTTGTTGGTGATTCTTTCCGGCCCGGCCATCTGATCTTCAGTCTAGAGCAAAGATATTTAGTTGTTCATGAAGTTCTGCAATAGACTGTTGTGGCCTGCCCGCCCGCCAAGTTTCTGATCCGATCCGTATAGAAGAACTGACTGACTCGACGTTTGTATCGAAAATCCGACCGAATTTTGTTGTTGATTCTGGCTGAGTGACGAAGATTTCCAGATTGGTTTCAGGTCGATGAATGTGTTTCTCACCTTCCCGATTCTCACTCGATTTGATATCCTCGTCCGCTCCTCCTGTAGTTGAGACAATACTCAGTGCTAGATAAGTGAATGAATGAAGTAACCTCTCTTGAATCTCTCCCGTTGATGGTGATTGGCGCTGGATGTTGCTGTTGTTTTTGTCGGTTGGTTGGTTGTTTATTTTTATAACCTCCGTCTTATCTATGTTCACTTGGAGTCCTGTCTTCTATGGCTGCTCTTCGACCAGTTTGTCGGTCGGTTTCCGCTCGCTTGTAAGTCATCGATTTTGTGTCACATCAACACATAAATCATCCACGCGAGAAATCCAGGTCTTCTAGTCAGGTTCTTCAAGTCGATCTAGGATATCCCTGTCTTCTCGTTTCCCACTCACTATCAGACGCATAATCCAGTCAGTCCACCACAATGAGGAATATCATTGGTGATCGATAATAAGCACCCTTGTCTGACTCCTGTGTTTACTCCGAACGCTTGGCTGAGTTTTCCGTTGTGGATCACTTGACATGTTCCGTTGTCACACAATCAGCTGTTGAATGGAGTTGATGAATATTTGGGACACTGTACGCCGTTGTACTCGAGTAGTTTCCAAATTACTTCGCGGTCAACGCTGTCTGTTGAAGGCCTTGTCAAAGTCTATAAAGTTGAGATAGAGGTTTGATTGGCATTCCATGCTTTGTTCTGTGATGATGATGCGTAGAGTTGTGATTTGGTCAGAACAAGATTTGCGTTTCCTGAATCCAGCTTGTTTTGGTCGGAGTTCTGTCTCCAGTGCGTCCTTTATTGTCTCCAGGATGATGAGACTCAGAATTTTACTTGGCGTCGACAGAAGCAGAGCATGATTCGTCTCCAGTTCTTGCAGAGTAGGGCCTAATTCGCCCTTCTTTGCTTGTTTCACGAGGTAACCTTTCCTTCAGTCAGTAGGCACCTTTCCCTCCTTCCAGACCTTTTGGAATAATGGAGTCAGCATATTTGCTGTCGTCTCTGGGTCCGCTTTCAGTGCTTCAGGGAGTATTCCATTTGGTCTAGCTGCTTTTCCAGCTTTCAGAAGCTTGATTGCATTCAAGACGAATAAAACTACTAATAACAAGATATTGCTAACAGTTTAGCTTGGCATTGTACACAAAGTGGAAGAATGGTTAGTTTTCATGCAAATGACGGCTTCCTTGGTATGCAAAGGATACAGAAATATACAGTCTTCAGGAGACTACTTTTCACCTTATAGATAAATTCAAACTGATTTCTTTTGGATATTAACAGATCAGTGGTGAATCTGTATTGGATTACAGCACTCTGTATTGTCTTATTGAGACTTTTTCTGCAGACGTACAACATAATCCACCTTGCCTCGTTTAGAGAAAAATATGCATCCAACGACACATAAATCTTGCTACATAGGAGCAAATGAACTGCTAGATGCACAGAGAACGGGTCAACTCCGATAGTTCATCTTCCGAGTTATTAGAGAATATTGGGTGGCAGTTGAATTCAAGTCTCAATATAGATGCAATGAATGTTGTTCACAGGGTGCTTGATATTTATTTCTTTACAGCTTAAGTGGGATGGATGCCTATGAATTCTACACTCATTGAGTGTGAATCTTATTTGTTCATCTACAAAGTCTAGGCGATAACCCCTTTCCGGTTAGGGTCTTTCACGAAAGTCATGTCTCTTCATCAACTAACTTCGAGTGTTGCAAAAATTGTTGGGATCTGAGTCTTTAAGAGACATTGTTAGTCTTCATTTGCGATTTATGTAAATCAAACTCTACAGGTTCGTCAGCTGACCATTCGATACAACTTTTCCGCATACTGATTTAGTCAAGGTCCAATCAGGCTTTTTTCTGATAGCTGGAAGTCGAGGAGAAACGAAATAGTCTGCTTGGTTTCTACTTCAATAGGTCTCTCGCCGACCATGCATATGCTCCGGGGTTCGATCGCCTACCAACGCATACCTGATAATCAAAAATCAAAAAATTAATTTAATGATTAGGTGGCAGCTATTAAAAACACTTGTAAGCCACATTCGAATGCCTATTCTAGTATGTCTCAATGGACATTAGATGGATATTATTTGTAAATTGAAGACAAGCAGACATTATTGACAGATGCCTTCAGTTGGTAGACAGCTGTACTTTTCCTGGCACTTTGCTTCTTCTTTGTCTTCTACTTAGAATGTAAGTCTCACTGCAGCAAAGTGTTAACACTTATCAATGTGGTATTTATCGAACTGATATTTCCAGCCATCTAGTCAGTACTTTTTGATAAAACCTTAGGTGTTATTATTTCATTCAATTGGGACTTTGGCGTCAATTGATAGGACCGAAGTGCTCGGTCTCATGTTGACATTTTAGCTCCTTATGCAGATGCTTCAACGATTTCTGAGGATTTAGCTTTAAGTGATTTAGTGGACAATGACTAGCAATGAAATCCAGGACAACATGCAGGCCGTCCAACTCGGGATTCGTCAGACAGGTTGATGTACTTGCATTCCCCAATGAGTTAGTGATAATGTCCTCGCTTAGGCTCGAAACCAGTCCCTGTAGTTTTAAAAGGGTAGGCTTTACCTACTAAACCACTTATACTACAGATAAAACTTTGGCGTTTGACTGCACGTTGTCCTGCATTCCATTAAAAGAGAGAATTACCAACCGATAAACTGACTGACACATACACACACACTCACATAAATGCTGAATTTACTTCTCTTTGACCAATTGACTCCGCTACCTGATTACAAATATTCTATGATTTTATGCATTTCCATTACAGTGATCACTGACCATTATCGGATCATTGCTCAGGCAATGGAAGTGAGTTCATTTCATGTATACAATAAAGCAAAACAGGCTGCGACCTCATATTTAAATTCTTTCACCTAGTTTTAATATTACCTCACTTCTATAGTTGCTTTAATGTCAGTTACCAGAAAAAGATGATAGATAAGCCAACAAAAATTGTGCTCCAATATTTCTACAAACCTCAAAACTCATGGAATAGTGAAAATTCCTAAAAAAGATACATCCTAAGATAAAATTCGATGGCTTCATTCATTTATTCTCCTTGATGAATTCGAATAAAACAAGAACAACACTGGTGGTTTGTGCAGAATAACATGGTACCATCATTGCTTATTTCATTGGCTTCTTATCAGCTGCTGCTTACAGTTTGCAAATCTTTCATGGTGTTAGTTGAAAGAAAGTTCTACAATTAGTGAACAATGCTCGGAAAATTAAGCTTGTATAGATTTTACACAGGCAATTCAAGTTTAAACAAAATAAATGTATGCAGAAAATGGTTAAGGAGTTACGTGATAAAGAGGAGGCATACATAAGATGCTGAGTGACTAATAAATTAGGTAATAATGTACTGAATTTCACTTAAATCATAGAAACAAGAGACAAACAAAACTACGGTATACCAAAAGGGTGAGATCGAGGTTAAAGCCAAAGATTACGCAATCAAATAAAACAGAGAATAAAGACATCCAGTTACCAGGTTGGCAAGGAAAGACAAATAACTGCTTCTTTCTGAACATATTAATCGGGTTTAAGATGTTTGGTGGAAATTGCTTCTACAAACTTTAGGAGAAATGAGCTATTTTGTCTATTGAAAAATTTTAAAGGATTTCGCGGTTTCCAACTCATGACCCTTATCTAGGAGATGTCCGATAATAGCTCTATTATAAGCGTTTGTTCCTTTGAGACGTAAACTTTTCGGTATGTGTTCAGAAAGCCGGAGGTGTGCCCTTCTTTCTGTTCTCCCAATGTAACTGCTCCCACAGGTATATATGTAAATTTGTGTAGACAGTTGGAGTTAACATGAGCAGGGTATCTGTAGACTTTTGACTGCACCAAAGAGCATGTTATTCGACAGACGTGAACCAACTTGGCTGCAGAATAGGCTCTGACTAGTGACGTTCTCAGTCTTCTGTTGACCATTGCTGCAATGTTTTCACCTTTAAAATCGAATTGAATGAAGACAAGATTTTTTTAACTGTGAGTTGTTTTATATTTGTTAATGAATCTTTGAAGATAACTGTTTTTTTTCAACACCTTTCCGAGAATCGTCAATTCTTCCTCTGGTCTCTCTGCAGAGCACATTCTCCTCCCTCTATTGTACAGAGTCTCGACTAGTGCTCATTTATAGCTATTCGGACAAAAGCTATTAGAATGTAAGTATTGTCCATTCCACGTCAGATTTTGGTAAATTGACCTCTGGAGACTACCATCTTCTAGGCGTCGCACAGCAATATCAAGGAAATGGAACTTTCTATCATTTTCGTGTTCCATAGATAAATTCAAAATTTGTATGTGTGTCGCTGAATAATCTTAGTCGGTAGGAGGCATGACTTTCGTTGTTGCATACTACAAATTTGCCATCGACACATTGACAATAGGAAGTTGTTTGATCAATTGCATGCTTCAGCTTTGTTTTCTCAAGGTTTGACATAAAGAGATCTGCTAAAACAGGGCTAAGTGGACTGCCCATAGCTACACCATCTATTCAGTGGCAGATAGTGTTGTCAAACTCGAATTGTACACCCATGGTACACATTAGCAGTAGGCATTTGAATTCTAACTCTGGTAGTGGGAGAAGGTCAGACTGTTGACAAATGATCTCAATATTTTCATTGGTTGGAATCATTGTGAACAAGGAGGTTGCATCAAATGATACCATGCACTTACTTGAAACGTTCATATGATTCACACTTTCGGTGAAATGAAATGAGTTTTTCATGGTGTGCACAGCTAGCCGTTGGTAAACGGGTTCCAACTTCTTCGTAAGCTTACAGGCAACCTTATGATGGAGCGAGTTGATCATTGAAAGCATGGGTGTCAGAGGAACTTCCTTTGGGTGTATCTTTGGAAGGCCAAATATGTGTGACGAGCGGGATCTTCGGGGTTTTAATTCACCGTATTTATTGTTGTCAAACAATTTCCTCTTCGGAAGATCTCTCAGTACATTTGTGATACATTTTTCAGCTGCATCTGTCTTGTCTTTCTGGGAGTAGTCGTCTTTAAATCTCAACGTGTCATTCAGAACAGTTTTTGTCTTTGCGATATAGTCATCTCTGTCCATCACTATCACTTGTGAGCCTTTGTCTGGTCGCAGTAATTGCGGAACTTTATGTCGGCTGACGTTATGAAATATTTTCCAGCTGTAAGCAACTGATGCGAAGCCAACGAAATAATTATTTATTATTATTGTTGTTCCCTTGGGTTCCTAGTGGAACATAGGGCTTCAACTGCATGTCTTCACTTGCTTCTGTCTTCTGCTGTACTTTTCACCTGCATCCATGTTAGTCCATACTGTTTCAACTCCTCGTCACACGATCTCCTCCATGTCACGCTTGCACTGACGAGCCACTCACCGCTTTCCTTTCGGCCTTGTTCCACTCGAGTTATGGCTTGACGCGCACGCGATGTAACTCAACGGCCTCCTCAGCGAGCGAGTGTCCAATCCGTCTTCACTTTCTCCTGCATGTTTGTTGTTTGGCGATTGGTCCTTGTTTTGTTTGTTACCATGGTTTCTTGTTGGTGATTCTTTCCGGTCCTTTGATCCTCAGTACAGAGATCAGAAATAATTGATGTTACTATATTATTCTGCACAAACCCCTGTTGTTCTTGCTTTATTCAAGATTCAATAAAATTATGCAGTTGAAAGGATTCTCAATCTTACAATCTAAAAGAGAATATGAAAATGAAACTGTTTGCTTTTCTTTCTCCACAAGGAGGTTCCACATGTTCATATCTGTAAATTCATGCAGTAATCTGTGGTAATTTTCTTTTCAGGAAAATATCAAAGGACCTGAAAAAAGAAAATAACGGAAGTATATATTCGGCATTACATGGAAGCAGACTTATAGTTCCCTTCACTATCTGACATTGTGTTCTTTTAATATATTTAGCATAGAAATATAAACATTTCCTGTATGAATTCACCTCGTTGTTATTTTTTTTCGAAAGGGAAAGTGGCTGGGATCGACCCCGAGTCCAAGTAAGCTGATTTCGTTTGCATACATACATACTGCACAAAAATATTTGAGAAATTAGTCAAATCTTCTCTTGGTCACAATATTCTTGCTAAAATATAATAAAAGCATCATCTGGTACTGAGGTCTTATCCAGTCTGGCTACTATTCACTGCTAGTCTCTGTGACCTGCATTCAACTACTCATATCAGCCAGTTAGTAGTAGTGAATAACATCATGCATTATGATGAATTATGATTTCAATATAGGGAAAATCCCCATTTAAACATTTAGAAAAATAAGAAAGACTGAGCGAAGGAATATTTACATTTCAATTAGATTCTCATCTCACTCTGGCTCTACTCTAATATACTATGTATAGCATCTTTATCACAATACACAACAATATACGCCAATCAAGTGGCACTGATATGTTTTTGTTAACCATATTTAGCCACTTTCAACGTGTTAATAGGATGCTAATTAACAAAGAAATTACAGAGTAGAAGTGGTTGAAACACATGGATTGCGTAATGCATAATTTTTGAAAAATGAAGAGTAATTTAGGAATAAACGTGTACACAGGTTAATTGCGTAACAGACTGTTGAAGAAAATAAAACGATTTGGACAATGATAACTTGTAACTAAGGTTGAAGTGGTCATAAGAATAAAATAACGTGTTATTCAAGTAACGTAGTGAGAAATAGTGATCAAATAATTTCGACAATTATAATTTTTATAATTTTCAAAGGTTTAAGGGGAGAGGGACGAATTAGCTCGGTTTATACATTCACGTAACGACGATGGCTAAGGTAACGAAAGTGGCTGTACAAATTTATTCTGAACACACAGCTTTGGTTTCTTCAACTGGATTCTTATTGCTTCAGTTGTATGTAGAAGACGAACTCGTGAAGCAAGATTAAAATTATTAGGAGTGCGATAAATAATTTTAAATGTTGTATTAACGTCAAACCTTATGCTCACTATCTACAAGGTGGGCTAAAATAGAGCTACGAATAGATCTTGTTTATCCCTTGCTTAACCATGTTGGATGATGTTCGGAAATACGATGATGAGCGTGTCTAATTGTTCGCCCAATGTAGCTGGCTCCGCAGCTGCAGTCAAACTGGTAGATACACAAAGAAGAGGCGAATTTAGGTAGTTTATCCTTATTACTCGAACGTAGAATTGGTGTGGTTATGAAGAGACAACGTACCTGTGCTGCATAATAAGCTCTTTTTTACTGCAATCTTCAGGCGCTGTGTTATTATTTCGTTGATGTTGTCACCGAGGAACTGAAGTTCTATGAACAGTGGTTTTTTCGGAACTGCTGCCATACCGACTCTCCTAGTTGGTGAATTCATTTTTTTCTCAATGAGCTTATCTGAACAACCATTTTTTCTAAGTAATTCTCTAAGAATCTTAAGCTCCTCATTGAGGCAGTCGTCTGAACAGGTTAACGTAGCTCTATGAACCAGACACTTTAACAGGTTACGTTTATATTTCAAAGGTACAAAACTCAAAAGGAGAGTGTACTAACCTGTTACTGTAGGTTTCCTATACACACTCCTTCTTAGTGTGCCATCTTCTTTCCTTGCCACGAAGACGTCTAGGAATAAGATATTGTCTTTACTTTCTTTCTCTATGGTTAAGTTTATTGCTGAGTGTGCTACATTAAACTTGTCAAGGATGTTCATTGCATCGTTCTCGTTTTTCATGACCAGAAATGTATCATCCATATATCGACAGTAGAAATCCAAGTCACTAATTACTCCTTTCAGTGGTCCATCCTCTAACTTAGCGAGGAAAAAATCAGCTAGGATTGGGCCTAATGGGGAACCCATAGCTACACCATCAGTTTGTCTGTAATATTCCTTATTGAATAAGAAATGAACGTTCATTGTACATCTTAAAATAAGTTCCTTCAAGGTGGATACAGAAATTCCGATGTCTATGTTTCGCGTAGTAATCTCATCATATATAAAATCCACTGTCTCCATTAACGGTACATTGGTGAACAAGGAGGATACATCAAAAGATATCATAAACTTGTCCCTCACAATAAGATCTCTTATTTCTCCGACAAATTCAAAACTATCGTTTACACTACGTTTTGACAATTCATTATGCAGAGGTTTCAGGAGATTCACTAACTATTTGGCGGTTGCTTGATATGGAGAATTATGCAGGTCGGACACTGGTCAAAGTGGCAAACCAACTTTATGCACACTTGGTAGTCCATATAATCTTGTTGTCACCATGCCAGTAGGCTTCAGAGATTCATATAAACCTTCTATGATGCTACTTTGCTGTTTAAGACCTTTTATTGACTCAATTATTTGTTTCTCCAATTTTTCTGTCGGATCAACGGAAGATGGAATTTTGTGAAATTTTCGATGATCACGGAGTATTCTATTCATCCAATCTGTGTATCCTGTTTTATTCATGATTACTAATCCAGAGCCTTTTATCAGGTTTCGTAATTATTATATTCTCATTATTTCGCAGCTTATCCAGAGCTTCCCTATGTTTCTTGGTCAATAAGCGATTTAGTTTCCGTTTACTATTTATATATTTTTAACAGCAGTCGATAAGAGTGTTAATTTAAAACTTTCAACTGTCTCAGCTGATGAAGGTGTCAAACCTTCAGTTTGTGCACACTTGCAAATCCATCTTATTAATTATGAATTCAACTTCTTATGAAATTTAGAACAAGGGAGACAGATAGACATTGAAAGCGCTACTCATCACTAATTAAAAACTTTGACAGAATCAGCAGTATAATAAACGGTAGAAATTTGATGACAGTGCATAGCACGGGAGGAAAACAAGTGAAATCCTTCAAAATGGTTATTTTTTAGAAGAATGATTCATTGAATATCTAATTCGAATAAAGAGAAATCTAAACAGATTTGCATTATTTTTGTAACAGCATTACAAATTTAGTTGCTAATCCTTTTCACTGTGGTATTGTTGGTAAATAATTGAATTAAGACTTCTCGGTTTTTCCAAATGAATGTTAACTGACGCATATCGTAGTGAAGTCCTGAAACTGGAATCTCCATGCGTAAATTTCCTTCGTCTCCTTTGTTACTCATTCTTTTGTTTCTTCGAGTTTGACCACGGATTGATATCACTTACAGAACCATTTAAAACCATTAAAGTACTGAAAAACATTTTTGTCTTTTGTGTTAGTCTTTAAACTACTTACTACTAAATAGTAATATATTTTGTCAACCGAAAATCATAATCGATGTTTGTTTTTGGAGTTTACCTAATTATTTGATCTGCAATGATTATATTCTGAAATTTAAACAGCACCTGATATATAGTCTTTATTCATATACCCCAGTCTGTCGAACTCTATTTATCCGAATCCATCCATTCTACACCTTGATATTTGAGCACTACTTAATGCAACTGTGAATCACCCTTCATACATCTTGGTTATGCTTTCACTTGGTCATGCACAATGACCAATGATTATAATTGATATGTTTTTAAAGAATAATAGACTGTGTTCGAAACCTTGTCATCCAATAATTAATACTGTTTCACTGTGTGATATACCTAATCACTGTAGTTCATCATGTTGTGGTAAAATGAAAGCTCCATATTAGTTTGTTTATTGGATGTATCATACAGGGAAAGAGAATTATTACATACTAGATGATAAGGCTTCGAACACAATCGATTATTGTTCATAATCATATCATCAACTATCATCACACGACTTCGAAACTTAACTTTTATGGTTTTCTTTGTTCTCTCCTATTTGTTGTTGTTGGGGTAGTGGGATATTCCAGATATCTAGCTGGACAGGTGTTGAATCATTCCTATTACATGTATTTTCATTGAGTTGTTTCAATAAGCAAAGCTACCTGTGTTATCAATCCCTCCTTCCACCCTGCTGTTATATTAAATTTTAGAACTGTCATCTTATCCCATCTATCCTAGTGTATAGTTGTGCGTCATTGCATGTAGTGAGTGCTATCTACGGCTGAACTATTCTTTAGATTTCTTATCTCATTCGGGGCAACCTAACAAAATCTACATTGGTTGACCCAACGGTCAAGTAAATTTCAATGAAAAATAACAGCAGAAGTATATGTACAGGGGCAAACAGCCCAAATGAAAAGGATAACACAATTCTGTATTTTAACTGTTTAAAAATGCTCATTAAAATTTTTCAAAACAATGGATACTGAACAAAGTGTACCCTTTTCGATGACTTTTTCATCATCAGGATCTACAGTTATATATACACACATTATAGTGAATGAATAAATGAGTTAGTATTATGAACAACATTGATGTTGTTCAAATAACATCGAATCAATAACAGTACCAATGGATTACAGTTCAATAGTATTACCATAACCATGAACTGAATGTCAGAAAGATCGGGAAAGATAATAATACTAATTCATGAATTTATAGTCTCCACTGAAGGTAAGCCAGGGCAGTATTAGGGGCTAGCTGGACTTGCTTCTTTGCCACACAGAGCACTCGTTGTTTGAGGCGAATCGCAATAGCCTCTGCTGTTTGGAGCAAGCGGTGCTTCCGTGTTTTTGGCAATTTATTGAGTACTTTGTAGATGATAGCGAGGAATTCGTCAATGTTGGCTGTCTTTGTGGCCGGTTTCAACCAGATGGTCCAATATCGAACAAGTGATGGTTTTCACTACACCTTTACTTAGCCACAGTGGGAAATGTTCTCGAGCGAGCACGAAAAATCAAGTTCCTGGAGCGACGGCCAATAATTCGTAGATACAATTTGAAGTGGCTAGTCTAGTCTAGGTACTTCATCTTTCAGTCTAGGTAGCACCATCGGTTGTGTAGAAAATATCACTTGTAATTTTCCAGCTTTAAAAGTCCTCTGAACTGATTTTCTTAATTTCCTCGTAATTATTTCACTTGGTATATCACCCTTAAATTACAGTCGTATATAAAGAGGCTTCTTGTTGACGGATAGTGAGTGAGTAGTCCTTTTCTGCCTTCTTTGTCATGTGTTTATTGATAGTTTTGTCGGAATAGCCATTTTCGATCAAGGTATCATATACAATGCTTAATTCATATTCAATTACTTCTTCTGAGCATATAACTCTAACTCTGTGGCTGAGGGTCTTCACTAAATTTCTTTTATACTTGATAGGAACGAAGCTGTGAAAATGTGTATATTATCCTGTCCAAGTGCTTTTTCTAATGCAGATTTCTCTGCATGCTACCATATGATTTTCTTGTAAGTAGGACATCCAGAAAGGCAATTCTGATTTTTGGATTCCTCTTCTCACACGAATTTCATAGCCAAACGTACTTCATTGAATTCAGTTACTATTGTAGTCCAATCGGAAACATTATCACAAAGAATGAAGGTGTCATCCATTTATCGGCAATAAAATGAGAGCTTACTGATAAGGTTGTTCAAAGGTGCATTTTCTAGCTTACTTAGAAAGAAATCAGCCAGAAAGGGACCCAATGGGGAGCCGTTAGCCACTCCATCCAGCTACCTTTAAAGCGTACTGTCAAATTTGATGTTTACATTCATGATACATCTTAATAGCAATTCTTTTAGGATTTCAGTACGGATGTCAATGTTTATCGACTGGTAATTGCCTTCTTCACATACGTAGTTAATCGTCTCAATTAGAGGTACATTTTTGAATAACGATGTTATGTCCAGATATATCATGGTTTTGTCCTTGATGTTAATATCTTTTATTTTGTCTGCGAATTCAAATACATCTTTGACGCTATATTTCACTATCGTATCATGCAAAGATTTGAGGATATTTACTAACTATCTAGCTGGAGCATGATAGGGCGAATTTTGCATATCAAGTTTTGGTGTTAACGGTTCTCCTGGTTTATGCACTTTAGGTTGAGCCAGACAATCTTGGTGTATATGTGTCCACTGGCCTGATTTCTTCAATGTAAACTTTCAGAAAATATCCGCGTCTCCTCTAGTTTCTTCAAAAGTTTGGTTAATTCATTCTCTCTCTCTCTGTTTTGTTATTGAAATCTTTCTTCTCCTTAAGTTTTTGAAACTTCTGTGCATTTCAAATATATATATATTTGAATTAGTGAATTTCATTTGGTTTCAAATTCTTATCGATTATTTATTTCATATGAATTTAAATAATAATAATAATAATAATTAGAGCTCATTGATTGTTGTTATTATTCCAACTTGTACATGTAGAATATTAATACACTTTCTGATACCTTTACTGTCCACTGTATGCTAAATTTATTAGGTTTTTAATTGTACAGCCTGTAAAATCCTTCCTTCACTGGAGACAATATTATTCGTTTCAATTACTTTTGTTCTGAATAAATTATGGGGACATATAAATGTATGAATTCATAACCTCCAAAGAAGACCATGGGTGCAATAACAGGTTAACTTGTTACTTCTGGACGCAAAGTGTTGCCCACTTTAAGCGAATTTGAAGCAGAATCATTCGCGCGAAAGGAATCTGCCTTCATAGAGCGGATTCCCTTTATTAGTTTGAATAAAGTAAGATTGAACATAATTGCGAGATAATACCAGTATGGAACTGTCAGCATGGATATATCGGTAGACTAAATTTTGCAGGCCGAACATAGATATCACGTGTGCGTCGGCAGGGGATTGAACCCTGGACCATGTGCATGGTCGGCGAGAGTTCTAACTACTGTGCCACCGGCGCACAGTGAAATAAGGGCAATCTACATAATTTCAGCTCCTCTATGTGAATCTACCAGTCTGACCGCAGATGCGGAGTCACCTACATCGGGCTTACAAGTACGCAGGTTCATCGCTGTATTTCCAAACATCATCTGGCAAGGGACAAACAAGATCTATACTCAGCTCTGTTTCAGCGCACCTTGTAGATACTGAGCATAAGGTTGATATTAATACAGCATTTAAAATTATTTATCACATTCCTACTAATCCTAATTTTGCTTTGTGAGCTCGTTTTTTGCATACAGATGCAGCCATAGGAATGCACCTGAAGAGGTGGAACCTGTATGAGCAAAAGAAATTTCTACGGCCAGTTTCCTTACTTTAACCACCGTTACATTAATATATAAACTGAACTACTTGACCCATCCCCTGAAAGTTAATGACACGTTACAACTGTCCAGATCGTTTTGGTTTTATTTAATATGCTGTTACGTAATCGACTTGAGCACTCGCTTACCCCTTTACCAGTATTTATTCCTTTAAAATTAAGCACTATCCGATCCACTTGTTGTTACGATTTCACCCTTTAATTGTGTGTATTAATATTCTTCGTTAATTATCACCCCACTGCTTGACATTTTGACAACGACTAATCACTGGTAATAAACATATCAGTGCCAATTGATTAGTAAACTATTGTTTATTGTAATAAAAATGCTTTTCATAATGCATTAGGGTAGAGCCAGAGATGAGGATCTAATTGAAAAGTATATATATTTCTTCGCTCATACCTTCTGCTTTCCAAATGTCTCAGTGGAATATTTTTCTACCCTGAAATCACTGCAGTAACAGTTTGAGTTCAGTGTGTTCAATGACTATCTGAAGTACACAGCACAAGGTTCAGTGAAGTGAGATTTTCTTTGAACTTCATTCTCCAGTGCACTGAAAAAAGTAGTTAAGTATCGTACTCCGCATGTCAACTCCAAGTGACTTTATCAATTCACTTGCACCTGCGGCGGCAAGTACATTAGAAAGACTAAGAATTAAGCACCTACCAGATTTTCCGAGCATATGCCTTAAAGTCTCTGTGTGAATGCCAGAAAAGTGTTCTAAAGTTCAGTTATCAGACACTTAATTGACATGGGACATACATTGGAAAGAAGTCAGGCTTTCAAATTAATCAATACACAGAGAAAAGCATGGTTACTTAAGTTCGAAGGAGCCATTGCCATCAAAACAGTTCCTCCCAAATAATGCATGCAGAAAGATGGTGTGACTAATCTCTCACTACCCTACATAGTAACCTCAAATTGATTTGTTCCTATGCCTTTGCGTTTTGTTTTAGTGCATAACATTCCAATCAAACTTGACTCTGATTTTAGCACACGGAGTTAAGGTTCCAAATCTACAAAATTAAATTAGTTCATCTATTTTATAATTATCATGCTCCTGCCGACGCTAAGTAAAATTCTGAGTCGCAACATCCTGGAAAGAATAAAAGACACACTGGACACAGAACTACGACCAAAACAAGCTGGATTCAGGAAAGGCAAATCATGTTCTGACCAAATCACAACTCTACGCATTATCATCACAGAACAAAGCATGGAATGCCAATCACACCTCTACCTCAACTTTAAAGACTTTGACAAGGCCTTCAACAGACAGCGTTGACCGCGAAGTAATTTGGAAACTACTCGAGTACAACGGCGTACCCTCCCCCCTTATTCAACAGCTGTATGACAACGGAACATGTCAAGTGATGCATAATGGAAACATCATCGACGCATTTGGAGTAAACACAGGAGTCAGAAAAGGGTGATTATTATCGATCACCAATGATATTCCTAATTGTGGTGGACTGACTGGATTTCTCGCGTGGATGATTTATGTGTTGATGTCACACAAAATCGAAGACCTACAAGCGAGCGAAAACCGACAAACTGGTCGAAGAAGCAGCCATAGAAGACAGGACTCCAAGTGAACAGAGACAAGACGGAGGTTATGAAAATAAACAACCAACCAACCGACAAAAACAACAGCAACATCCAGGGCCAATCACCATCAACGGGAGAGATTCAAGAGAGGTTACTTCATTCATTCACTTATCTAGCACTGAGCATTGTCTCAACTACAGGCAGTGAGAACGGACGAGGATGTCAAATCGAGCGAGAATCAGGAAGGCGAGAGACACATTATTCATCAACCTGAAACCAATCTGGAAATCTTCGTCAGTCAGCCAGAATCAGCAACAAAATTCGGTCGAATTTACAATACAAATGTCAAGTTAGTCAGTTGTTCTATACGGATCGGAAAATTGGCAGGCGGGTCACAAAGAATATTTCCAACAGACTATCTAAGACCTTTATCAACAACTAATTGTCTTCGCTGGATCTGTACTGAAGATCAGATGGCCGGGACGGAAAGAATCACCAACAAGAAACTACAGAAACAAACAAAAAAAACAAGAACCAATCGCCAACCAACAAATATGCAGGAGAAAGTGGAGATGGATTGGACACTCGCTCGCTGAGGAAGCCGCTGGGTGACATCGCGCGCGCGTCACGCCATTGGTCGAGTGGAACCAGGCCAAAAGGGAAGCGGTGAGTGGTACGTCAGTGCAAGGATGACATGGAGGACATCGTGTGAAGAGGAGTTGAAATAGTATGGACTAACATGGATGTAAGTAAAAAGTACTGCAGAAGGGAGACAGAAGTGGAGAGACGTGCAGTTGAAGCCCTATGTTCCACTAGGAACCCAAGGAAGCAACAATACATCAATAATTTTACTTCACTATTCAAACTCAACCCTCTTGAACTCTTCACCATAATATGCAGGAATTAACTCCGTTGTTCTATCTTGTATTCTATCTCTAGTCCATCCTTGTTTCCAAGATAAATGTGAACTCTTGTAACCCGCCTGTCTAATTACTAATAGAAATAGTCACTCTATTAACACTGAATAAATCGTCTAATTGCATCATCTTTGAAATTTTATTGCAGATACTTTCTATCTGTAGCTTGAAATCATTGTACAAAGTACGTTCACACAGCAGTTTGTAACTTATAATTGATTTTCAAAAGAATGGATACTGAACAAAGAGTACTTTTTTCGATAACTTCATCATCAGGCTCTATATTTATACATACATTATATGAAATAAATGAATTATTGTTATGAACGACATTAATGTTCCTATCAAGTATAAAAGAAATTTAGTGAAGACCCTCAGCCACAGAGTTAGAGCTATATGCTCAGAAGAAGTAATTGAAGATGACTTAAGCATTGTATATGATACCTTGATCGAAAATGGCTATCCCGACAAATTGATCAAGAAACACATGACAAAGAAGGCAGAAAAGGACTACTCACTCACTATCCGTCAACAAGAAGCCTCTTTATATACGACTGTAATTCAAGGGTGATATACCAAGTGAAATAATTACGAGGAAATTAAGAAAGTCAGTTCAGAGGACTTTTAAAGCTGGAAAATTACAAGTGATATTTTCTACACAACCGATGGTGCTACCTAGACTGAAAGATGAAGTACCTAGACTAGACTAGCCACTTCAAATTGTATCTACGAATTATTGGCCGTTGCTTTAGGAACTTGATTTTTCGTGCTCGCTCGAGACCATCTTCCACTGTGGCTAAGTAAAGGTGTAGTGAAAACCATCAACTGTTCGATATTGGACCATCTGGTTCAAACCGGCCACAAAGACAGCCAACATTGACGAATCCCTCGCTATCATCTACTGGGTAGGTAATAAATTGCCAAAAACACGGAAGCACCGCGTGCTCCAAACAGCAGAGGCTATTGCGATTCGCCTGAAACAACGAGTGCTCTGTGTGGCAAAGAAGCAAGTCCAGCTAGCCCCTAGTACTGCAGTGGCTTACCTTCAGTGGAGACGATAAATTCATGAATTAGTATTATTATCTTTCCCGATCTTTCTGACATTCAGTTCATGGTTATGGTAATACTATTGAACTGTAATCCATTGGTACTGTTATTGATTCGATGTTATTTGAACAACATCAATGTTGTTCATAATACTAACTCATTTATTCATTCACTATAATGTATGTATATATAACTGTAGATCCTGATGATGAAAAGGCCATCGAAAAGAGTACACTTTGTTCAGTATCCATTGTTTTGAAAAATTTTAATGGGCATTTTTAATCAGTTATAATTAATTTATTTATGATGCATGTAGTTGACAAGAATCCACAAAATAGGAAGAATCTTCTTTGTTCACACTTAGCAGTATTTTAAGATGAAAACAGAAATGTATTATATTACAACAAATCAATTCTGTTGAACAATAATAATTGTCCTGGTATCCTAGTAACCATCCACCATACTTTATTGCTCTAATCTTTAGCGAAATAAAAATGACTACGAAGTCAGTTTTATGCAGGGATTCTTTAAGATCTCTAAATTAACATAAATGTGCATGCGAAATTCTCCTTTGATCTGATCGTAAATATAGGTCATTGATAGGAAATTCTAATTGATCTAGAAAGTTCTACATATCAATCGGCTTTCTTCCATGCCATGATTGTAAATAATATTTACAATTAAAAGACAAAGTTCTTTTTTTGATTGAACGCTAGTCAGTAACTGGTGTAGTGCGCGTCCAAATTCTATCTTGCGGTGAAGATTGATTATTCGATTAGCCAGTCAAGTTTGCGCTGTGGCCAGAATGCTAGATGATTTGCAGTTTATCATCAAGGGACCTAATACCACCACCAATTTACAGTGCACTGTGATGGTGAACGACTTAGCATGGTGGCCACAATCTAAAACTTGATTCATTGATCGAATTTAGTCTGCTAACTAGTTCCCAATCAAAAATATTCAATACAGTCCTACAGGAGGTCAGTCCCAAGCCCGAATAACTCACTGGTATCATCTCTGACTGTAGGCAACACTGGGTGAGTCAGGTTTGAATCTTAGAAGAGACAGGAGTTCCTTTAAGGCTTCAGATACGTCTTGCTAACTGATGAGTGTCGACTATCACGAAACTTAGGTTAGGTAAGCCTTCCTGTGGCCGATCGCTTCCAGCCATCTAATAAACACAGCTCGGATCCATCACACGAAATTTCATGGTTTTTGATAGGTGTAAGTTACTGTCCAGATGCCTTGACGGAAGCAGGTGGTTTTCAAAAGAGACCATTCGTCCAATGAGCCTTTTACTTGAATTATGATTCCCAAAGCAAAGGAACAGCGCAATGTGCTGCTTTCTCATGGTTGCCAGTGTCTGAAACTGGTTCATGCACTATTCTAACCATTGAGATTCTGTAGGTTAGGTACTCCTCAGGTTAAGAGTCAGGATTTTCCTGATCATCTTGGTAAACGTGGATAGCCATTGGTTTGGTTTCAAGCACCAGGTGTTCTCATTCACCCTTTCAACTATGTTAGGGAGACCTCTTTAAATAGGACGTGTCTCGTGGTGGCTATCAATACGTAGCCACATGACGCTATTCTGAAGGAATACCAAAATTTATCCATCCCCACCGTATTAGGCTGATTATAAGGGCTGATTGTTAATAAAGACGAAACCAGTAATATAATAGTAGGACGTTTGCACTGTGGTAGAGTATAATTCCATTGTGAGTAAAAATTTATTTTGATAAAGTCTCACATTGTTAGACAGTTATGTTTACTGATGACTACGTTTCAAGCACAATTTATTGCTCATAATAATATCAAGGCACTATTAACACACAACTTTCTAACTTCGTTTATATAATTCCATCATTATTTTCCATCGCTTCATTTAATTGGCAGTGGTATTTTCCTTATTTCCGATATGAGTGATGAGTCATTCCTATTGGATGTGTTCGGTGTAGACTCAATGATCCAGGCAGGATTCAGTAATCAATCTGTAGCTAAATTCTTGTGTTCCGGCAACCTGAATACTCCCGATCTACTGGTTTGACCTATGCAATTGACCTTAGTCACAGTACTTGCGAAGTATGCTGTAAATTATATTATTTGGTCTAATTAGGTCAACCGACAGGGTCCTTTAACCTACACAGCATGTCCTATCTGAGCGAGCTTGTACGTTTCAATGCCACCGTAATTCCTGCTTTGCGAGTAATCCTATGTAGGGAGTGTCTCAGATGTCCCCTCCTTATATGGTATAACAGTAGATGCTTTACATTCTTTCTTATTTCTGCTATTATCATTATTAGGTTCACCATCATTTTTATTTTGCTTTTGACCTACTCTGATCTTCATAATGAATTTTATAGGGTAGTTATTTGATACCAACCATCTATTCTGCTATCTGTTTCATTTCATCATTAAGGTCTTTTCTTGTACTACTTAGTGCTACTGCTCGATTTGTTAGACATTTAACTATTTTTTTTTAAATTTTATTTACAGCTTGATTCCACACTGTATTTTTGGTACAAGTATGGAATTTTCAGCATGGATATCGGTAGCCCAATTTATGCAGGCCGGCCATAAATATCAGGTGTGCGCCGGCGTGGGCTCGAACCCCGGACCATGTGCATGGTTAGCGAGAGTCCTAACCACTGTGCCACCGACGCACAGTGCCTGCCTTTATAGACAACGAACAGATGAGATGAATTAAAGAGGTCTAAATATCTGTTAGCAGAATGTGTTGGATTTTTATAAACGCCGCTGGTGTGCAGTTCACCTTCTTGTGTTCTTTTTACTTTACAATCTAACATTATGGCTGATTATCCTTAACGAAAACAAGTAATTCCCATTTATTCATAGCATTCTCTTCATTTTATAAATCATATAAAGAGTTCGAAGTTTCTGTAGCCTTTCAAGAGTGAAACAAAGCCTCCTTACCTATAGAACTCTATAGGCTTGCGAATGATATGAAATAGTTGAAAACCACACAATCTGAGGAGGTATCCGAACAGGGCAGATTGTCTAATAGTAGGCTCTATCTTGAAGTTTCACCTTCTTCCTTCAGGACAATTATACTAACAACCAGGTCGAACATTACAGCCTGCATAAATTTTGGGTTTTTCAGAGACCACTGTGTTGAACTTTTACCTTGAACTGTGTAATTTTCATGATTAGAAGTTATACTTTCAGAAAGCTGTTAGTATGGTTCCTACAGCTGTCTTTAGTCTAATTACAATAAATGGAGAGTTATAGAACGGATCTATTGTTTGTTTACTTAGTACCTCTTTTCAACTACTTACAACCCGAATAAGGAAAGGTAATAATGTAACGACAGAAGACACGGACCAGGAAATAGATCGTTTATTAAAAAACTAAGAGGTATTTTTATGTACATTAGCATTAGCCTTATTGTTAGCAGAGGATCAACGGCTTCTGATTGGTTGTTTTCTTGCTGAAAGTTATTCTGTCAACTCCTTCTGGCCGTTTCTTAGAAAGTCAGGCCATATATCTGCGAATCGTATTTGCACACGTTATGTCTGCTGAGATCGTTTGGTTAGTTCATCAAGGTTAAGCTTTGTTTGTTATAATTTTTTTCTCATGACCCAAATGCGGGACGTAAAAATTCACGTACACTGCTGTCTACAATTTTGTCTTGCAGACAGCTCTCACCACATTAGTTCTATTACAATTTTCAAAGATAAAATGAAACAAAATAATTAGGAATGAAAAGGGAATGTTTACTGATTCGGAATTATCCTCTTCTCCATGTCAACGGAAATATTAGGTCGCTTCATCCTAGAGAGACCTCAACATGAAATGGATGCAGAATTCCGCCAGGAACAAGTTGGTTTCGAGGAAAATTGAATCATATGCAGGTTATATTGCAACTCTACTCATATTCATAGAACTGAATATACAGTGGCTGTCATTTGTCACTTAACTTCAACTTCATCGATATTGACAAGGCTTTAAACAATGCTGACCACAAAGTAATTTGGAAAATGCTTCAGCACAACGCAGTGCAGTTCCCAAAATCTTTACCAGTCTTATTCAACAGCTAGTTATAATGGCTATGCCATCTGTCAGGTGACTTACAATAGAAAACTCACCGAAGCTCATAAGTAAGTGAATACAGGAGCAAGATAAGGCTACCTGCTATCACTGATGATATTCCAAACTGTAAAAGACTGCATGCCTTAATTGCAACGCGTCATCATCACAGAACAAAGCATGGAATGCCAATCACACCTCGTCTATCTCAACTTTATAGACTTTGACAAGGCTTTCAACAGACAGCGTTGACCGCTAAGTAATTTGGAAACTACTCGAGTACTACGGCGTACAGTGTCCCAAATATTCATCAACTCCATTCAACAGCTGTACGACAACATCGGAACATGTCAAGTGATCCACAACGGAAAACTCAGCCAAGCGTTTGGAGTAAACACAGGAGTCAGACAAGGGTGCTTATTATCGATCACCAATGATATTCCTAATTGTGGTGGACTGACTGGATTACGCGTCAGACAGTGAGTGGGAAACGAGAAGACAGGGATATCCTGGTCCGACGTGAAGAACCTGACTAGAAGACCTGGATTTCTCGCGTGGATGATTTATGTGTTGATGCCACACAAAATCGAAGACTTACAAGCGAGCGGAAACCGACCGACAAACTGGTACAAGAAGCAGCCATAGAAGACAGGACTCCAAGTGAACATAGACAAGACGGAGGTTATGAAAATAACCAACCAAACAAAAACAACAACAGCATTATCCAGCGCCAGTCGCCATCAACGGGAGGGATTCAAGAGAGGTTACTTCATTCATTCACTTATCTAGGGAGCATTGTCTCAACTACAGCCAGTCGGAACGAACGAGTATGTCAAATCGAGCGAGAATCGGGGAGGCAAGAAACACATTCACTCATCAACCTGAAACCAATCTGGAAATCTTTGTCAGTCAGCCAGAATCAACAACAAAATTCGGTCGGATGTTCAATACAAACATCAAATCAGTCAGCTCTTTTATACGAATGAGAAACTTGGCGGGCGGGTCACAAAGAATATTTCCAACACCCTGTTGCAGACCTTTATCTTATCAACAGCTGTCTTCTCCCTAGACTGAAGATCAGATGGCCGGGCCGGAAAGAATCACCAACAAGAAACTATGGGCACTAGCAAACAAAACAAGAACATACCAATCGTCCAACAACTATGCAGGAGAAAGTGGAAATGGTTCGGACACTCGTTGATGAGGCCGGTTGGTGACATCGCGCGTCAGGCCCTCGAGTGGAACCCGAAAAGGAAGTAGCAACGTCCAAGGGTGACATGGAGGAGATTGTGTGAAGAGGAGTTGAAACAGTATGGACTAACATGGATGCAGGTTAAAAGAACAGCAGAAGACAGAAGCAAGTGGAGACGTGCAGTTGAAGCCCTATGTTCCACTAGGAACCCAAGGGAGCAATAATAATAACAATAATAATCCTTTTGCAGAACTGATGGAACAGTGAACAGCCTAGCACTTTACACCTCCCGGGTAAACAATCACAGGTAGTTCAGATAAGGATCTCCTTTCGGAGGTGAATTCATTCAAGCTTAGGTATACCATTGCAATAAAATATACTTATTTTTCTATATGTGTGTACAATAAGTATTTCCGACTAGAATCAAAATTAGTTATTGTTTTCTATAGTTGGTTTGTAAGGATTGGATTTGTTTTTAATGAGTTTGACCATGGATTGATATAAGTTACAGAAGCATCGAAAACCAATACTGGAGTACTGCACAGCTGTTTCATCCTACTAGTTTGGGAATCATCGACAATACGCACCCACCACGAAAAATTCGAACCCGGGACCTTCCGGTTACAAGGCATACTGGCTCGTATACCATTCAGCCATTGAGATCCGATTCAATGGCCAGACCGTGAATTCTAACTTCTAACAATTCGTGATTTAGAGCGGTTTGCACCAACCAGTGTCATCGGCGGGACATTCAATCTCACACGCTTGACTGTATGAACCTCACTTCTCACGACTTCTCACTAGAACTCCAGGAAACTCCATCCTGTAGCAAGTCACCCACTAGCGAGCATCAGATTAATTTTCTGTAGTTGGTTTGTAAGGATTAATCTTGTTTTCACGAGTTGATCACGGATTGATATCATTTAGAGATTGCCTTGTAACCGGAGGGTCTTGGGTTCAAACTCCCCGTGGTGGATGCGTAATGTCGATGATTCTCAAACTAGTAGGGTGAAATAGATGTCCACAACATCAGAGCTGGTTTCCAATGGTTCTCCATCTGAAATCAGTCGGTGGTCAAACTCGTAAATAAAAAATCTAATCCTTACAAACCACCTCTTGAGAGTTATTGTTGTCAAGATATTTCAATAATATGATGATTAATCAAACTGTAACTACAAGGGCAAGGGAAGGGGGTGAAATTTAGTGAGAGGGTCGTGTTGATGTGTTGTCAGGAAACACATTCATTAACGCATAAAACAAGTCGAATAAGTGTAATACAGTTACGTAATAAGACGAATAGTTTAATGAGTGGGTTTTGATTAGGATGCACACAGACACAATTAGAAATATGGAATTACGTAAGAGTTCTAAAATTACAAATGTTATAAGGGGTTAGAAAAAAACAACCACACACAGGCATCAAGTCGTTAGAAATCAACACAGTTGTAACCATGATTGTCGAAGTGGTTCAATGATTTTCTTTTGTATACAGAATTCTGGTTTCACCAAATGAATGGTTAAGGCTTAAGCAATGCAGCACAAGGTGACGAAAGCGCATTGCCTTTGGCAAGTTCTTCTTCATTTTGTAGATTACTTTGAAGAATGAGGCTTTTCTTGAGATGATATGACCAGTGTTGACAAGATATCCGATTATCACACACCTTACACAACCACTATTACTTTTATGTTGCCATGCGGGATAGTTTTCTTCAACCCACTTTGGAGAGGATACGCGTCGAACCACCAATGCACCTAGCTACACAGCAACAGGTGAACTGATATATGCACACAGAAGTGGCCAGCTACAAGTCACTGTCCTTAAGGTTTCTGCATGTCAATGGACTATTGGAGAATACTATTCTTTGAAAAATTCTTTAGAATTCTTGGTGTTTCCTCTGTCTAATATTTGAACGTTGGTTGTCCCAGTCGAAACGATGTCCGTGGTTGTCTGTATGTAGTGTTTTGAGCGAGGGAGTGGATGTCATGTCTTTTGACGGCTAGCTTATGATCGTGGATACAAAGACGAAACAGATGTCTATTTTGGCCAATGTAGTGTTTTTCGTGGTTATTACAATTTATTTTGTAGATGACGATGTTGGTTTTATCTTCTTTCTCTGTTGAGTCTTTTGATTGAGACAGAGTCAGCTGAGTGAAGTGATTTTCAACTGCGCTTGTGGAGCTAGTTATACTGGCCGTTGCTGCAAGAACATGATTCTTCGTGCACGACAACATCTCCCACTATGACTCAGTAAAGGTGTAGTTAAAACCATCAACTGTTCGATATTGGACCATCTGGTCCAAACTGGCCACAAAGCCAGCGTGGAATAATCCTTCTCTGTCATCTACTGGGTGCTTAGTAAATTGCCAAAATCATTGGAGCACCACATGCTCCGAACAGCAGAGGCTATGTCAATTTACGTGAAACAACCAGTGCTCTGTGTTCAAAAGAATCAAGTCCAGCTCCTACTACTACCCTGACCTTCTTCAATGAAGACCATAAATTCATGAATTTGTAATATTATCTTTCCTAATTTTTCTGAAATTCAGCTTATTTTATGTGGATGCTATTGAACTGTAATATGTTGATATTATTGATTCGATGTCATTTGAACAACATTAATGTTGTTCATAAAACTAATTCATTCATTCACTATAATGTATATATAACTGTAGAGCCTGATGATGTACTGTTTGTTCAGTACCCATTCTTTTGAAGTGATTTTGTTGGTTTGTGTGCGACGTCAGTTCCTAAAGGTTTGAAGAGTCTTGCAGTAATTTCTGAGATATCATTTATATATGGTAGGGCGACTTTCTTTGAGCTTTCCTTGGGTGCTTTTGGTTTCATAGGTTGGCTTGGCAGTATATATCTTTTGATGAAATTCCATGGAGAGCCATTTTTTTGGGAGACGTCCATTTCCGACGTCATTTTTCCTTAAGGTGGTAGTGCTGCAATGAGTCTTGTCTCTCTTGAATAGTGTTTATGTAAGATTCCTTTTCTGTGTTATTGCGTTGTTGCTGTTGTAATTCACTATTTGGTCTGTGTGAGTTGATTTTCTAGAAACTTGAGTTTCTAATTCCCCTGTGGTTATTCGCTTGACTAAGACGTCGAAAAATGGGATTTCGCTCTCGGATTCCTCTTTTCTTGTCAATTTGATATCTTTGAAGATATTGCTTATTAAGTTGTGAGTTTTATCTAACTCGTTTCTTTTGACTGTTACAAATGTGTCATCTATGTAACGTATTCAAAAAGAAGAGTAACTCTTCACTGAACGCCTCTTCTTTTATATGACTCAATGTAAATTTTCAAAATGTACTAACATAAGATTTCTTATATTTGATGTCTACCAGTGTAGCATCACTTCTATCCAATATGAATGACTGTCAATGTCTCTAATGGAAATGCAAACCTATTTGATAACTAAACAGTACTTTAAGCATTGAAGGAGGCGCTCACTTCAACGTAATTCATAACTGAAACGAAGCCAGTTTTCATGCATTATTTGTCTGATATTTTTAATGTGTGATTTAGGTAGTTTATAGAGTGACATCTCTCCAAAGCAGGCGTACCCTTAAACGCCTCTTTCCAAAATGTATAACACTTCTCTAGAAATATCAAAAGGCAGAAGGTGATTTATTTATTTATTTAAACGCATAAAACTTGATAGAATATGGCACCAAGAAGGATGCGCCACACAATAATAATAAAACAACATAGATCAAAAGAAAAAAATATAAGTAGAGAACGGATAAAGAACTTCATCTGGAAGGAAGAGAGTCATGCTTAACAAGTTCAAGCAGTCTTCGTTAACTATCATCGGGAAGGGAAGAAAGAATGAAATTGCAACACGTTCGCCATTGTGACTGCGATTCTTGGCCATATCCGATAACGTTTCGAGCCATCGATTTGAGCTATCTCTCGGACCCCAACCAGGGAGTCGTGACACACCAACCGATGCTAATCTAGCACAAAAATCCTTCATCCCACGACGCCACGTCATGGACTGACCACCTCTCCGCCTTTTCCATCCCGTCCCAGGGCTAGCGAACAGAGACCTGTACGGAAGCCTCTGGGGTGACATGATACAGCACATGTCCAAGCCACCGGAGCCGGTGTTTCCAGATGACGACACCCAGTGTTCAAACACACGCCGCCGAACCTCAGAATTACTCACGCGATGATGCCATCGAACGCAAGCAATCCTGCGGAGACAGCGGTGATCGAACACGCAGAGTCGCCGCACATCCTCAGCTCGGAGAGGCCAGGTTTCACAGGCGTAGAGCAGACGGCCAGCACCGAAGCATTGTATACCCGACCTTTGACAGCCAGGCTAACGTCGCGACGGCGCCATAGGTGGCTCAAGTTGATGTATGCCACCCTAGCCTTCATTATACGGTTGGAAATCTCATCCGTCACCCCTCCGCCAGCACTCACACAACTACCCAGGTACACAAACTTATCAACAACTTCAAGCGGTTCACCCGCAAGAGTGAGTGCAGGTACAGGCTCCTGCCAATCTTGTAACAGTACTTTGCACTTAGACGGCGCAAAGCACATACCATACTTACAGACACTGATCGCCAACTGATTAAGTGCGATTTGGGCAGCCTGCATGCTATCGCACAGTAAGACGATATCGTCTGCATACTCGAGGTCGAAAAGTCTATCTCCAGGTAGCAGATCTACACCACCTTCACGCACATCCTTCAGAGCTGACTCCAGAATGTCATCGATGGCAAAGTTAAAGAGAAATGGAGAGATTGGGCAACCCTGTCTAACCCCACTGTTGGTTGGGAACAGTGGTGATAGTTGGTTGTATGCCCTCACTCTACCTGAGGTGTTTCTGTATAGGGCTTTCAGGATGTTAACAAATTTCTCAGGTACACCTCTCTCTAACAGACAGTTCCAGAGCACAGTTCTGTCCAACGAATCGAAGGCAGCCCTAATATCAAGAAACACAACGATCGTTGGCCTGCAATACGTGTGGCGGTGTTCCAACAACTGACGAAGGGTGAACACATGATCAATGCATCCACGACCTGAACGAAACCCAGCCTGCTCTTCGCGAATCAATCCTTCACGTATTTTGCACAGTCTGCGAAGCAAGACAGCAGCCAATATTTTAGACGCGACTGGTAACAGACTGATACCCCTATGATTGTCACACGAATTACGTCGACCCTTTTTAAAGATGGGGACGATAATGGCTTCGTTCCACATTGATGGTACACTCTCTGTCTCCCACACCTTCCTGAACAACCCAGTTAGAGCCATTGTGAGAGTCTCGCCACCATCTTTAAAAAGAGCCGGGGGTAATTTGTCTGGGCCGGGCGCCTTATGGCGTTTCAGAACTTGGAGTTCCTTACGGACCTCCGCTTCGGTGGGTGGGTCGGTACTAACCGACCAAGGAGCACTCGGGCTAATGATAGTAGACACTGAAGCTGGTGGCCAGCTGAACTGCTTCCCGAAGTGCTCTGCCCAGCGTTCCAGGCGTCTTTTCAGGCTGGTAATTGGAGTGCCATCTGCCTCACAGACCGTCTCGCTGACACCTTGTTTCTTGCTGCCGGTGGCTCGTATGAGTTGGAACAGCTTCCGACTGTTGCCAGATGCAGCAGCTGACTCCATCTCACACGCACGTTCTGACCACCAGGCTTCGCGGTCCTTACGTAAACACTGTCTAATCTTGCGCGTGAGCGCCTTTCGCTGATTGTTGTATTCGCTGCCAGCCGGAATGGACCGGCGTTCATCCATGAGTTGCAAGGAACTCGCAGAAACCCAGTGGTTGTTAGCGGAGCATTCTTTCAAGCCGCAAGCGGCTACACTCGCCTTTTGCATGGCACCTTGCACATGAAGCCAATGTTCATCTATACTACTTGGGGGGTTGCTGGCAAGCATTGTTTTTAACTCATTCTGATATTTCAAAGAAGTAGCAGGTGCTACTAGTTTGCTCACATCAACGCTTAGACGACGGCTTTTACGAACCCCACCAAATCGCAAGACGAACTTGGCACACACTAACGCATGATCGGAGTCCAGGCATGTGCTCCAGAAGGAGCGACAGTCTTGTATGCATCCTCGCCACCGGAAACTGACCGCGATATGATCAATCTGAGTCCAAGCTTGCTTCGCAGAGGGAGGACGCCAGGTAGCGCTACGGCGATGGCTGTGCCGGAAGTTGGTGCTAGCTAGAAATAGGTTGTGATCCGCGCAAAGCTGCAGAAGACGGTCCCCATTATCTGACCTGCGACCATGTAGTCCCCATTGACCACCTAGACGATTCTCCTCTGAGCTTAGACGCCCGAAGGCAGAAGGTGATTGGGTATGCTAGCCGCGTTGTTTTTTCCACCGTAGTAAAAGAAGTGTTGTACCTCTCTCTTACAACTAATCCATTAAACTATACAAAGTGAAAAAAATGCCAATATATTTTTCAAACATCTTCACAAAGTCAACATATACATACAGTTTACTTTCACTGGAATTACATGAAGAGATCGAAATTCTTTGTAAAGAGAAACACACGAATTACTCATTTTTTAAATTATCTTACAAATATTTACACATTGATGACGTAATCATTTGAGTAAAATATATTTAAAGTGTTAATTATTTATTTGCCTTAGATAAATAAATAAATACAATCTTCAGTTATTCTTGTGAAGACCAAAATATTTTCTATAGGTGGTTTGTAAGGAATTAGATTTGTTTTTCACCAGTATGAACACGGATTGATATCGCTTAGAGAACCATTGGAAACCAGCTATAGGGAGTAGTGAACAGCCAGGTGTTTCATCCCACTAGTTTTTTTTTGTGTATATTTTCATCATCAGTTTATATACTTTCAAAGGGGAAAAGAGGGGGCTTGTAGGTTCATATAGCAACTCAAAAAACAAACAAAAAATACGGTTACAGTTTATAAGTGAGTTGAGATTTGCTCAGTGAGTGTAGATCACTGAATTAAATGACTGATCTATGCATAAGTCTGGTTTGAGTAGTTGGATTGTGATCGCTTCAACAAATCGTACTAAAAATGGCTGTCCTTCGCCTATTTATTATTTTATTAATAATAATGAATTAGTTTATTCCAAATACAGTACTTGTGATACAGATAGGAATTTTCAGCACTGATCACAATATTGCATCTAATTTCCTCAAATTATAAATAAAATTAATCACACAGAAAATTTTTCAATAGGGGTAATGTCAAAAACATGCAGCATATAAAATGGAAATAATAATAATTATGATAAAAGTGGTCATTTGTCAACTACTTCGCTACTACGGGTTGACATCGATAATTATACATCTTATCCAACAGTTATACGACAATGCTGCATGCCAAGTAATCCACAACGGAAAACTTACGGAAGCCTTCGAAATGAGGGCGGGAGTAAGACAAGCTGGCTGTCTACTATCGCCAATGATCTTCCTGATTGCAGTAGATTCGATAATGAGACAGACAACGGCAACCAACGAGGGAACAGGCATAAAATGGACTCACACAAAAAACTTGGAGGATCTGAACTTCGCCAATGACACATATATGTCTGATTTCGCACAAACTGGAAGATATGCCAGTTGAAAGCAACAGGTTGACAGAAGAAGCATCAAATTTTATTTTTTTTTATTTTTTTATTTTTATCTTTGATTACAGCTTGATTCCACACTGTATTTTTGGTACAAGTATGGAATTTTCAGCATGGATATCGGTAGCCTAAATTTTGCAGGCTAACCATAGATATCAGGTGTGCGTCGGCGAGGGCTCGAACCACGGACTATGTGCATGGTCGGCGAGAGTCCTAACCGCTGTGCCACCGACGCACAGAGGACTTCAAGTGAACTTAGATAAAACAGAGATGATGAAGATTCCTGGCCAACACCAACAGCAGTAACAACAACAGACAACAATCAGCCAGCACAAATGGGAGGAACCTGAAAGAAACAACCTCCTTCACCTACCTGGGAAGCATCGTCTTACCAACTACAGGCGAACGGAACTGACAAGGATATCAAAGCGAGCATCAACGGGAAAGCAAGGCAAGCTTTCATTACTCTTGAGTCTGTGTAGAGGTCAACAGCACTCACCATCAAAAATAACATCCGGATTTTCAACTCCAATGTGAAGTCAGTGCTACTACACGAATCAGAGACTTGGCGAGTCATAAAGAGCATCTCAAACAAACTTCAGACCTTCATTAACAGTTGTCTTCGCTCAATACTCAACATCAAATGGCCAGAAAAGATCACCAACAGGGATCTCTGGCAATGAGCGAACCAACCAGGAACCAATTGTGTATCAAATAAGCAGGAAGAAATGGAGGTGGACTGACTGGCCATACTCTGAGGAAACCATTAAGTGACATCACTAGACAACCCGTTGTTCGAGTGGAACCCAAAAGGGAGGCGGCGAGTTGGTCGTCAGTGTGAGGGTGACTTGGAGGAGGTCATGTGAAGAGGAGATGAAAGCATGTGGGCAGACATGGAGCGGAGTGAAAAAGTTGGCAGAAAACAGAAGGCAATGGAGGTGCGCAGCTGAAGCCCTATGTTCCTCTAGGAATTAAAGGATATAATAATAATAATTATGATAACAGCTAAGGTAATAATAATAATAATAATGCAAGTGAAAACTGCCATAGACTTGTTTCCCACAGTATTGGCAATGTGGTATAGAAATCCTAACATGTTTAAAAATATTGAATATAATGTTCTCTTTACATGATACGGTGAGGGGAAAAACAAAGATTACAGCCGTCATAGAGATAAGTTGGTGTTTGCAACCATGAAAGTAAAACAAAGAACCAACAGGACCATAAATATCATAGAAATAATAAAAGTAAAACTTGAAGGTACATAAGGATGGATGGATGGATGGATGGATGGATGGATGGAGGAAATTGTTTATTTACTAGATGAAAAAAGGTTAGTCAATTCTTGCCTGACACTATTTTCATCACATAAAATACGTGCGTGACAAGTATGGTGTCATAGAATTTCTATACTTAGACGTGCGAGCATACAGTTTTCTGAAGGACATAGAAATCTCTACGAGATGACCAGTATCAACGAGGTGTCTGGTAATTGAACTCCGAGAATATTTGCTTCCTTTCAGGCACAGGTTTCTTGGAATATGTTCAGAAAACGGGATAGAAGCCCTTCTTTCCTTCTTTTCAATGTACTTGCTCTCGCTAGTGCACGATAATTCATAAAACATAGTTTGAGGTGACATCAGCAGGATATTTACCCGGTTATGATTAGCTTATAGAAAAGGTAGTGCTGTATACTGTTATGAGTTTAGCTGCAGGTGGGAAGCTTCATTTTATTGTTCCTTTTTTAATTAGTCATCTAATTCAGTGATCTCAACTCAATGAACAAATCTCATTCATATAAAATGCAACTGTTTTTAATTTTTGAGTTCCAATGTGAACCTACAAGCCCCCCTCTTTTCTACTTTGAAAGCGTATAAATAGATGATGAAAACTTAAACTAAAACATTTTGGATGCGTCCATTCTATAGTAATTTTCTCTTCTCTACTACCACTTTAACATTAATGTATGTTATTATCATCATCATCTATATAACCATTGTAATTTCAGGTAGTGATGTGCAGCTGATGAGAACCTGTGAAATAGAACGATGAGGATATCATTTTCTACGGCAGATTTCACCTTCCTTTCTTTATCGAAATTTATCAAGGGAACCAAATGTCAGAATGAGAAATTGTTTATAAACGCTATTTGTGCAGCAGCTTATTGAATGAATTCACCAAAAAGGGGACTCTTCTCTGAACAAGTGCTAAATTTGCTTTAGAACAACACATTTAAGCGAATAATATTGTTTTCAATTAGATTTCATCGGGCTTAACTCTAACATACCTACGCAATTTTACAAATAAAAATTCAAATATAAACCAATGATGGTGTTTTGTCTATGGGATAATAAGATGGCGAATATAAATTGTGCAATTGGTCATAATAGTAGTAACGATAATAATAATAGTAATAATAATAATAATGGTTTCCAATAAATTCTTCTTCAGGCTCTACAATTATAAATCCATTAATGTAAGCATACAATAGCCAGTCAGTAAAGGCAAATTAGAATCATATCAGAAAGTGTATTGTGGAACAAGTATAAGATGGGATGAAACAATAGTCATACAGTCATATAGTTTTTTAATATGCATGGTCAATAGCAACATGGGACAGAATGAGATGAAATAATTTAATTTAATGATGTGTGTATACATATATAAATATAGTTAACAGAAAATACAGGTTTCAAGAGTGAGTGTAATCAGGGTGTGTGTGTGAGGCAATATGAAAATAAACCAACGAATGGGGCGATCTAGACTTAAGTTCAAGGTTGAAAATAACAACAATAAGAAAAATTAAATTGAATTTTTGATTTTCCCGTCGATTGATTGGACCGAAGTGCTCGGTCTCAGGTTGATAAATGATGTACCTGCATTTCTCAGTGAGTGATGATGTTCCCACTGAGGCTCGAACCCAGTGACCATAGTTTCAAACGCCAACCTGAGACCGAGCACTTCGGTCCAATCAATCGACGGGAAAATCAAAAATTCAATTCAATAATTAATATGACCCGCTGCACAAGAGGTGGCTATCGTGGCCCAAGTGGTCTAGTGGATAACGCTTTGGCGTTTGAAACTATGGGCACTGCGTTCGAGCATCGGTGGGAACATCATCACTCACTGAGAAATGCAGGTACATCCAGCTGACGGGTCCCAAATAGGACGAAATGCGCATCCTGGATTCCACTGCTAGCCACCATCCACTAATTGTATACTAATAAGAATGATTGTAAAATAATAACGATGATATGGTGTAAAATTAAAATTAAATGTACTATTGGTGAATGATTGTCAAATAATAATAATGAATATAATGAAGTGGAATGAACAGGATTTCGTAAATGCGATAGCAAGTTAGCGTACGACTGAAACTCATTTTCCAATTGACTATAACCGGTACGTTTTCAATTTTTCCTCTGTATGCTTAGATAAGACACAGCTTGAAGCCTTATCTCTCGGTTGAAAATTCTGTGACAGACGTAATCAGGTTGATCATTTAGAGACTGATGTCCAATTTGAAAACCTATTTGCCCAGACAAGCGACCTAACTCCTACGTTCAAGTATGAGCTAGAGAGATTTAAAAGTACCTTAATCGATTCCTGCTACCTGCCACTGAGAGTGGAAGACATGAAAAGACTAGCTGTCTTTGATCATAGGTGCCTGCGCTCTATTTCCCGTGTAAAGTGGCATAATAAGGTGAGCAACATTGAGGTTAGGCGTAGAGTTCTAGGTAAACAGGGGAAATCAATCGACGAAGTCGTGAAGCTACAAAGACTGAGATGGTTAGGACATGTGTTACGTATGCCAAGCCATCGCCTCCCTCGACGAGCAATGTTAGCGGATATAGGGTCAGGCTGGAAAAAAGCTAGCGGTAGTCAAACAAAAACTTGGCCTCACCAGTCAATGAAATCCACAACTGTTGGTCTAAGCCACGTAGGAAGGTGTAGACTTCCAGGCTGGGGTCCTCGGGACGGTAAAAATCTATGGTTGGAAACAATTGGTGACATGGCTAAAAATCGTTGTCAGTGCATAGCGCAGATGCATGCACTCCTTGTGACTTATGATTTCCAATGAAACCATATTGTTCTTCGTTATTACTATTCCTTTGTCTCACACATCTGTTTACTGTCTGTATTATGCTTTTCTTGTAGTTTCTTCTCTTGCTTCGTGTGCTACACGGAGTGTGGCGACTTGAACTGGTGCACGTCGGTGCAAAGTTCTATGTCGAAAACAGACAGACAGACCAGTTTAAGAACAGCAAACATCCCGCCAACAGTCTACTTACAAAGAAACTTCGAGAGGCATTATGTGACCTCTAAAAGAACGAAAATCTGATAATAACTAGACCTGATAAAGGATCTGGCACAGTTATCATGAACAAGAGTGATTATTTAGACAAAATGAATATCATTCTAAACGACCATACGAAATTTCAAAAGCTAAGCAGTTGTAAAGACACAACGGAGGCAACCGAACGCCAAATGGCTAAGACACTAAAATCATTAGTTGAGAGTAATCTGATTCCTAAAGAAACACTCGACGAATTGAAACCCTCAGGTACGCACACACCAAGACTTTATGGTTTACCGAAAGTCCATAAGCCGGGAGTACCACTACGTCCCATCTTAGATATGTGCCAATCCCCTTATCATTCTACAGCTAAGTGGTTGGTAAAGGCACTAGAACCACTACATCGCGAAGTAGTGAAATTCAGTGTAAAAGACGTATTCAGCTTTGTGGAAACTACCAAAAGCTTGAATGTAAAGGGAAAGAAAATGATGTCACTGGATGTAGCATCATTATTCACCAACGTCCCACTGCTTGAAACAGTCAACTACATATGTGACCAGCTGATAGAAAAGAAAATAGATGTAGGAATCCCACCCGAAAAGGTCAAAGAATTATTATTGAAATGCACTATGAATGTTCAGTTTATGTTCAATAATGGTTTTTATAGACAAGTTGATGGGGTAGCCATGGGATCACCTTTGGGCCCTTTGCTAGCGGATATTTTCCTGGCAAAGCTTGAAAATGGTCCACTCAAAGACACGATTAAAGGGCTTGACTATTATTGTCGATACGTAGATGATACGTTTATCGTTTGTAATAGAAATCTTAATAAACAAGAGCTTCTGAATACCGTTAATAGTGTTCACCCAACTATTCAGTTTACATGTGAAGAAGAAGACAATAACAGTTTACCTTTCCTAGACGTCCTACTTACCATGAAGACAGACGGATATCTACAAAGGAAATTATTTAGAAAGAAAACTTGGACGGGTCAGTACACCCATTTCCATAGTTTCACACCGATTCAGCATAAAAGAAACTTAGTTAAGTGTCTTAGCTACAGAATAAAACGAATATGCTCAGAGGAATGCATTAAGGAAGAAATGCATAAACTAAAACTCACACTGCAAGAAAATGGATATCCACAGAGCTTCCTAAAAAAGTATATGTCAATACCTATAGACAGGGTAAAGGTGGATACCGTAGACAAGAAACCTTTGTATCTTAAGTTAAGTTACAAAGGGGAAATTGCAGCTGACATTCTAAAGTGTCGACTCAATAGAGCAATAGATAGAACATTTCCCGCAGCTAAATTGGTACTAAACTTCTCAACTAAACCAGTACTCACACAGCAAGTAAAGGATAAATTACCAAAGATGGCCTCATCAATGTGCATCTACGAATTCAACTGCTCATGTGGAGCTAGTTATATTGGCCGTACTCAGAGGGCTTTATCCATGCGCGCACGTGAACATGTACCTGTATGGTTGAGTAAAGGAGTAACCAAAGGCATAAATAGTGCAGTCTTAGCCCACTTGGTAGATACTGGACACCCGATAAAACTTGACCAAGCGTTCTCAGTTATTTACCGCGTTCCTAGTAATTTATCTAGAGGAGCTCGACTACGTCTTCTATCAGTAGCTGAAGCAGTTGCAATTAATACCAGAAGACCATCCCTCTGCATACAGAAGAAGTATGTTCAACCTCTATGTTTACCTTGGCCTACAATAAAGCCAACAAATCCTCCATTAACACTATAAATTCCTTTCACAATTTTCTTTTCTTTTCCTTCTTCTATTCCTCTGTTTCATTGACAAACGTTCATTTTCGACTTTTATGATTTCATGACCTTTCTTATGATTTTATTACCTTAGGTTTAAATAGTGCTTTTCTAACTTGCTATCGTATTTACAAAATCCTGTTCATTCCACTTCATTATATTCATTATTATTATTTGACAATCATTCACCAATAGTACATTGAATTTTAATTTTACACCATCATGTCATCATCATTTGTCAACCTGAGGCTGAGCACTTCGGTCCAATCAATCGACGGGAAAATGAAAAATTCAATTCAATCATTCTTATTGTTGTTATTTTCAACCTTGAACTTAAGTCTAGATCGCCCCATTCGTTGGTTCATTTTCATATTGCCTCACACACACACCCTGATTACACTCACTCTTGAAACCTGTATTTTCTGTTAACTATATTTATATATATACACACATCATTCAATTAAATTATTTCATCTCATTCTGTCCCATGTTGCTATTGACCATGCATATTAAAAAACTATATGACTGTATGACTATTGTTTCATCCCATCTTATACTTGTTCCACAATACACTTTCTGATATGATTCTAATTTGCCTTTACTGACTGGCTATTGTATGCTTACATTAATGGATTTATAATTGTAGAGCCTGAAGAAGAATTTATTGAAACCACAATTGTTCGCTCTAAATATTTTCTTCTGAATAAATTATGGGAATATTTAATTTAATAATAATGATCTTATCAATAACAAGGATGAAAAAGTGAAGCAATCTGTGATAACACGAATGACGAAAAACAGCATGATTAAACAAACAAATGTTCAGGTGGAAGTAGTCAATAAAGGCTAGTAAAAACAGATGAACCGATTGAGTAATGCTAAATTGTAAGGGAAGTAAATGAAACATGTTTTTAATGAAGATGTGATAAGATTAAGGGATGATAAGAAAGGGGTTGAAAATATAAACAAGAGGTGCTGTATAAGTCTTTATTTGGTTATGTCTTAATAGGCCAACAAGGGAGGGATAATGGCTGTACGAACTTCTTTTGAATGCATAGTTTAGGCTTAATAGTTGTTCGAATGCCTATCGCCTCAGCTGTGTGCAGTAGACGAATACGAAGTGTATTGGAAAGATTCGGTGGGATATGATGAATCACTTTGAAAGCTCTCGTTTCCTCTACTACATGACCACTATCAACTAAATATGACAAAACTGAGCTACGGATTGTTTTTGTCTGTCGTTTGTCAAATCACGATGGGAGATGTTCAGTAACACAGTGGTTGGCTAAGCTGGCTAGTAGTATGCCCAACATAACTGTCACCGCAGACGCAGTTGCATTGATGAATACACATAGATGTGGCAAAAACTACCATGCTTATCCTTCGTTTGCGTCCCAATCATTCATCGACTAGAGAATGACAAACATAGGTGTGCTACGTAAAATGTTCTTCGTATACTCCTGGAAAGTGTCTGGAATAGAATCTCACTTGGTAAGTTACCATTAAATTGTAACTTAATAAATAGAGGTTTCTTATGTGCAGTAGTCACAGTCTCAGGTTTTCTCTTTAATGTTGATGATGAGAGTCTTAAATGTGTTGTTCTAAATTTTCATTAGTTAAAAAAGGATGCATAGGTCACAGCAAAGACATGTATAGTTAGTAATATTCAATTTCCTGGATCTAAGTGTAATAAGAACAAATGAAGGCACGGTCGAAAAGTCCATCTATAGAAAAGAAACCTGGACTGGACAATATCTTCACTATAACAGCTTTTGTCCCATAAGCTATAAACGTGGATTAGTGAGGACTTTGTATGACAGAGCCAGGAAGCTAAGTTCACCAAACAGGGTCGAAGAAGAATTAGTTCTCGTCGAGAAATGCCTAAGGGAAAATGGATACCCTAAGGGATTTATTCAGAAGTACAGCAGAGAAAAAGATGAGAAAGAAAAGCATCCAACTGTAGAAAAGAAAAAAGTGTTTATCTGTCTACCATACAATGGAGATGCAGTGTCACAAAAGATTGAAAAAAGACTGAAAAGTGCAATAAATAGAAGCTTCCCAGCAGCAAAACTCATAACAGTATACAGCACCACTCCTTCTTTAATCCACTCAAAACTGGATAAATACCCTGCTGATGTCACCTCCAACTGCGTTTATGAATTCACGTGCACTTGCGGGAGCAAGTACATTGGAAGGACAGAAAGAAGGGCTTCTATCCGGTTTTCTGAAGATATTCCCAAAAACCTGTGCCTGAAAGGAAGCAGATATTCCCAGAGTGCAATTACCAGACACATTGTTGATACCGGACATCTCGTAGATATTTCTAAGTCCTTCAAAATATTAAATAGACAAAGGACAGCAAATTTACTACGATTTGCCGAAGCAATCGCAATCAAAAGACTTAAACCAGACTTATGCATACAGAAAGAGAGTGTGATTAACCTCTCACTCCCTTGGTAACAGAATTTTGATTTTGATTAGTCATCGAATTCAGTGATCTCAACTCACTGAACAAATCTTTATCTCATAAACTGTAACCGTTTTTGTTTCTTGAGTTGCTATGTGAACCTAAAAGCTAACACTGTTCTGTTAATCAATTTTTTCTGTTTTCTCTCTTACCCCTCCCCCTCTTTTCAACTTTAAAAGCGTATAAATTGATGATGAAAACTTAAACTACAATCATTGTAATGCTTTCATTTAGATGCGTCAATTTTATAGTATCTCTCTTCTACCACCACTCGAACATTAAAGTATGTTATTATCATCTATATAACCATTGTAATTTCAGGTAGTCTGCAGCTGATGAGAACCTGTGAAATAGAATGACATATCATTTTGTATTGCAAATTTCGTCTTCCTTTCTTTATCGAAATTAGTTGTGTGGTATGCTGAAAGGTCAGAGAAATGTCTATAAAGGTCAGTTGTCCATATGTGATAGAAAAGAAAAACAAAATATGAAGTAACATGGAAAAACAGAACGTATAACCTGCATAATCTAAATAAGGATTTAGTGATGAGTTACACTCAGAAATGACTAGCATTTAAAACATAAATACTGAGAGGAAGGAGCATTATTCTAATGAGTAAAAGATTCTGGCTGTTTCTGAAAGGACATAGAAACGATGATAAAAGTTATTTGTTAATATCAGTGGGTAAGCAACACCTTACCCAAGAGAAAAACGGTTTGTAGGGATTCTATCTTTTTTTTTCAAATTAGACTACAGATTGATGTCAGACAGGGACTGCCGGATAACTGTTTCGTCCTAGTTTGGGACTTATCGACAGAACGCAACCATTGGGTTATTAACCCAGGACATTCTGGTTGCAAGACAAACTCGTACACCATTCAGCCAATGGCAGCCACCGATTTAGTGGCTCATGAATTTTAAATTCTACCAATGCATAATTTTAGCACGACCACAAACCAATGTAGTAGACAGTTGACGAAAATCCTCTCAAAAATGAAGGCTTCAAAAATCATTGGTAACATTTTTGAAAGAAAGAGCTTGCCTAGTAAATGGAAGGTCATGAGTACGAATTCCATTTGGTGAGTGTTGACGATGAGACACAAACTAGGACGAAAATAACAGCTTTCCAGTACGCCAGTACTGGTTTTCTTGAAAATTAATTGGATGCTGGCTAATGACTGCCGATAGGACAAAGTCGCCTGGAGGCCTAGTGAGAAATCGTGACCAATTCGGTTCACCAGGTCAGGAGTGAGGAAAAATACTCGAAAAGGGACGAGATCTGCTGTCGCCATTCGTGCTATAGTGGCGAATTGTTAGAAGTTAGAATTCAATTACAGAACATGGTATCAGGTTCCAGTGTCTGAATGGGATACGACCTGTGTTCTTCTTTCGACCACCATAGTGCTAAGTGCTCACCAGTGCGTGTAGACACTAGCCTGCTGATACGTTCAATATACTTGTACCGGTAAATAATTCCCTAGAATTATTCGCCACAGTATTCATCACTGAACATTGGATGTTGACCCTCACTGTTTTAGTCCATTTTGTTAAGCTGAAGGCTTTCGACCAAGAATCCACGCCATTTGGTACACCGTCGTGTCAAGTTCGTTCGTCCGTTCGTTCGTTCGTTTGTGCACAATCTCTAGCTAGTTAAGCAATCATCTCGCACTCTGATTTGGTTCCGAAATATAAATCATAATTTGCACGATCAATTCTGATGTTTTCCTCTGTCCATGGTCTACGCGGAACGAAAACAATAAAAGGCAAATACTGTACAAGGCAAAATATATAGACAAACTGAAGATGTAGCAATGTGATCACCAATATCCCCTATCGTAGCAGATATATTTATGGACAGGTCGGAAAATATGGCTCTTAATACATTTAATCCTACTTCAAAGATAACACGGTGGAGATATGTGGATGAAACGTTCACAGTGTTAAAAACAGAACATATCTCTAGCTTGATGACACACATAAACTCATTAGTGGAGGGAATAAAATTCACAATTGAAGCGGAAAATGAACAAGGACAATTAGCTTTGTAAGATTGTAAAATAAAACGAATTAAAGAAGATAAATGGCACACTTGCGTTTATAAAAAGCCAACGCATTCTGCTAATAGATATTTAGACTTTATTTCGTCTCATCCGATAACTGCTAAGGCAGGTCTAGTTAAGTGTTTAACAAACCAAGCAGTAGCACTAAGTGGCACAAGAAAAGACCTAAATGATGAACTAAAACAGATAGAAGAGGCTTTGGTGTTAAATAACTATCCTATAAAATTCATTAGAAAGATCGAAGAAGGCCAAAAGCAAAATAAAAATAATGGGGAAACTAATAATGATAACATAAATAAGAGAGAATATAAGTCATCTACAGTTATACCATATAAAGAAGGGGCATCTGAAACCCTACGTAGGATTCTAAATAAAGCAGGAATTAGGGTGGCATTCAAACCTACAAACGCACTCAGAGACAAGCTCTGTAGGCTGAAAGACCCGATGAACCCAATTAGACAAAATAATATAATTTACAAAATACCCTGCAATGACTGTGAGTTAAGTCATCTAGATAGGTCACACTAGTAGGTCAGGGGTAGTCAGATTGTCGGAACGTAAGAATTTAGCTAAGGTAAGAATGGTTGACTTTGAAAAGATAAGTAATTTAGAAAAAAGCTCAGCAATAGCAATGCAACCACACAATAGGGTGGGAGAAAGTTAAAATTCTAAGAAGTAATATAGGTGGGCGGAGAGAGAGGTTGATTACTGAATCCTGCCTGATTCATCAAGTCTACACCCAACACATGCAATAGAAATGATTCATCACTCATACCCAAAATATGGACAATACTACTACCGATCAAATCAAGCGATGGAAAATAATGAAATTATATAGATGAAGTTGTGTGAGTACCTTGATATGATTATGGGCAATACATTGTGCTCGAAACGTGGTCATCAGTAAACAACATTACTGTATAACAACACTGTGAGACTTTATCAAAACAAAATTTACCCATAATGGAATTACACTCTACCACAGTGCACAAGTTTTATTCTTATATCAACGAATACTATAGAAGTTGTGGGTATTAGATCTTACGTTAGTACGCTTCATACTACCCATGAACGTCAACATCCTTAGCCTCAGAAGTAAGGGAACTGACAATTACACACTGAATTGTCTCTGATATTTCGATGGACAAAAGAATCTGTAGAGAAGATGAAGCGTAAAGATATAGCAAAGAGCCTTCTTCGAATAGCACTAGACAGGCGGCTGCAAAAAATACATCGTTAATTATATCTACTTTGAATTTTACATTCACACTTCGTTTTTCTTTTCAGCACATCAAGGTTTCAAAGTTTTTTTGTGTGTGTTTATCGATAAAGCAGGCTGGATATCCCTGTTTGATTACAGTGTTTCTGAAGGATTCCAGCGATTTACTCAAATTGTAACGACAGAAGACAAGAGTCAGGCAACAGGTCATTTGTTGAGAAAATCAAGAGATATTTATGGATTCTTATGTTCATTATTATTCGTTATTGTTAGCAGAGAAGCAACGTCTTCTGATTGGTTGTTTTCTAGCTGAAGGTTATTCTATCATCTATTTGTGAACGTTTCTTAGACAATCCGCTGATATATCTGTGAATCGTATCCGCCCACGCTAAGTCTGTTGTGATTGGTTGGTGAGTTCAGCCAAGGTTAAGCTTTGTTGTTGTTGCTGTTGTTTTTTTCTCATAACTCCGATTCGGGATGTAAACATCGACATCTATTGTTGTCTACAATTTTGTCTTGCAGACAACTCTCACCTCAAACGTCTCTTCAGTGCATAGACAGTACATGCTTGTACAGTAAAAGAGATGACAGGATTTTGTTTTTATACTTTTTGAGATAAAGTTGTGAAAGTCTGTCAGCTAACCATAGTCCATTTCAGCTTACAGTAAATCGATCGTTGTAGATTTTTACTGGAATTTACCTTCATCGATAAGTCAATACAAAATAACTAACTTCTTGTGTCTAGACCTGACTGAATTGTCAATAATAAAAGCAAGATAAGTAGTTTAGCAAAGAGTCACTTTTCCGAGAAGTGATTTTTCTTCTCAACTGTATAGTCACACTTATTCATAATCTGTGTCTTGGAAAACATGAATAGTAAGAAAGAGATGAATCATAAGTACAGTTCCTAAGAGGATATCGGTTATAGAACCATTGGAAGACCTTCAAGGAGTACTAGACAGCTATTTCGGCCTAGTTCGGGACTGACTCTTCATCGGCAGTACGCATCCACTGCCACGGTCGGATCACAAGATTTTCTGGCTACAAGGCCAGATCGTAGACCATCCAGCTATTAGAACCACATACAATGGCCAGCCCATGAATTACAAATTCTGCCAACTGACACACACACACACAATAAAGCGCGATTCCTAGCCAATGTCATCGCTTGCTAGTATTTGTCCTCACATACAACCTGATGTACTCAACTGGTTACGAATTATCAGTCGTCGGTGAGCATTAGATGAATATTCAAATGTGCGTACTGCTGGTGGGTGGATTGCAAACTAGAACGAAAGAGATATTCAGTACACCCTGAAGGTTTCTTAATGTTCTCTAACCGATGTCAGCTCATGATGCGATCCTGTTAGCAACTGTTCTTATGCTCATTCATCCCTTTCTTACTATTCCCTTTTACGAGGAAAGAATCGTATAAAGGGAAGAGAAAAATTAATTTACCGTAAAGAGAATATTCGCTAAACTACATGTCTTGTTTTTATTAATGCTTCGATGGAAATTATTTGTGAATTCTGTCAGTCATATCTGCTCACTAATAACGTCTCTCTCCGACTGAAGTATAACGCGACACTGGTTGGAATCTCTAGAGACATATCGATCCCTTCAAGATTACGGGTATGCTGTACCGATGAGTGCTACTCGGGACGAAACACATGTAGAGAGGGGCTACTGTTGACTACCTTTAAACCACCTAATATCCGTTTTAAAACATACTAATCTATAATTATTCGTGTTTAGGCTAATTGTTCATTTTCTGCCGCTTCATTATGTTGAAGCATTGCGATAAGACAGCTTTCTTGAATCACTGGACAGGAGTTTAGATATGATAGAGAAGATTTGTAGCTCAGGTGGGTGATTTTGATGTGGTTGTGTTCTCTGAGCTGCTGGCTGATTTAATTGCGAAGCTTTCATTGCTTCACCACTAGGCAACATCTTCAGCGCATACTTCGATCTGTTGAAATGAGCTTTAGGATTTCTTCACGAGTTTATTAGTCATCTCCGCTGGTGGGTGACCTTGGACGTGATCGATTGTTATTTGTGTGTTTTCACACCTTCTAGGCTACTTGTATTGGAACTGATTGTTTTCTTGACTTGAATTTTGACCCCATGAGTGTGAGGTTTCTTTCTTATCGGTTGATAAATTTTGTCTATCTCGATGTGTCTATTGATTGATGATTCACTGGAACACCAGGCTTCTAAATATTCTCTAGCATTCTTGGTGTTTCCTCAGTCTAATGTTTGAACGTTGGTTGTCTCAGTCGAAGCGATGTCCGTGGTTGTCTGTATGTAGTGATATAAGCGAGGGGGTGGATGTCATGTCGTTTGACGGCTAGCTTATATTCACGGATACGAAGACGAAGAGGACGTCCACTATGGCCAATGTAGTGTTTTTCGTGGCTGTTATAATTTATTTTGTAGATGATGATGTTGGTTTTATCTTCTTTCGTTGTTGAGTCTTTTGGTTGACATAGGATTGAATGAAGTGACTTTGTTGGTTTGTGTACGACGTCAATTCCAATGGTTTGAAGAGTCTTGTAGTGATTTCTGAGATATCCTTTATATATGGTAAGGCGATTTTCTTTGTGTTTTCCCTGGTGGCTTTTGTTTTGGTAGGTTGGCTTGGAGATATATGTCTTTTTATGAAATTCCATGGATATCCATTCTTTTGGAAGACGTCCATGAGATATTTTTTCTTCGATTTTCTTCATGGTGGGAGTGCTGCAATGAGACCTGGCGGACCATCGTGAATAGTGTTTGTATACAACTTTTTTGTGTTATTGCGTTGTTGCTGTTGCAATTCAGGATTTGACATGTGGGAGTTGATTTTCTATAAACTTGAGTTTCTAATTCCCCTATGGTTTTTCGCTTGACTAAGACGTCGAAAAATGGGACTTGGTTCTCGGGTTTCTCTTTTCTTGTGGATTTGACGTCGTTGATGATGTTGTTTTTTAAGTTGTGCGTTTTATCTAACTCGTTTCTTTTGATTATTACAAATGTGTCATCTACGTAACGTATCCAAATCTTAGGTTTGATCTTTGGTAGGATTATGTTTTCGAGTCTTTGAATCACTGCTTCTGCAAGCAAACTCGATGTCAGCGATTCCATGGGTGTTCATTTAATTTGTTCATATATTTGGCCGTTGAATTGGAGGTACGTTGTTAGACATAGGTTTACGCATGACATCCAACTTGTGTTGTGTGTTGCATTTTTGGTTGTTGTGGGAGGTGTTCGTCGTTGCTAAGTAATTACTCCATGGCCGCTTTTGCTATTTTCTGTCCAGTTGAGGTATATAATACTGTGATGTCAAAGGATATCATTATTTCTTGTTCATCTTCGGTGTTTAAAACGACGGGCGCTAGGTTCGAGTCCTAATGAGAACACTGCCCCTCACTGAGAAAGGCAGGTACATCCATTTGAGGAGGCTTAAAAGGGAAGAAAGACATATCCTGCATTCCATTCCTAGCGTAAAAATCAACTAAAAATTAATTCAAAAACAATCAACTGCCATTCCATAGTTGAATTTGTTACTCACGTATTTCTCTATTCTTCTCTGAAGTACGTTTTCAAGGTAGACAACGACACTTTCGCGACTAAACCATCCAACACTATGAACATCTAAACAACCTGCCATCATTTTCATTACTTCAGAAGAATGCAACAGAATACATGTATAGAAGTGAAAAAAATGTTAAGATAAAGAAGAGGGGTGCATAAATGTGTTTCGGAATAAAATTTATTTTTTTCTGTACTGTCTGGTTTCAACATAGAACTTTGCACCGATGCGCAGTAGTTTCTGTCGCTACACTCCACGTAGCATACAAAGCGAAAGAGGAGAGTAAAAAGAAAGGTAAAACATAGACAGTAAACGGAGATATGAGGCAAAAAGAATAGTAATATCGAAGAACCATATAGTTTTATTGGATATTATAAATCACAAGGAGTGGATGCACCTGTCCTATTGACAACGACGATTTTTGGCCAAGTCACCAATTGTCTCCGGCCTCCATTGGTTCTTACTACCTCGAGAACTCTCACCAGGAAGTTTACACCTCCCTACATGGCTTGCTTAAACTAACTGTTGCGGATTTCATTGACTGACCCAACCACATTTCCGTTTGACCACTACTAGCAGGTGATTTCCAGCCTGATCCATCCTATGTCAGCTGACATTACCCGTCGTCGAGCGAGGCGATGCCTAGGCATACGTAGCACGTGTCCTGACCATCTCAACTGATGTAATTTTACAGCTTCGCCGATTGATTTCCCCTCCCACTTTACATATCACTTGACCCAAGCCTAATCTCGATATTGCTTACCCTGTTACACCAATTCACAAGGGAAATAGAACCAATGATCAAAAGCATCTAGCCAGCCTTTCCATGTCTTCCGCTTTCAATGGCCAGGACTCACAGTCATAAAGGAGAACGGAACGGAATGCTGAGGACTAAACACGCCCTTTGGTCGATAGCCAGCCGGATATCACGTCTACCAAGACAGAAGCGGCGTAAACTGGCATATGCGAAACGAGCCTTGTGTATCCATGCAGAAACTTTGCCAGTGATCAACCCGTTGAGACTGGCTAGTGCGGATTACCAAATAAGTGAAGCGGTCAACGTACTCTATTGTACTGTAAAGATTCTGTGGTGATGGATGAGGTTACTACTGACTGCCGCTGTTTAAATTTGCCATGCTCCATGAAGCACACGACGGCAGAAAAGAGAGACAAAAAAAATGAATTCAAAAATACCGTAATAAGCAGAGAAATACGAGAGAGAAACAATAGTAACATGGCAAAACAATAGAGATTACTTGGATATGGCAGAACACAAAGAATAAATGCATCTCAATCCACTGAGAACGACTTTTATCCATATCACTGATTGTCTCCAGCCGCCATCGGTTTTTAGCATCCTGAGGACCCAACCAGGAGGCCTACACCTCCCTAGGTGATTCAGGCTAACTATCAAAGATTTTATGAATTTATCCCAAGTTTGAGTCTGACAACCACTGGCTGTTTATCAACCTGACCCCCTATGTCAAAAAAATTTCCCGTTCTGAGAAAGCAACAGTTAAATATGCATGTAGTTGCTAACCTACATGCTAACATTCCGCTTTTAACGCTTCCAGTAGCGACTAATAAACTGTAACAGGTCCAGTCACTTCGCCCCAGTTTGATACTATACTCCACAGTGGTGTGTATTCATGACTCAACAAAAAGGATTAAACTCAGGAACTATAAGTGAGGAAGTCTTTCCGTTGACCATTCATCCACTAATGAAGCTATTTTTCCTTAATTGGAACTTACAGAAAGAATGACGCATTATAAGTACATTTGCCTTCCTGTAGTCGATTTTGTAACAAACTGACTAAGTGATCAATCATTCACCTCACTTGTCTTACTATTAATTCACCAATGGACTGCCTAATCTATCTTAACTAAGTATTGATTTGAAAGAATTTGTTTGGCTACAGCCGTAAACACCACTTACTATACCAGTTAGAGAACCATTACAAAAACTACAGGAAAATACAAGATATCTGTTTCGGCCTATTATAGAACTCCTAGCGGGGTTCACCCAGTCAGGAAAGAAAATAGATACTTGCCAATCACACTGCCTAGCGGCAGTAATATAATATATATATATATATACGAGTGGGCAAGGTACCCGACGATTGGAAGAAAGGATACTTATTCAAACTGCCAAAGAAAGGAGACTTAAGTCAATGTAAAAACTGGCGCGGAATTATGCTCCTGTCCATCACAAGCAAAATACTAAGCCGCATCATCCTGGAGAGAATCAAACAAGCCCTAGATGAAAACCTCCGACCGGAACAAGCTGGATTCAGGAAAAACAAGTCATGTATTGGTCAAATCGCCACTCTACGCATCATCATTGAACAAAGCTTGGAATGGCAGTCAGCTGTCTATCTCAACCTCACTGTCTTTAAAAAGGCCTTCGACAGAGTCCATCAAGAGGCGGTTTGGCAACTACTTCGTTACTACCAAAGGGTATCGCCGACATTTATACATCTCATCAAAAAGTTGTACGACAATGCTGCATGCCAAGTAATCCACAACGGGAAACTTACGGAATCCTTTGAAGTGAAGATAGCAGTGAGACAAGCTGGCTGCTTACTGTCTCCAATGATTTTCCTGACTAGAGTAGACTGGATAGTGAAACAGATAGACATAAGGCAGTGAGGAAACAGGCATAAAATGAACCCTAACGAAAAACTTGGAGGATCTGGACTTCGCCGATGATATATTTGTGTCTGATTTCACACAAACTGGAAGATATGCAAGTGAAAAGCAATAAGTTGGCAGAACAAGCATCCAGAGAAGATAGGCCTTCAGGTGAACAAAGAGAAAACAGAGGTGATGAAGATTCCTGGCCAACATCAACAGCAATAACAACAACAGACAACAATCAGCCAGCAGAAATGCGAGGAATCTAAAAGAAACAACCGCCTTTACCTACCTGGAAAGCATCGGCACTCAGTATGAAAATTAACATCTAGATTTTCAACTCGAATGGGAAGTCAGTGCTACTTACTATGCGGATCAGAGACTTAGCGCGTCATAAAGAGCATCTCAAACAAACTTCAGATCTTCATTAACAGTTGTCTTCGCTCAATACTCCAGATTAGATGGCCAGAAAAGATCAGCAACAGGGATCTCTGGAAGCAAACCAACCAGTCAAGTGTGTGAAAATGGATGTCCCACCGATGACATTGGTTGGCAAAAGTTAGAACTCGTGGGCTAGCCATTGAATTGGATCCCAGTGTCGGCTAAATGGTATACAAGCCAGCTTGCCTTGTAAACTGGAAGGATCCAAGGTTTGAACTCCTTTTTGGCAGGTGCTTACGTAAACTAATGAAGAGTCAGTGCCAGACAAGGACGAAACAGAGGGTGTCCAGTAACACAACTCCTTGTCGGTTTTCCAATGGTTCAATCAATTAATGTCAACTCATAATCTAACAATGACAATCGGAAGTAAACTATTATCATTTTGATAACCAGTACATGTATGTATGTATGTATGTATGTCATTATGTGGGTATGTTTCTCTACTGAATACATACAAGTTCTTGACTAACAACAAATACTGAGTAAATGAAACTAGGCGCGTTTGCAAAGTAAGAATTTAGCTTTAAGTGGAGACTAGTCTCATGACGTCTACACAGAGACACACACACACGCACACACACACATACACACGGCCAATGGAAATAGCACACAACCTTGTAGACATACCTTTTTTATTTACAAACATATTTACTTTTAAATGAGAATACATTCCATGTGACACTTGAAATACAAAATAATAATAATAATAATGAACATATTGTAAAAAAAAAAGAAAATTTAATATCTCTGCTAGATAGATAGATAAATAGATACATTGACCAATTATAATGACTATCTGATATGATGAATACATTTCATCTAATATCCATTGTACTGAAGTATGCGGCTAAAGAGATAGCCAGTCCAATGCATACAATCTCTATACTAATAAATGAAAACACGAGAATGATAACAGTAATTAAGAATTTGCTGCCGAAATCAGTCAATGCATCAGTACAACCCTGTGTAACAAAAAAGAATAAGGAGAAAAATTATATCAAAGATGACATTCCAATGAATAATTTCTAGCAAAGAGTTACTAAGGTATATGACGATGAATATACAAATACTTTACTGTTGGTATCTTACAGGGTGATAGTATTTCCTGTGTTTGAGAACAAAGGCAGGTAAACAAAAATATGTTCAATATTCTTGCTTGCATTTTTAGACATACTTATGAGTTGAAGAGATGATGATGGCTCAGTAGGACGGTGTATTTACAGAAATGTGCATCGGTGGTTTAGTGGTTAGGACGCTCGCCGACCATACACATGGTCCAGGGTTCAATACCCGGCCGAACTACTCCTTTACCTCACTAACCCAGAAATAATGCTGGTAAAGACGAAAGGTTGGGTATGAGGCTAGCAATCCTATCCTGTAAAACTAAACACCACTGCTACAGAAACTTCAAGCCACTCGGCTTGAAGCCCTATGTTCCACTGGGAACGTGAAGGAAACAAAAAATCTACAGCAATCCCACTTGGACAGGGCAATACCTTAATTTTCAGAGTTTTTGTCCATTACAGTATAAGAGAGGCTAGGTGAAATGTCTATTTAAGAGGATTCAATATATTTGCACGGCTGATGTTATAGACAAATAAAATGAAATATTGATGGATACTCTCTTGTTGAAAACGGATATCCTTTAAAATTTTTAAACAGGTGTAGAAGTCAATTAGTCTCTAAACTTACAATCCATACCGTCCCTCAGAAAAATGTTTTCATCAAATTACCATGTGACGGGGAAATAAACAGTGGGATTTTGAGACAAAGGTTGAATTGGATCATCCGTAAAATCTAATATGCATTCCGGCTTGCAATTATCCAAAAAGCCTAAAATATGCCCCACTGCAAACCTCAAAAGTGCGCAAGTGATTATGTCACATCCCACACTATTTACCAATTCTCAGTGTGTGTGTGTGTGTGTGTGGACACACATACATAGGGAGGAGTAATCGTGTTCTGCATGTGAGAGTGGGATAGCGAGCATATCCCGAAATGGTTAGAAAAACAAATGAATTGTGAAAAACCAATAGATGCAGGTGTCAAACTACCAAATTCGTCTATAGCTGAACATCTAATCGAGATGAACCATAAGACTGAGGTTAACTCAGCCTTTAAGGCCATCTATAAAAACGGTCAAGGGCGCTTATTGAAATACACTGAGACTATAGCTATTCATAAACTTCAACCCGCCTCCCTTGTGTATTCAAAAACAGTTTGTTACTACTCTTAACCTACCTTGGTAATCCTTATTTGATTGGATTACCAAACGTTTGTGTTAATTATTCTTAATTCCTTTTTCTCTCACTTTGTTTAATTTAACTTTTCCATGTATATTGACTTGAGAAGTAAATGTGTTAGGGATCAGATTGTTCGAAATGTATAGCGCTAATACATCACATTGCTTTTCAGATAATCTCCGTCTTCTAATAATGCTATCAAAATCAATATTCTTTACCAGATGTCTTTTGTTAAATACGTTTTGCATGACATTAACTGAACTAATTCCTTGACTGTTAACTGGTTGCAATCTTATTTGTCTTTAACGGAAATAGAGTATACCGTAGATAAAAGTTTACTGAAGCTGAAGTCTCCCCCCTCCATCTATTTCTTTATTTCTATCTTTTTGCATGATTTGCCTTGTTCGGAGAAAATTACCTTTGTTAAATATGCTGACGGTGAAACTTCCGACAGAAATATAGCAGTTCAACTTGTCGCCTTCGACAGAGCACACCCAAGAAACACCTTCGTAGGAGAACTATGTACAACAGAAAACTTTTGAAGAAGAAATAAGTATATGGGAAGGAATGACAATCAAATGAATCTAGGAGATCATACAGACTGGACGTTTCTGTGCCTATGAAAACGATTTTGAACCACATCACCAACTGTCTCCAGCCTCCATTGGTTTTTACCATCTCAAAGAAGTCTAGCAGTCACAAAGTCTACATCTCTCTACACGGCTTTCTTAAACTATCTGCAGTGGATTTCACTGACTGACGCAGCCATGTTTCCATTCGACTACTACCAGCAGCTCTTTTCCAAACTGATCCATCTTATGTCAGCTAACATTGCCCGTCGTCGAGAAAAGTGATTCTTACGCATATGTAACACATGTCCCAAACATCTCAGTCGAATTAACTTCACAGATACGCCGGCTGATTTCCCCTCCTTACCTATCACTCGACCAAAGCCTAACCTCAATATTGCTCACCTTGTTATACCACTTCACACAAGAGATAAAACGCAGACACCTATGATCAAAAACAACTAGCCAGCCTTTCCATATCTTCCGTTTTTCAATGGTTAGGTCTTCCACCCAGCAGTATGAAAACAATGCAAGTGGACATAAACCTGCAAACCCACCCCCACCCACCATTATAAGAAAAAGATTACCATCTGATACAACTTCTTTAGCACTCAAAACGAATAACCAGTTAAGATTATTTCCAATAACCTTCACTTTCAGGAGAGTCACCACACTAACACAATCTCCCAAGACTTATAAAAGCATTTTAAAATTCGATAAAATTGTAAGAACACACACACACTCATACACACTGACAGATTGCCAAAATAGTACAAAGTACTTTGTAGGGTCATAATATGATCATTTGCTCGAAGCTGACTATTATTCCTCCATGAAACACGCCATCCTTATCAGTGTGAACACGCATCATAATTGTCTGTAGAAGGATAGCAGTTAATAAGAGACTAACGTTTCTATGACTTTTATACACTATGTTTGAGCTAGTTCAGGGCAAAGCAATGTGATGATATCTTCTCAACTGGGTAGCTACCAACAACGATAATAAACAGATAGTAGTGTATTATTCATTCACAAGAGAGTTGAGTACTACCCGTCGTGAGTGTAGTGAAATAATCATCTAGTTAGCAGTTGAATTACGTATCTAAGTTGGTAGAGCTCCAGACTAGCAAATCGGAGGCCTTTGGTATGACGTGCAGCAGTGACCTAGATTTCCATTTCACCTCCAGTTACCACCCAATACATCAATAATAGTCTGCCAACCCTAAGTGACTGTTTTTAAAGTAGAAATTTGTACAAAAGCGAAGTAGTTCAATTTGCCACACTCCATTAAGAATGCAAAAGTACTAAGAAAATATTTGACAGGATGATCTGCTGACCAGAGGCAACGTGTACAAACACAAGGATAGACACAAAGAAACATGGATTTCGCCTGCAGGACACACCAGAAACCAGATAGATTTCATCTCAGTATCGCCCAAAGAAGTGGAGACGCAGCCTGCTGGACACAAAGTCGAGAAGGGGAGCAGATGTGGGCTCACACAGACATCTAGTTCCAGGCACCCTCAAGGAGAAGCTGGAAGCGTTCAGAACAACTGCAGACACACCATACATAAGTAAACGCTTAGAAACTGAAATACGAAACTAAAAAAAATGACTTCACTTTACTGCAGACATCACAAAAAAGTTGAAGACACTACCTTGCACCATTGAGGAAACCTGAGTGGAAGAACATTGGAACTCTCTGAAGGCGATATTCAAGGAAACGTGTACAACTGTTCCAGGAAGAAAGAAGAGGCAAGACAAGGAATGGCTCACAGCCGACACCTACCTGGAAGCTAATAGAAGACAGGAAAGGAGGATGGTGAATAAGATGACTCAATGCAAAGATGGGAAACAGAACCTGGAGTCAAGTTCAATGTGTACTGCACTGAATATAGCGAGAAGGGAAGAGTGCTAGGAAGGACAAGAAACAATTCCACGGCACACTGAAGAAGCTGAAGCAGAAAGGACAGGACGCAAGCAAAAAGGACAACAAACCATCAAATATTCAGGCTGCTCGCTATTCCGGGAAGAGATCAACCCAGATGATGAAACCAACAAAAGATGCTCAAAGAAACCAGATTACTAAGGAAGAGAAACAAATAAAACGATGAGCTCATCACCTAAAAAGACTCTGGAATTGACCATCACCTACAACTCGCCCAGAAATACCACCAGCAGCACGCACGGAACTGCCTGCTAGCGAACATTAATCCTCCAACGAAAACAGAAATCCTGAATTCAATCAAGCTACTGACAACCGTCCGAGAATGAGGCAAGAACAGAAGAAATTCCCCCAGAGCACTGAAAACGGGCCCAGAAACTGAGACAGATGTGCTCGCGTCATTACTGCAAAACGTTGGGAAAGAAGGAAAGGTACCTGCTGATTGGAAGAAAGGGTGGCTACCTTGTCAAGTCTCCAAAGAAGAGTGACTTAGGCCTTGTGTGGAATCATGCTCTCTGGAGAGAATAGATGATGAACTGGATACAAAACTCATCCAGCTCGGAACAAGCTGGATTCAGGAAAGGCAAATCATGTGCTGATCAAATTGCAACTCTACGCATCGTCATCACAGAACGTAGCATAGAATGGCAGTCAAACCTCTGCCTCAACTTCATAATATTCGAAAATGCCTTCGACATCGTTGACCAAGACGTAATTTTGTATCTGCTTCAACACTACGATATGCAGTGCGCAAGTCTTTATCAACCTCATTAAACAACTGGCTCTATGACAATGCCACATGTCAGGTGATAAACACCAGAAAACTCAGTGAGGTGGTCAACGTGACTAGAAAAATGAAACAAGGCTGGCTGCCAATTATTACAGATGACATTCTTATCTGTGGTGGAGTGGATTATGTGTCAGACTGTTCACAAGGTGTGAGAAGACAGGAATAGGTTGGACCAGCGATTAGAAGACTCTAGAAGATCTGGATTTCACGTGTGGATGATTTATATTGAATGTCATACAAACTCGAAGACTTGCAGGCGAAAACCAACAAACTGGCTGAAGATGCAGTCAGCGAAGACAGGACTCCTGGTGAACATAGAGAAGACGGAGGTGATGAAGATAACCACGCAACAAACAGCAACAACAAAAACTAGCACCAATCATCATCAACAAGAGAGATTTAACAGAGGTTACCTCCTTCACTTACCTGGCCAAGAAGCATCGTTTCAACTACAGGGCAGCTGAAGCTGACCAGAATCTGAAAGGCAAGATACGATTTCATCAACCTGAAACCACTTTGGTAATATTCTACACTCAGCATAAGGAAGAAGATTCGGATTTTCAACACCAACGTCCAGTCGGTCTTTCTATACGGGTCAGAAACTTGGCGTGTAATGAAACGGATTTCCAATAGCCTGTTGCAGACTTTTATCAACAGCTGCAAACTTCGTCGGATCCAAACTGAAGACCAGATGGCTGGTTGGCCAGAAAGAATTAGTAAGAAGAAACTCGGCGGTGGAACAAATCAACCAAGAGTCGATCGCTCAACAAATATGTAGCAGAAAATGGAGATGAATTGGGCATACATTAAGAAAACCATAGAATGAAATCGCGAGAGGCCCTTGAGTGCAATCCAAGTGGAGGGCAACAAGTGGGTCGTCCCCTTGTGGAGGACATGGAGGAGATTGTGTAATGAAGAGATGAGAATTTTTTGGCAATCGTGGACCCAGTTGAAGATTTTTTTCCTTTAAGTTCCCAGCGGAACATAGGGCTTCAAGCTAGTGGCTTGAAGTTTCTGTAGCACTGTTTATTTTTACAGGATGGGGTTGCTAGCCTCATGCCCAACCTTCCCCTCTCTACCAGCATTTTTTCTGGCTTAGCGAGGTAAAGGAGTGCGTCAGCCAGGGATCGAACCCCGGACCATGTGTATGGTCGGCGAGCGTCCCAACCACTAAGCCACCCAGTTGAAGAGGATGGCAGAAAACAGAACAAAGTGAAGATGTGTTGTTGAAGGCCTATGTTCCACTCGGAACCCAAAGGAACAATAATAATAAATATAGAATAATGAAAATCTGGAAGATCGTAGAGATTGAATGTTTCTGTGCTATTAGTAATGATTTTGAGGCATATGACCAACAGCCTCCATTCACTGAGTCTTAAAGTCACGAGAAGGCCAGACAGGTGGTATACATCTTAACAGAAGAGGTAATAACTTATAATAATAATAATAACACCTTTTTCCAAACAGTATTTGTGTTACAGGTATGGAATCTTCAGCGTGCATTACAATATATCGCATCTAATTACCTCATAAATTTTATAAGATTTTAAATCAAAAAGCAACAACCAAAAAAAGATCAATAAAAAGAAATAAAAAAGAACAGCGGTGCGTTTACATTTTAAACAATGCACCACAGGATATGAAGTATAAAATTAGTGTGTAATAGAAGATGTGGACAGCAATACAATGTAAACGAAGAAAGGAAAACAAAACCTAATGAGAATTATTTATTAGAGTGCCACAGTAAGTTGACCGTGTCATACCTAACGGATTTCTCATCACATAACAGCTGTGCCAGATATGGTATTGTGGAGTTTTTGTACTTAGTAGTCCTAGCATATAGCCTCCATTAGCTGCTTTTAGTTCTACCAGATGGAATGCAAGGAGACAGCTGCGTATAGAGAGGATCCTCGGGGTCTGACAATATTGTATTCGCTAGTTTTTTACATGACATATGTCTATCCATAATAGTGTTAACCAGTTGGTTTAACGATATCCCACTTGCACTACTAACGGTTTTTAGTGCCCTTCTCTGCAAAGCAAAGTCTTTCATAAGTAGTCCAGGAGAGATTAATGGGGAGCAGTAAAGGGGGATGGGTAGAATACAAGAATTTACAAACTGAGAAGGCAAAGACTGCTTTATACCAGACTACCTTAACTTCCTAACGTAGAACGTTAAGCGAAACATCTTTCTAGTAACTAGCAAGATGTGGGAGGACCAGAAAGGATCGGAGGAAATACTCAGTCCAAGGTAGTTGACGTTAGATGTGATTTCAACCTCTATGCCGTCAATGATAGTGGGGCCATGTGAGCTAGCTAGTTGTTGTAGGTCAAGTTTTCGTCTGAAAGTGAAACTGACTACCTGACATTGAGACGGATTCAGCTTAAGACCGTTTGAAGAGGATCACCGACTAATTTCCTACAGAGAGTTATTTAATTTGGAACAATCTGACTGAGAGTTGACAGGCATAGAAACAGAGAGGTCATCAGCATACTTAATAAAAGTGGCTACAACAGAACGAGGCAAGTCATTTAAGAAAAAAGAAAACAGAAAAGAAGAAAGAACAGCACCTTGAGGAACACCAGGTAAAGTACGTGAGGTAGTGGAGCACCTTCCATTGTAGACGATGTACTGCTTCCTTAGCATGAATAACACATATCTTAGCCATTTGAATAGACTCATCTTCACAAACTCACCACTGGTTGATCAGCTCTCCTTACTTAACATTCTACACCTAATCTAAGTATTACACACTATTTTATACAAGCCAACGTGAGAGACAGAACGCAAACACCTTCAATCAAAGTTATCTAGCCTTCTTTAGTCTTTTGCATACAATGACCACATCTCACAGCAATCAAGGAGAGAGAAAACTTGTGAGTAGTGCACACTTCCTCCTAGCCAGTAGCCAGACTACCTCTTTCTTTCCGTGCTAGGATTCCGAAAGCACAACTGTCCAATTAGGCTTATGAAACTTACCGAATAAGTTTAGCTGTTTCATATATATGATAGGGGCAAATTCTGCCCCAAACTTATTAGAATTTCCACTCAAGATATTCAGGAGACTCTGTGTTTTGAAGAAGTGCTTTACACTCCTCAGTTGTAGGGTGGCATTTTTTATAGAAACATAAACTAATGTAGGTTTTATTCAGAAAAATAATCTGTAATAAATTGAATTTTTAGCAGCAAGACAGTAGGCTAGTGTCACGTACAAAGCTATGAGATTTGTTCGTAGACAGATTTACAAAACACCTATTGGAATAAAGATTTTGAAAAGAGATCTTAAAAGAGACCGCCAATATATCTATTGAATAAATCCCAGAGTTAAAATTTCCACTTCTATCTTATGGGATTGAACTTAAACAACAGAAAACCAGTGACAAAAGTAAATAACTTCAAAGCCAGAGAGTTTCAGCATGATGCACAAAATTTGACTCGATATGTCTACAAACATTCTGTGAAGAAACACTGAGAAAAGACTGGAGACTAGACTATGTATTACATAACCAGACTATCCAGGACGATATAACCCACATAAACAGGTAAACACAGATTAAGGTAGGTTATCAAAAAAACGGTAAGTTTATATATATTTGCATACGTATTTATATTCTAGAGTATTACCATACACAGATATCTAATCACTAAAAAAAGAAAAATATCAACTTATTAGACCTTGTTGGGACTAGGTAGCAAATTCATTTGTCCTGCTTTACGACTGTGAGAACTAGCCACTGAAAGTAGAGTATACTAAAAGATTAGAGGCCTCTGGTTAAGTGCATTCTTTAGTATTGTCACAGTGGTCCATAGAAAGGATGCTCACGATCAATGTGGCAAAATGTACAACCGTGCGAATCGGACAAGCAAGCATCATCTCCTACGAACTAGAGGGTATAACACTCACATCAGTTCAGACTCATTTGGATTTAGGTGTTATAGTTAGCCACAAATTAAAAACTACAGCACACTGTCACGTGGTAGCTGCACGTTGTTTCAGATCCTTATACGAAATCTGCAGAGCTATTAATAGATGAACCAGAGATATGTTCACCTCCATATATACATCTATGGTGAGGTCAAGACTGAAAAACTGCATCCAGGCAGCCAGTCCTTGTCTTAAAGTGGTCCAAAGGAAGGCAACACGTATGATTCTCGACATGACTGACTTATCATACAAGAAAAGACTAGACAGTTTAAATCTCTTCTCTCTGTCATACTGTAGGCAGAGAATAGATTTAATCACAATGTTTAAAATTTCAAATGACGACTAAAGACCTGGTCTATTTTCTTGTTTCCTTCCCACCAGGTGGTCGGAACACCTTAGAGGACATAGCAGAATAGTTCAAAAGCCAAGGAGAATTCATATTGCTGTTGAGTAGTGGTTTTCACATCGACTTGGAACCGACTGCCAGAAGTGCTATCTTCAACCTCAACTGATTTTATTCAAGAATGGTTCGGACCTGCACAGAAATTTACTAGAAAAGGATTAACATAGGCTCCAAGCCTTCTATGTTTAACCAATATATCTGAAATCTAAATCTGAAATATGTATTTCCGCAATGGCTAGAGCAGCATGATAGACAACACTGCTATTAGACATAGTGTCAGTTAGTTTACTGAACAATGTAGTTTCGAAAGTGATATAGATAAAGATACCTATGCTTCCTTACTAAACATTACCTTGATATATACACGACCATCTTCTATGCAAGATGAAGGCAGTTTGTCACCATATTCAATATACGTCCGGGCTCCACAACATTGAAGCTACAATACAATGAAAATTAACAAAACTGAATACATCTCTGTGAATTTTATCCAGCAGAACACTTGAGTTTTTGTCACTGTGATAATTCTTGACAGCATTACTTATGACTAGGTGTAGACTGTTCCACATCTGCAACACAGATAACACATTTACACAAGTTTAGTGTTGAGTTACAGACTTACTTCCAACTGGTAACACAAACAAGCTATTCCGGTACCCAAATGCAAAAGAACTATGCATAAAAGTCCAACAGCATACTAAAATATAAAGGTGGGATAATGTTTTTTGAATGCTTCATAATCGATTATACCAGTGAAAGAATATCAGCACTGTGTAAACAGGCGCCGAATAGACCCAAAAATCCAACTAAAATCATAAAACACCCAACTATGGCTACACAGGTAATTATTCCTTTAACAGTCCCATGGAGATTATCACTATGCACGCGAACTGCATAGTAGAAAATGCCATCAACAGCAATTATACAAATTGCACATCCCTGAAAGGTGAATATGCTGACTATAAAGTCTTACAAGGATAATTATATTTGAAACTATTAAAGCTATCTGAAGATGTTTATAACCATACGACGATTTGCAGAAACCCATTCAGTGTTGAAATGGGCAACACACCAGTAAACCGCTATTTCAATATAACAAAACAAAGTATCCATCATCCAAGATTTGAGAGCGTCTAATATTTCGTTTGACTTTACTGATAGGCCTTATAATATTGTTCACCAAATAACCACGATCCAAACTTTGAAAACGTGACGTATTTATCCCCACTTTTGGATAAATATGGTCTTGTTGCGTCACACTATTAAAGGTCATGGATAAACTTTAAATCAAGCTGCACTTGTTAGCTTTAGCCGTTTTACAGGTTTTATGGGTTAATATTTAGAAGAGAATGCTTTTGGTTCTTAGTATTCCTAGTGTTTTTGATAAAAGTTTTCAGATCTCATATTCGCTAATTGAATATGGAGGGCCTGAAACCAATTTTAGTCTTTTTCGGATAAGTTTCTCTGCCTGTATATGCGAGTAGGATTAGGACATTGATGTTGCTTCCTCTGAAAGTGGGAGTCAATGCCTCCGTGGGAGAAAAAATGCTTCAATGCTATGTAGTTCCTCCTTGGCATTTGAACTCTCCTCCAATGTCCTCTGAGATGTTCTGATCTAGTGAAGGGGGAATGAGAAGATTAATCAGGTATGCAGTCATTGAATTGTAAACATTTTAATCTGACCTCTCTGCCTATAGTATGGCGAAGAGAGAAAATTCAAGGCTTTCCTCATTTGACAAGCTGGTCATACCAAGAATCTTTCACGTTGCTGTCCTTTGAAACCTTTCTTGAGTGAGTGATTTCCTTTAAGATACAGGGTGGCTGTATGATTACAGTTTTCCACCTTTTGCCTAACCAGATGGTTATAAATATGTGAACGTGTCACTACTGATCCTGGCAAACGCCCCACGCATTCCCGGCAAAGATTTAAAATTATAAGTTGCTGTGGAGCAGCCGTGATCTCTAGTTCTTCTGTCGTTACTTACTACGGTACCCGGATCAATATGAGTCTGAACTTATGGGAAAGTTATTCCCTCCATATCGTATCAACTGATGCCAGATTGCCCAACACTCATGGTTTCAGTTGTTCCGACAAGAGTTGTGAAAATTAACTGCTCAGCAACATTATGGATATAAGTTCTCCACATTATCTTAGGAAAGTTGGGTTGTAGTTGGTGAGGCATATATGATGCCCGACGAGCGTACATCTGTCCATGTGATGTTGCGGTGAGTTATACCTTTTTCATATTGTCGGTTTATTCCCATTTTATTCCACTTATTGTGTTGAGCAGAAGTTTTACAAACGAAATGTTTTGTCTGTTTGAGGGTAAGTATCTTAATCGTTAATGTTTTATCTGAAATTATAAATATCGGCAAAAAACAACAGGTGTAGTATTTAAGCTTATACATTAAATGGACCTATAATTTTGGAGGCTCTCAGATGGGAACTAGGACTACTATCGTTTGCAAACTCTTGTAGTTTGTCGTTAAGCACTTTCGGAAGGAGACCAATGTACCTGCTTGACGCATTTCCATTGGTAGTTTATTCCATATCTGTGCATACCTAATCAAGTAAAACTTTTCCCTGGTGGCTGCTTTACATTGTTCGATAGCTACTGTACCCTTAGTGTGTCTTAGTTTGTAGCCATTGTCATCTGAAAGTCGAGTGCCATTAGTAGAGGTAAAAATAAGTGGTTTAGAAGCTTAAAGTTAAGTGTTAAGATTAGTCTCAGGCGTCTTAGCCATAGTGTTTCTAATCCTAGGGTATCACATCTAGTGGAGTAGTTCGCACCATTTTCGCTTCCGAGTAATTTTGAGGTGAAGTACCTCTGCACTCCCTCAACTTTCAATTTGTCCTCTATGCGTATACTACTATACATGAATGAACAGTAATCAAATAAAGGACGCACACAAACCTTGTACAACAGAATTCTGGACTCATTTCTGTAGACGCTCCTGAGTAGAAAGCCGATAAGTCTGCGTGACTTTGACACTTGTTTGGAGATATGTTCAGAAAATGATAAGTCATGTGAGTTTTTCAGTCCTAGGTCCAATACAGATTCCAGTCGTAAGAGTGCATGGCCTTGAATTGTCAGGTCTAGTTCTAAATTGTTGCAACCTATGCAGAGCCAGCCATATTTGTCGACGTTAAACTGGAGTTGCCAGATGTCACACCATCTATCCATTTTTTAAAATTCTTGCTGCATGGGGTTTACTGTTATTCCGAGATCTGTGTTCTTGCATTTATAGGTCACTTTTAAGTCATCTGCATATAGTATTGGATTACCAACACTAAAGCATTCACAGATACTGTTTATATATATTATGAATAGGAGTGGGCCTAATACACTTCCCTGGATTACACCACTACTTACTGGTTTAGGCCTTGAGATTATCGAGCGAACGTTCGTTATCTGACTTCGGCCACAGAGAAATGATTTTATCCAGCTCAGGAGAGGGTCACATATCCCTAGTGAGCATAACCTGCTGACTAGGAGATTATGGAGGACTCTATCGAAGGCTTTTATTATATTGAAATATAGCACAATTACTAGTTCTCTGTTGTCCCTGCTTCGTGTAACTTCATTGAAAAAGTCTATGTGATTGGTCGCACATGATCTCTTTTTGAGGAATCCGTGTTGTGATGGATTGATAAGTTCATGTTCTAGTGTTCATCTCCTCAGTCACCAGACTGCTCAAAGATGACAATGCACTTTTGCGCCTGACTCTTACACCCTCTTTTTCACCTTACATAGGTATTTTAAGTTGTTTAAACGTGTAGTTACAACAAACTACAATTATAAATTTTAATATTATTGGAACTAGATGATAAACATTTCTACACAGGACAGTAATATTAGTTTACACATAATATAAAAGTTAGCATAACGGGACTAGTTAGTTTGTGTACCAAAATAACCACAGTTACTAAACAGAATATATATGTATATATTTATTAATCACTCCTTAAGGACTCCCGTTGCTTTCTTTTGCGTTGCTGTTGTTTGTCTTCTTTTTTCTCTCACCATTTCAGCTTCTATTTGACTTTTTGAATGAGAATGAATAATGTGGATATTTGACCATTTACAATGACAAATGATCTGCAAACATTATTGGTCCAGTATCTTTCAGTTGCCTGGTTAATAACGAATTAACTTTCTCCACGACGCAACCTGGATTACATTTGTGGAATATACTCTTATACCAATGGAAAAGTATCAATTTGTAATACAACGTCACGATTGTAGCTTATAACATAACTGATCGTATCTGTAAAAATAGCTTCCTTATTACCCAATTTGGATATAAATCAAATCAAAAATGAGATTCGGATTTGTACACACCCAGGTTATATTGAGGAATTACTTCAAGCTTTATTTTTTCCCAAGTATTTTTAATCCATCCAAAACTTACTTGGGTTTTTTTGTTAATGCGAAGTTAATATTCCTATATTTCATGATGTGCTCCATTGAATGACTGGTTATCATATTGTTCCCACAGACCTAAAAAAATGGCATGCATTTTCATGTAAATTTATATGTTTATATGAGAATATACATTATTATAATTATTATTAAAACAAAAACGCCAGCAACCATGTAACTTAACCATAAACCGAATTTATGAAATTTAATTAATGCTTATCCATGCCTGTATATTTGGTGTGTCCTACACAAGTAAGAAAAAATGTGTACTTTATTAAAACATTATTATTAATTATGATTGCTAATCGTATATGTAATTTATCATATTGATGATGCCTGTAAACTGGCGTCTCTCATGTACAAAATGAGAATATACTATTATTATTATTATTATTATTATTAAGTTGTCCGACACTTGGTCTTTAACCACTTTCACCATTATTCGTGATATTACCGGTGTTATATTAATGGGTCTATAGTTGCATGCACTGGTTTAGGCCCCTGATTTGTGCTTAGGTAATATGTATGTGGTTTTCCACACTTCAGGATAAGTTCCAGTTTCCAGTGACAGAGTAAATATTCTAAGTAACAAGACTACCATTTCCGTGCTACCATTTTTGTATATGACAGATGATATGTCGTCTGTTCCAGTTCTACCATTTGACTTCAATGTTTTAATCACTGAGTCTATATTCTGTATATTAAAGTCTATTTCTCCTAGTTTGTGGTTACTTTTGCAGATCATTTGGAAATTTGGGATCGGGTGCACTCTGGTGTCATTGCAAAACTACTCACTGAGGAGTTTACTTATAACCTGGGGATCGTTGTATATTATACCCTTATGTTCCAAGATGCTTACATTATTGTCTTTACTGCTTTTTAGACGTTTCTGAAATATCCTACAAAGTTCCTGAGTTTTGGTGTTACCCATAAGCGCTTTATTTTCTTCATGTTGTGATTTCAATTTGTGTTTCTCTTCAAGCAGTTTAAGAGTTTCGTGTATTTGGTTTAACGCATTAAATTCCTTAAATACATGGTATTTCGTTTCCAATTTCTTTAGTTTTGGTCGCGTTTTGCGGTCAATAAATGGAGTTGGTGTCTATAGGGCAGATTTTAGGGGCGCGATTGTGTCTCTTTCTGAGCCAGCTGTTTTGTAGAAAATCTCAGGTGATACTTCTAAGTTATTGTTGATGAAGTATTCTTCCCAGTCAGAACTTCTCAACAGATCTGATAGAAATTCCCAACAAGCATTCTTGTAGTCCCTATATTGATAGCGCACCGGGAATTTTTAGGCGTGTATTTAGTTGTTAGTCGGAAGGGTAGAGTGCAGTACAATATGTTGTGATCACTTTTATCGAGTTTATTTCCCACCTCTATCGAGACGGGCTCTATGTTATGACAGAGGATTAAGTAAAGAGTATTTTGGTTCCTTGTTGGGAGGCGTACGCACTGCTTCCATCCTCCTATGTCTATAGCTTGTAGTAGCTCGTCATGGATTCTAGGTCCTGTACAGGTATCCCAGTTTACTCCATGTAAGTTGAAATCTCCAAATACTAATTTGTAGTAGAAGTTCAGCGTAGCTACATGTTCCAGTATTTCTCCAACAGTTATACCAGTCATTTCAGGGTTATTGGGGGTTCTGTATATACATCCCATGTCAGTCACGTCTCATAAACCGTTAATGCCCAGCTCTTGCTACGCTCGGGCTCACGCTGTTCCTTGAAGTTTTTCAGAAACGCTTAATAGAAACGGACGCGAAAACCAAAACACCGATTGGCCGCTTAGGAATTCTTTATTGTAACACCAACATATAAAAAATATTTCTACTAAGGTCTGTGAACAAATTTTACAATAATAAATCACGAGATTACTTCTGATGGTTTGCTACTGACTTCTTTCTGAACAGCGACCGATGAGACGATGACTGTCGTATTGATGCCTCCGCGAAAATTGGGGAAGTTGATTTTGAGCAAACAACCATGAATTGATCGTTCAATCTTCAACTCCATTGACATCCCATGAGAATTTTACTTTCGTTTGTGTGGATGCTTATCCACTTAGATTCTGGGAGTTCGTCAGTAGTTGGGTTATTGAAAGTATTGGAGATAGTGGATTTAGAGGCATACATTAAGCAAACGCCTCCCCTTTTGTCAACAGTATAGTTCCTATAGATGTTGTAGCTGTCTATTGCTAGCTTTGTGTTAGGTATATCAGTGGTAAGCCAGGTTTCAGTCGCCATTAATAGTGTTGGGCGTTCTATGTATGCCAGGCAGTGAAACGTTGTTATTTTATATAAGGAGAGATCTAGCATTCAGGAGCATAATTGTTAGTAAACCAGAGTTATTGGAGGAGGGGTTAACATGGTTACCTGTTACTATCCCTACGTTATGTTTGGAGGGACTCTGAGGTGAGACAGAGTCAGTGTGTACTGTTTCCTGGATGAACTGTGCAGCGAGTGGGGCTATTGTTTGCTGCAGCCGAAAATAATCCTGTTGCATATTTTGACTGTTAGCATCCATGGGTCGGCATCTGAGTTCATCTACTGGTGATATATGGTCTGCCCTTCAATTTGGGTGGTAGTTTGCTGGACCTAGGTACCCTGTGTTAAGATTACCCTGGTAGTTGTACCTCTTGGGGTTTTCATAGTCGTAAGCATATTGGCTCGTATCACGTGTGTGAGTGAAGTTAATGAGGGGATCAAGTGTCGACCTATTCTCATTATGTTGATGAGGCTTAACATAGATGGCGCGAGAGTTTGGACGAGAATTTTCGTCAATATGGTACCTATATGAGTCCCGTTTAGTGCTCCATATATCCTGAGGATCCATTCTACGTTGCATTCCCAAGTTATGTGCGTTGCTAGGCATGTTACTTCTAGTTTGGTAAGGGGTATTCCTTCTCACATGCTGCGTGACGTCTTTGGGAATAATCTTCATTACCCATGCTTTGTCATTTTTTAGACTGACATGCAGCTTATTAGACTAATTACGAGGGAGGTATTTCAAAGTCTGGGGTGGGACTCTGGGCTTTGTGGTCCTTTTTGCGGTTTCTACTGAGGGACTCTAGCTTGGATCCAGATTGAGAGTGGTCTGCCAGTAGTTTCTGGTCAGCCATAGTTTGTGCGTCAATATCAACCTCATGTAGGTCAGCAGGTTTTCTAGATGTGCTCTCGTGTGCTCTAAGATTGCACCCAGTGGCACTGCCCTTACTGAGCTTTGGGTCACTTTTACTTGCCGTTTTTTCTGCCAACACTATACGCGTGACTTGCTGTGCTTCAGTGTCCGTCGACACTTTAGCACTCACACCAGATGTACTTCTCAGTGTTGTCTACTTTGTATCGAAGGAGTTCTTGGTTGCCTGCATTTGGTTTGGTGTTCTAACCGAGACTACTTTAATAGTCTTGAATTTCGTGGCAGTAACCAGAAGATATTGCCTAAAGCCGAAGTTTAAATGCAAACTCCCGAATTAAAGTACATGGTATGAGTCCGCTACTTCAGAAGGACACTTAAATGTATACGTCAATAGAGTTGAAGATTGAACGATCAATTCATGGTTGTTTGCTCAAAATCAACTTCCCCAATTTTCGCGGAGGCATCAATACGACAGTCATCGTCTCATCGGTCGCTGTTCAGAAAGAAGTCAGTAGCAAACCATCAGAAGTAATCTCGTGATTTATTATTGTAAAATTTGTTCACAGACCTTAGTAGAAATATTTTTTATATGTTGGTGTTACAATAAAGAATTCCTAAGCGGCCAATCGGTGTTTTGGTTTTCGCGTCCGTTTCTATTAAGCGTTTCTGAAAAACTTCAAGGAACAGCGTGAGCCCGAGCGTAGCAAGAGCTGGGGTTTACGAGACGTGGCTGACAGTATACTTCAGAAAAACAGTAGGTATTATTTAGCCCTCGCTTTTCTTTTGGATGGTTCACGCACTTTGACTTTTGTGTTTAACTCCTTTTCAACCTACAGAAGTAGGTAAAAATATCACCTGCTTTTCACTTAAACTAACTTTTCGCCAAAACGACTGTAGAAATTCACCACTAAAACCTATCATAGAAATAATATTTCTTGAAAAACTATAAAAAATTGATGAACCCATGTCTGTTATATGTTTTGAATTATTAACACCTATTATATACTTCTGCACCTCTGTGGTGGTTTTCTTGTGTCTTCTTCTCTTTTCACAGGTACTACCTTCAACGAGGGCACTGAAACAGCGCTGCTATCCTCTACTTATTCGGGACATTGCTACCTCATCTGGTAAAAAACGGAACCACCTATATTATAAAATCTGCTAACAAGTTCAAAGTTGGTCTCATATACAACTGGAAATGTCACTATTACGGTGTACTTACCGGTGACTTTAAAGTTTTATGGACTTTCAAACACTTTATGAATCATTAACTTATAATCATTGTTCATTCTGCATGTCTTATGTATCATGTCAGCACCTGTACAAAAATGCTACTTACCTTCCACAACTAACGCAATCATTTGTAATTCCCGCGTGAAATTGACATGCCGTATTTTTTTCAACTACAGTTTAGATTTGACGCTATATCATCTGACTTATTTGATCAAAAGTAGAGTTCAAAAATTATATATTCCCTTATTTGTACATTTCTTTTTAAATGTTTCTCTCACATTTACAAGTATTCAACCTATTTATAAATTAACAAATCATATTATATATTCTATAAGTTCAAATAAGTGTACATATGTTCATGCCTGTAAAAATGGCTAGTTTCTGTTCCAGAATTAAAAAATATTATTATTCAACTACCCCCTTTCGTCGATTAAATTCCTGGTATCCATTGACAGCCAATCCTTGTCGTGTCACTTCTTTCTCCCTATAACGTTTGTACACGTTTCCTTGAACATCAGCTTCAAAGAGTTCCGATGTTCTTCCACACAGGTTTCCTCAGCTATGCCACGTAATGCGTCCGACCTTGCTCTGATCTGATCTGTGTTGAAGGTATCCCTTGCAGCTTTGTCCTTCAGTTTCTGGATGTTGAACTTGAATTACAGTGATCTTTCTCCATTTGTTTTCATGGATTTCAGCTTCACCTTGTAAGCTCCTTGAACCAGATGATGGCCTAAGCCCACATCAGACTGCATCTACACTTCCTTGAGGGATATTGAAATGAAATATGTCTGGTTTCTGGTATGTTCGTCGGGCGAAATCCGTCTTGCTTTTTGTATGTCCTTGTGCTTGTGCACGCTGCCGCCGACCACCAAAATCACTGAAAGCTCAGAAGTCTACGAATAGTTCCCCGTTCTCATTTATTTTACAAGGTGAGAGGCTTTCGACTCAGGGTGAGCTCTCTTCCTATATTATCTGCTTCCGGCATTCATATCGCTCATAAGGATTTTGATTTCACCAATTTTGGGATTTTCTCCTTTACTGTTTGCACTTGTTGATAGAAATCCCCTTTCTTCTCTCGTTCTGCAATGTCTGTAGCATTGGGTGTGCCAGTGAATAAATTTTACCCTCCCTCATTCCTTTTGAGTTGAATCTTGCTGTCATAATTCTGGATGAAATTAGTTCCCACTGCATTACAGCTTTGGCTGCCCCTTGCGACACCATCATAGCCCCTCATTTCCTCAGTGCGCTCGCGATTTTCGTCTAAGTAACCGGAGAAGATTACTGACTCCCATGTTGACAATGTTGCCAATCCACACTCCTTCCATCTGCTTCCGAAGATACCTAGTACTTCTAGGCAATAACTTCGCATCTCTTTGGCTAACTGGGGAGCCTTCCAAGGCAGTCTCCTACATTGTACGGATATCCCCATTCTTATTCCTACTTTCCTCTAGCGAAGACACACCGGCTGGTTGGATGCCTGGAGGCTGTCACCAGCCCGCTGTATCATTTCACCTCTCTGATTACAGAGAAAAATAAAACTGCTGTTTGAATTTTCAGTGTTTTTGATACATTTCTGCTGTGTTGAAGTCCCCCTGGTAGTTTGACTGGTTTTGTGAGTAGGTTCGCTGGCCCCACTCTTAAACCCCCTCTGTACCCGGGCGTGAGACTGGCTAGGAAGCCAGCGAGCCAATAAACTAGGCAAAGTCGTGTGTATTTATGCTGCATACTAAAATGCACAAAGAAAGTCATTAATTTCACCAGCATCTACGGTAGGCCTGATAGCATGGTCGTTGACTTCCCGTGGAGACATGTGGCTGACGGACGCTGCACTGCCGATGTCTTACTGTCGGTTATTTCAGCGTCCCATCAGTTGAGTGGGGAAATGTGACAACAGCATTCCTGGACAACTCTTTCAAATGTAAGCTCGCAGAATCTTCACTTTTTCTGAATTTAGTTCAAAACCTCAAGAAACCTCCTTACTACCGACTCAACTCGTTTTAACATAATTAATCTTATTATTTTCAGTACCATTCAGTTCGAAATTCTTGACATATTCATATTCCTTCTCTGGCAAATAGGTGTGCTGTTTAAGTGAACTGCAATGCATTTTAACTTAACCTTAACCTATCAAACTCCCTTCCTCTTATCTATTTGAAGGTGACCTGAGAAACAGTCACACCTATAGTTTTGCAAGACTGATTCGATGTAGTTTATTTGCTTACAAGTCTCATACCTCTCTGGTGACAAAATACACAGATTATACTTTAATGCGGTATGCTAATAAGGGACTATAGCTAGTAGCACGAGTGGAGCGAACGAAGAAATACATAACCACGTAAAATATAAATTTGCCAAACGAAAAGCGATGTCCATTAATACAATGGCAAATATTCCATGAGCATCTGTGAAATTAGTTTCTGTAAGCGTATAATATGCGCACATGAATCGGCTTTATAAACGTACGACTACATTTAATATAGAGAGGCTACATGTCAGGAAATTTCCCGGCCCTATTTGGCTCGACAAATTAGAGTTGTCAAAGTAGTTTAATTTATTCATTCATTTTTGTCACGTTTATGACAATGTGCACTTGAAAACAGGCAAGCATTTCTAAAATTTATCCTCCCTACTTGATATCATCAGTTTTTGCTTGAAGACTGTCACATGCAGGTGAAGTTATAGACTTGTTACTACTACTATTATCATCACATTTATCAGCATGAACGTTGGACATCGTTACATCATATCGTGATGTAAAAAAACCTGATACTAGGTTTTGACCTTTTTGTGTATGATAAATACAACTTTGACGATTCCAAATGTACTTAAATGGATTTGGATCAATCCTTTCTTCACTTCTAGAGTAGTAACGCCAGCAGTTAAACGTTCAAATGATGAGGTGTGCAACTAATTTCCAAAATTACAATTTAGAGTTTGTGTCTGTAGGTGATTGAGACCTTGGATTGTTTCCATGCACTGAGCGTGTTAGTAAGTGTTCAATAGCCAGATGGAAGTGATCTAAACACCGGGCGGCCGTCTCACTCGTTTTTCAACAACCTCATCAGATTCTAGAATATAAGCATTCCTACCGGCGTCCAACAGTCATTATATTTCCCGACCTTAAGGCAACATTAGATTCTGTCGATCGAGAGGTACTCTGGCAAAGCTTGGCCGTAAAGATAATGCCGACAAAATACATTGCACTGATCAAGGCACTCATCCCACTCGAACTCATGCAGTCAGGTAAGGGCTTACGGCGAGTTGTCATCTGAAGAGGTGACAACTAGTGGTGTCCGTCGAGGATGCCCATTATCCCCATTTCTTTTCAGTTTCATCATAGATGTACTAATGGACTTAACCCTGACTCACTTCAGCGACTCAGAGATTAACTTGCTACCAGGGTTTGAATAATCTCGTTGACTTAGAATATGCAGACGATATAGTCCTTCTAGGCGAGGATGCTGACAAAATACAAGCGGAGCCTTCTGAACACCTTGAGCTGCAATCTACGAATGTTTGGCATGCGATTCGCTCCCGTCAAATGTAAGATGATGTTACAGGACTCGACTACGCTGCCTCCTAGTTTAGAAATAGAGGGTGGAGTGGTAGAGCACGTTGACCGTTTCATTTATCTGGGAAGTTGCATCAGCCAACGCCAAGGGGTTGATCTCTGACGAAATATCAGCACGGATACAGAGGGCTAATTTAGCATATGCTAGTTTACGCCGTCTCTGGCGTAGACGTGATATCTGGTTATCGACCAATGGGCGGGCGTCCGCTCCGTCCCCCTTTACGGCTGTGAGACTTTGCCATTGAGAGTGGAAGACATGAAAGGGCTGGTTAGCTATCTTTGATGATGGGTTCCTGCGCTCTATCTCCCGTGTTAGGTGGTGGTATAATTGCGTGAGCAATATTGAGGTTAGGCGTGGGTCGAGGGCTAGGTGGGTGGGAGGGGAAATCAATCGACGAGGCTGTAAAGGTACAGCTATTGAAATGGTTAGGACATGTGTTACGTATGCCTAGTCATCGCCTTCCTCGACGAGCAATGTTAGCTGACAGAGGGTCAAGCTGGAAGAGAGCTAGCGGTGGTCAAACCAAAACATGGCTTCACCAGTCAATGAAATCCACAACAGTTACTCCAAGCAAGCCACGTAGGAAGGTGTAGACTTCCTGACTGGTTGGGGTCCTCGTGACGGTAAAAACCAATAGTTGGTAACAATTGGTGATATGGCTCAAAATCGTTCTCAGTGGCTGGTGCAGATGCATCCACTCCCTGTGAATTATGATTTCCAATGAAACCAAATTGTTCTTCGTTATTACTATTCCTTTGTATCACACCTCTGTTTACTGCCTCTATTATGCATTTCTTCTACTTTCTTCTCTTGCTTTGTGTACTACAAGGAGGGAGTGTGACGACTTGAACTGGTGCACATCGGTGCAAAGTTCTATGTCGAAAAAGACAGACAGCAGACATCATAGGTGTACTCGGTTTGACTCGGCTAAAAGAGTCCAATGCGCCTTACTTCTAGCTAGCTATTTGGTTCAACTGCCATAAATCAAATTCCTTTGGAAACAATATGTGATCTGCTTGATATCAATAATGGTGATATAGCAAGCAAGTAAGCATGTTTGTGTAAGACTATGTACTACTGATTGACTGAGTACTGAGTAGTTGTGTACCAGTCATTTGCACTATATATATATGTACATATATATATATATATACATCACATCCTGTGATCAGAAGACTTTGGTTTCCAAAGGGAAATATGGTGGAATTTCATCCCTAAAAGTGTTTATATTGCAAATTGATAACTAATTTGCAAACTATGAGTTTGATTCATCCGTAAAGTATATTTTTTGAAGTTAGAAGTTTGAGAAGAAAGAAGCAGAGGCAGAAAAAAATGAATAACGATAGTTATGATAATAATAATAGCTTCATTATAGAAGCTGCATCTATACACAACACAGAATTTTCAGCCACTTTTATTACATAGTATTCACTGAAATAATGTAGTAATTTTCAAGTTTTGCTTTTGTAGGGGTTGTGTTTGATTGCATGAAGGATTTGATCATGGACTAGTATCAGCTAGAGAACCATTGGAATACCTGGAAGTACTACACAGTCGGATGCTTCGTGCTGGCTTGGGACGTTCCATCAGTACGCGCCCTCCACAGCCAGTTCAAACTCAAGTCCTTCTGGTTACATGGCAGGCAAGCTCGTAGAACATTAAGCTAGTGGCCGGGCCAAAAATTCTAACTTCTGCCAATCCATGACACAGTGCAACCACTTCGTGATGTCTTCTTCTTCTTCGATGAGTTACTACCACTCTTTCAGCGTGTTGCACCCTACTGGTCACGGCTTCCCACTAGAACTCTAGGTCACTGCCTACCTGAATAGGGCAAGGTGCTAGTGTGCATCAGATCTGTTTTGAAAATCAGTGCATCAAGATCAATTTTCAACCTGACCTACTACAATAAGCAGTTAAGACAATGTAAAATAACAAGGAGGATTTCATCATGAGCTGACGTCACTTAGAGAACCACTAGAAAACCTGGGAGTACTGGACAGCTATTTAGTCCTAGTTTGGAGTCGGCTGATGATGAAATCCTACATGGAATCAAACAAAAATCCCTAAAAAACCGATACTTGAAAATTAATATGATGCTCACTAGCGACTGGCCCCATTCAGACAGTTAACTTGGGGTTCTAGTGAGAAGCCGTAACCAGTAGGGTAAAGGAGGCTGAAGATAAGGCAGTAAATAATCGAAGAAGACATTGAGAAATAGCCGCGCTATATCGTGAATTGCCAGAAGTTAGAATTCAAGGACCATTGGGTCGAGTCCAAGTGGATCAATGATATACCAGTTAGCCTTGTAAACGGGAGGTGCTGGGCTCGAAAGCCGTTGGGTGCGTACTCATGAGGCGTCCTAAAACTAGGAGGAAAAAGCCGTCCCGTATTCTCTACAGATGCTCCAGTGGTCCTCTAACTGATGTCAGCTCACGATGAAATCCTACATTCAATGTAGTAACTGATGGTATATCATCTGAAACAATACTGTTCCAAGTGGAAACTGCCCCATGTCCTCCTTTACAGTGTTCTTCTTATTATAAAATTGGTGGATAGTGGCTAGCAGTGGAATCCAGGATGCGCATTTCGTCCTATTTGGGACTCGTCAGCTGGATGTACCTGCATTTTTCAGTGAGTTATGATGTTCCCACCGAGGCTCGAACCCAGTGCCCATAGTTTCAAACGCCAAAGCGTTATCCACTAGACCACTTCAGCCACGAGAGCCACCTCTTTTGCAATGGGTCATATTAATTACTGAATTGAATTTTTGATTTTCCCGTCGATTGATTGGACCGAAGTGCTCGGTCTCAGGTTGACATGTCGGCTTCTTGTGCAGATGCTTCGACGATGTCTGGGCATTTAATTAGTATACAGTTGGTGGATGGTGGCAAGCAGTGGAACCCAGGATGCGCATTTCGTCCTATTTGGGACGAAGCATCTGCACAAGAAGCCGATATGTCAACCTGAGACCGAGCACTTCGGTCCAATCAATCGATGGCAAAATCAAAAAAATTCAATTCAATAATGTTGTCAATGGAGTTGAAGATTGAACGATCAATTCATGGTTGTTTGCTCAAAATCAACTTCCCCAATTTTCGCGGAGGCATCAATATGACAGTCATCGTCTCATCGGTCGCTGTTCAGAAAGAAGAGTGAAACATCGTCAGAAGTAATCTTATGATTTATTATTGTAATATTTGTTTTCAGACCTTAGTTCGCTTATTCCTTTTATATGTTGGTGTAACAATAAACAAATAACAAGCGGCAGATCGGTGTTTTGGTTTTTTCGTCCGTTATAACTAAGCGTTTCTGAAAACTCAAAGGAACAGCGTGGGCCCGAGCGTAGCGAGAGCTGGGCATTAACGGTTTATGAGACTTGGCTGACAGTTTCTGACGATAGAAACACATCTGGCGGATTGAAACAGTTGGTGAAAGTTTGGATAGTCGCCGTTCATTTTTCCTGGTGCCGGTCAAGTCCTCTTTGAACAAGCAATATCTGGAACGTTTTGGAATTGGGCCAAGTTCAACAATGCCTGGGTCAAAGAAGGGACAGAGCGTCTTGGATGCAAACAGGAAAGTAAGTCATGGTGACTTGTCTGTTAATTGTAACGATGTGTCTGATGTTAAGTATGACATGGTTGATGTTACTGTTTCGCCGTTCAGGGATAATAGGAACATCAAACTCCCTAAATTTGAACCACGATGTTTTGATGGAAACTCGGCTGATTATTTACAATTTGTAAAGGAGTTTGAGATCATGTTCAGTGGTTTTTTATTAAATGAGGAATTGAAGTTAATGTATTTGATGAGATATTGCACTGGAGATGCTGCAAGAGCTATACAGTGCTGTAAGTTTATGAAGCCAAAAGAGGGCTACTACGAGGCTATGAGCATATTACGTCAAAGGTTTGGAAGACCTTCGATGATTGCAGGGAAATTATTCGACGCTGTTAAGGGTAATGGTGGTCAATTACAGGATGACTCCCAGGCACTCACTGAGTTTTTAGATAATTTGCTAATTTACAAGAATGCAATGATTTCGATGAATCGCACGAGTGACCTCAACTCGAGTTTTATACTAGAAGTAATAGCAAGACGTCTACCTACTCGACTGCAAAGGAAGTGGGTGAAGATAAGCTCCCGTATGGAGGATGAGGGTATCGAGCCAAAGTTTGATGATATCCTGAAACTGGTAAATACTAGTGTCAATCAATCTACCAGCAAGTTCGCCAGTCTATTACATCTCACCCCTAGGATAGAGCAGTCTGAGGGTAAAATGCAATCGTTGATGACGAGTAGGCCTCAGAGAGGTGGATATCGAGAAAGCTCCATGATGTCTAGTAATGCATATAGACCTAGTGAGTGTAACAGGTTTCGTAGTACATCCTCAACTGATAGGTTACAGGATGCAAGACAAACACGGTTTTGTTTTACACGTGTGCAAGAGGTGCATACAGAAGTGAACTGTGAACCAGTGAGCAAGTTCAGTGATAAGCTAAATATAAACTCCAGACCTGACTCCGAATTGTGTGACGATAACGGTGCGGTGAAGAAGTCTGTAGTTGCAACTGGTAAGCCGTTGTTGAATAAAGTGTCACAGAATAGAGTTGCTGCTTCAGAGTGCAGTTCTGACCCTACAAGTTTACAAGGTATTACTAGTCAGAGTGAAGTTATAAAACCTTTTATGATTTGCGAGGAGGAACCAAAATTGTCTACTTCTGTTATTAAAGAGTTTGAAAATGATGAAGTTGACGGTAAAGTGAATATTCGTGATAATGATCATGATACTTCACAGTTGTCTTTGGTTGATCATTATGAGATGAGGGATATGCCTACTACTGCTAAGTTAAATAAAGGTTCTGTACAACTACAACGTGAAGTAGAATTGAACGCAGATGCAGTTCCAGAAGATGTGCATACTTCTGAGACAGTCAGTGTAATTGATCAGCGTGCAGCCCACCTATCATCAGATGATAGTGCTAAACCCGAACTAGTAGTGAAAGACAGCAGTGGTGGTAATCTTGCAGTTGGACAAATATCTGAGAGCCGAACAACAACAGCTTCTGATCCACCACTAAGTTCATCACCTTGTGTCACTCAGTCATCGTTGGTGCTGTCATCCAAAATGAAACAGACACCCATCAACTCAAGTATCTTGTGCAATGACTATGCTAGTATCAGTTCGTTTGAAAGGACGAATAACAATGGTCAGTTTAGTGCGGATAAGCCAAGTGTAAAGGAGAGAGTAATTGTTAAATTGACTTGCATGAACAAAGGCATTTCTAGATTCAAGTTATGATATGTATCCACATATATATATTTATGTGTGTGTGTGCATGTTGGTCTCTCTTTCTGTTTGCTCGGTTAGTCTGTGACCACTTCACTTGTATGGACCTGTCTCCTTTAATAATGTGTATTCTCCTTATATTATATTATATATAATATGAGTGTTTGTTGACAGTCCGTTGCTTGGTGACATATATCCATATATGTTTGTTGGCATGTCTGCTATATTCGCTATGTATAATTGGATCGACACTCCATTATAATTAGCCATTCATGTTAAGACTGTCTAATGATTTTTCCCACGCTTGTCTGAATTATTCATATATATTCGCATTCACAATTTGTGTGAACTACTTTACTTTACAACTACTTTACTTACTTACCACTTTGGTGTGAGACCATTTATTTTCGTCTCCTTGTGTTTGGACAATAGAAGTATCATCGCAAACCTAGTGGTCTTCTGATTTCCGCCTTCTCGCGTCAGGACTATTAGTTTCTCGACCAGTCCATAACAATAATTTAGCGACGAGTACATAACAATTTGGCGACGGGGAAAACTACTATTAACCACTCAGCAGCAGCAACATAACAATTTACTATGGATTATTCTAAATTGGAATTATTGTTTGAACAACAATTGAAATTAATGGAAATGTTCGTCAACCAACAGACTGGTCCAGCTTCACCTTCAAGCAATCCCAATCATACCATGCTACCATCTGTCGACGGAATTGTGAACAGTATTTCACAGTTCAATTATGACCCAGAGGCTAATGTCACTTTTGACACATGGTATCAACGTTATGAGGATTTATTCACTGTTGATCTCGCCTCACAAGACGATGCCTGGAAGGTGCGAGTTTTGCTACGTAAATTGGGTCCGGCAGAATATGAACGGTACTGCAACCTAATTTTACCACAGAAACCACGTGACAATTGTTTCGATGATACAATAAAGTTGCTGCGTGAACATTTCGGAGACCACTCCTCATTATTCAGTATACGTTATCGTTGCCTCAAGCTGGCAATGAATGAAAATGATGATTTTCTTACTCACGTTGGCACAGTCAACCGAGAATGTGAGAGATTTCGACTCAGGTCCTTAACAGATGATCAGTTCAAAGCCTTGATTCTCATATGCAGTCTCCAATCTCCTCGTTTCACAGATATCCGAACTCGACTGCTCAATCAGCTAGAACAAAATCCCAAGTTAACATTACATGACATAGCTGATGAATATCAACGGCTGATTAATCTGCAGAAAGACACACACTTGGTCGAATCAACACCTCCGAGAAGCTCTGATATTCGTGCATTACGCAAGAGCAAAAATCTCTCATCAGCTACTCCTGACCCACCTACTTCTCTAATGTCCCGCGGAAATCTATACATACTCGTCCAACTTCACAAAATACGACAAAGAAGACCCCTCCATCACCATGCTGGCATTGTGGCGCGTGGCACTTTGTAAAGTCTTGTCCATACAAAAATCATCGTTGCAGCAAGTGCAAGATCATCGGTCACAAAAATGGTTTTTGTCAGCCACGCCAACCCAGATATCAAAATCCAGCAAAAGCTCAACAAAATGTTGGTCCTAAATCCCCAAAAAGTCATTGAGTCTACGCGCAACCCGTCAAGTCACAACACCAGCTATGCGGAAATATATTGACCTTCAGATGAATGGTCATGATACTCGTCTGCAGCTAGATACTGCCTCTGATATTACTGTTATATCAGAGAAACTTTGGAATTATATTGGCAGACCACCTATCACCAATACTTCCCAGTCTCTTGTCAGCGCCTGTGGTGGGCGGCTCAAACTAATTGGTGAACTCAAATGTTCTGTTTCCTTCCGCAATACCAAATTCACAGGAATTTGTTACGTCACCAAGAATGATTTAAATGTTTTGGGACTTGATTGGTTCGATCGTTTGCATCTGGCTGATGTCCCACTAAATTCTCTACGCAATACAGTAAAGAAGCATAAAATGCTAGACAATTCCGGACGGAGCCGAAGCCGCAAACCCAACAATCAGACGAAACGACAGGCGTCAACAACAAGCCCAAAGGTCCCAGATAAACCCCCAGGTAAACATCCTACTAATCATTCATCTTCTCAAAAGGGGAGGTGATATGTATCCACATATATATATTTATGTGTGTGTGTGCATGTTGGTCTCTCTTTCTGTTTGCTCGGTTAGTCTGTGACCACTTCACTTGTATGGACTTGTCTCCTTTAATAATGTGTATTCTCCTTATATTATATTATATATAATATGAGTGTTTGTTGACAGTCCGTTGCTTGGTGACATATATCCATATATGTTTGTTGGCATGTCTGCTATATTCGCTATGTATAATTGGATCGACACTCCATTATAATTAGCCATTCATGTTAAGACTGTCTAATGATTTTTCCCACGCTTGTCTGAATTATTTATATATATTCGCATTCACAATTTGTGTGAACTACTTTACTTTACAACTACTTTACTTACTTACCACTTTGGTGTGAGACCATTTATTTTCGTCTCCTTGTGTTTGGACAATAGAAGTATCATCGCAAACCTAGTGGTCTTCTGATTTCCGCCTTCTCGCGTCAGGACTATTAGTTTCTCGACCAGTCCATAACAATAATTTAGCGACGAGTACATAACAATTTGGCGACGGGGAAAACTACTATTAACCACTCAGCAGCAGCAACATAACAATTTACTATGGATTATTCTAAATTGGAATTATTGTTTGAACAACAATTGAAATTAATGGAAATGTTCGTTAACCAACAGACTGGTCCAGCTTCACCTTCAAGCAATCCCAATCATACCATGCTACCATCTGTCGACGGAATTGTGAACAGTATTTCACAGTTCAATTATGACCCAGAGGCTAATGTCACTTTTGACACATGGTATCAACGTTATGAGGATTTATTCACTGTTGATCTCGCCTCACAAGACGATGCCTGGAAGGTGCGAGTTTTGCTACGTAAATTGGGTCCGGCAGAATATGAACGGTACTGCAACCTAATTTTACCACAGAAACCACGTGACAATTGTTTCGATGATACAATAAAGTTGCTGCGTGAACATTTCGGAGACCACTCCTCATTATTCAGTATACGTTATCGTTGCCTCAAGCTGGCAATGAATGAAAATGATGATTTTCTTACTCACATTGGCACAGTCAACCGAGAATGTGAGAGATTTCGACTCAGGTCCTTAACAGATGATCAGTTCAAAGCCTTGATTCTCATATGCAGTCTTCAATCTCCTCGTTTCACAGATATCCGAACTCGACTGCTCAATCAGCTAGAACAAAATCCCAAGTTAACATTACATGACATAGCTGATGAATATCAACGGCTGATTAATCTGCAGAAAGACACACACTTGGTCGAATCAACACCTCCGAGAAGCTCTGATATTCGTGCATTACGCAAGAGCAAAAATCTCTCATCAGCTACTCCTGACCCACCTAGTTCTCTAATGTCCCGCGGAAATCTATACATACTCGTCCAACTTCACAAAATACGACAAAGAAGACCCCTCCACCACCATGCTGGCATTGTGGCGCGTGGCACTTTGTAAAGTCTTGTCCATACAAAAATCATCGTTGCAGCAAGTGCAAGATCATCGGTCACAAAAATGGTTTTTGTCAGCCACGCCAACCCAGATATCAAAATCCAGCAAAAGCTCAACAAAATGTTGGTCCTAAATCCCCAAAAAGTCATTGAGTCTACGCGCAACCCGTCAAGTCACAACACCAGCTATGCGGAAATATATTGACCTTCAGATGAATGGTCATGATACTCGTCTGCAGCTAGATACTGCCTCTGATATTACTGTTATATCAGAGAAACTTTGGAATTATATTGGCAGACCACCTATCACCAATACTTCCCAGTCTCTTGTCAGCGCCTGTGGTGGGCGGCTCAAACTAATTGGTGAACTGAAATGTTCCGTTTCCTTCGGCAATACCAAATTCACAGGAATTTGCTACGTCACCAAGAATGATTTAAATGTTTTGGGACTTGATTGGTTCGATCGTTTGCATCTGGCTGATGTCCCACTAAATTCTCTACGCAATACAGTAAAGAAGCATAAAATGCTAGACAATTCCGGACGGAGCCGAAGCCGCGAACCCAACAATCAGACGAAACGACAGGCGTCAACAACAAGCCCAAAGGTCCCAGATAAACCCCCAGGTAAACATCCTCCTAATCATTCATCTTCTCAAAAGGGGAGGTGATATGTATCCACATATATATATTTATGTGTGTGTGTGCATGTTGGTCTCTCTTTCTGTTTGCTCGGTTAGTCTGTGACCACTTCACTTGTATGGACCTGTCTCCTTTAATAATGTGTATTCTCCTTATATTATATTATATATAATATGAGTGTTTGTTGACAGTCCGTTGCTTGGTGACATATATCCATATATGTTTGTTGGCATGTCTGCTATATTCGCTATGTATAATTGGATCGACACTCCATTATAATTAGCCATTCATGTTAAGACTGTCTAATGATTTTTCCCACTCTTGTCTGAATTATTCATATATATTCGCATTTACAATTTGTGTGAACTACTTTACTTTACAACTACTTTACTTACTTACCACTTTGGTGTGAGACCATTTATTTTCGTCTCCTTGTGTTTGGACAATAGAAGTATCATCGCAAACCTAGTGGTCTTCTGATTTCCGCCTTCTCGCGTCAGGACTATTAGTTTCTCGACCAGTCCATAACAATAATTTAGCGACGAGTACATAACAATTTGGCGACGGGGAAAACTACTATTAACCACTCAGCAGCAGCAACATAACAATTTACTATGGATTATTCTAAATTGGAATTATTGTTTGAACAACAATTGAAATTAATGGAAATGTTCGTTAACCAACAGACTGGTCCAGCTTCACCTTCAAGCAATCCCAATCATACCATGCTACCATCTGTCGACGGAATTGTGAACAGTATTTCACAGTTCAATTATGACCCAGAGGCTAATGTCACTTTTGACACATGGTATCAACGTTATGAGGATTTATTCACTGTTGATCTCGCCTCACAAGACGATGCCTGGAAGGTGCGAGTTTTGCTATGTAAATTGGGTCCGGCAGAATATGAACGGTACTGCAACCTAATTTTACCACAGAAACCACGTGACAATTGTTTCGATGATACAATAAAGTTGCTGCGTGAACATTTCGGAGACCACTCCTCATTATTCAGTATACGTTATCGTTGCCTCAAGCTGGCAATGAATGAAAATGATGATTTTCTTACTCACATTGGCACAGTCAACCGAGAATGTGAGAGATTTCGACTCAGGTCCTTAACAGATGATCAGTTCAAAGCCTTGATTCTCATATGCAGTCTTCAATCTCCTCGTTTCACAGATATCCGAACTCGACTGCTCAATCAGCTAGAACAAAATCCCAAGTTAACATTACATGACATAGCTGATGAATATCAACGGCTGATTAATCTGCAGAAAGACACACACTTGGTCGAATCAACACCTCCGAGAAGCTCTGATATTCGTGCATTACGCAAGAGCAAAAATCTCTCATCAGCTACTCCTGACCCACCTAGTTCTCTAATGTCCCGCGGAAATCTATACATACTCGTCCAACTTCACAAAATACGACAAAGAAGACCCCTCCATCACCATGCTGGCATTGTGGCGCGTGGCACTTTGTAAAGTCTTGTCCATACAAAAATCATCGTTGCAGCAAGTGCAAGATCATCGGTCACAAAAATGGTTTTTGTCAGCCACGCCAACCCAGATATCAAAATCCAGCAAAAGCTCAACAAAATGTTGGTCCTAAATCCCCCAAAAAGTCATTGAGTCTACGCGCAACCCGTCAAGTCACAACACCAGCTATGCGGAAATATATTGACCTTCAGATGAATGGTCATGATACTCGTCTGCAGCTAGATACTGCCTCTGATATTACTGTTATATCAGAGAAACTTTGGAATTATATTGGCAGACCACCTATCACCAATACTTCCCAGTCTCTTGTCAGCGCCTGTGGTGGGCGGCTCAAACTAATTGGTGAACTGAAATGTTCCGTTTCCTTCGGCAATACCAAATTCACAGGAATTTGCTACGTCACCAAGAATGATTTAAATGTTTTGGGACTTGATTGGTTCGATCGTTTGCATCTGGCTGATGTCCCACTAAATTCTCTACGCAATACAGTGAAGAAGCATAAAATGCTAGACAATTCCGGACGGAGCCGAAGCCGCAAACCCAACAATCAGACGAAACGACAGGCGTCAACAACAAGCCCAAAGGTCCCAGATAAACCCCCAGGTAAACATCCTCCTAATCATTCATCTTCTCAAAAGGGGAGGTGATATGTATCCACATATATATATTTATGTGTGTGTGTGCATGTTGGTCTCTCTTTCTGTTTGCTCGGTTAGTCTGTGACCACTTCACTTGTATGGACCTGTCTCCTTTAATAATGTGTATTCTCCTTATATTATATTATATATAATATGAGTGTTTGTTGACAGTCCGTTGCTTGGTGACATATATCCATATATGTTTGTTGGCATGTCTGCTATATTCGCTATGTATAATTGGATCGACACTCCATTATAATTAGCCATTCATGTTAAGACTGTCTAATGATTTTTCCCACGCTTGTCTGAATTATTCATATATATTCGCATTTACAATTTGTGTGAACTACTTTACTTTACAACTACTTTACTTACTTACCACTTTGGTGTGAGACCATTTATTTTCGTCTCCTTGTGTTTGGACAATAGAAGTATCATCGCAAACCTAGTGGTCTTCTGATTTCCGCCTTCTCGCGTCAGGACTATTAGTTTCTCGACCAGTCCATAACAATAATTTAGCGACGAGTACATAACAAGTTACTATTTGAATGTTATTTTCTTTGGTGTTGATTACTCTGTTTCTATACTTGGTTGATGAGATATGTCGTGTGTTTGTTGGTCATCTATATTCTACGATACAATGACATGGGCGTGTTGCCGTTCAGATTTGAGGATATAGCTGATAGAAGGAAGTTAGCAAATGAACTCTGCGACGATTTGCCAACCTAGGACGTCAACCTGAGTAGGGTTGTAGGCGTACTGCTGTAAGTCCTACAGTTCTTCAAAGGGTAGCGCATCAATGAGCAGTTCAATGTGCTTGGTGTATGATCTTGTACATATGTTCATATTGTATATACTGAATTGATATCATCTGTCATCTAGCTGTTGGTAATTCTGTTAGTGTCCGGACGACTTCCACTTGTATCATCAACCTGAGAAGGAATGTAGGCGTACTGCTGTAAGTCCTACGTTTCTTCAAGGGTAGTTTATCGTGTCAGAATCCACAACATTTGATGTGTTGATTGTACATATGTTTGTGTTAAATAGTTGTGTGAGTTCCAATTGATGTAATTGTTGGTTAATCTTGTTTGTGTCTGGACATTCCACAACTTACAATCGTCAACCTGAGAAGGGTTGCAGGCGTAATGGTGTAAGTCCTGCAATTCTTCAAAATAATTCCACCAAGACATGATTCGCGAGGTTATTTGTACTGTTTGTGTATACGTGTGGTGTGTCTTCGCAATTTGTGATTTTGGATCAGTTATGTTTACTCGTTGTTTTCGTGCCTTGTTTTTATTGCATAATTTTGTTAAAATTTTCGTCGTGATTACTTCTGAAGTTGTTTCTTGTCTTCTACATCCGTGAATGAATTGATTGATGTTAGAGACAGCAGATGGGTCGTATACGCCGGGGAGGCTCGGCTATTGCTGAGAATGAAACGCACACGGAGATAATTGTTAGCTGCGGTCCGACACGCCGGGGAGAAAGAGTGTAAACGACTGAGGCTCGCATGCGTCACCGCTACTAGAACTGAGGCAGAATGAGTGACAAGCGATTTCAATGGTAATTGGTAGTGAGTAATTAAGAGGATGTGCGTAGAGTATCGTGAGGTGCTGCCATGGTCACGTTGCATTCTGCAAGAGTCATTCTAGCAAGTGGCGATTGTGTTGCAAGATGTAAAGAGGAGGTCTCTGTCTGGACGCGTAGGTCGTCATTGATGTGTGAGATTGTGCTGTGGGTATGCTTGTGGTGTGTGGGCTTTTCTGTTTGTTTTCCATTTCAGCTCTGTCCGTGTGACCCAGGTTCTCGCAATGGCATCCAAGTCGACGTGCATTGGTCGTGAAGGAAAAAAGGGTTGGATCCCTTTTTTGCCGGGGAGTGTCAATGGAGTTGAAGATTGAACGATCAATTCATGGTTGTTTGCTCAAAATCAACTTCCCCAATTTTCGCGGAGGCATCAATACGACAGTCATCGTCTCATCGGTCGCTGTTCAGAAAGAAGAGTGAAACATCGTCAGAAGTAATACTATGATTTATTATTGTAATATTTGTTTTCAGACCTTAGTTCGCTTATTCCTTTTATATGTTGGTGTAACAATAAACAAATAACAAGCGGCAGATCGGTGTTTTGGTTTTTTCGTCCGTTATAACTAAGCGTTTCTGAAAACTCAAAGGAACAGCGTGGGCCCGAGCGTAGCGAGAGCTGGGCATTAACGGTTTATGAGACGTGATTGACAAATGTTCTTCTTATGTTTCCTTCGAAATATTCCTATCGGTAAGTAGAAACTTAATAAAGATATTGAGCGAGTATACACCAAGTATCACTGTGGTAATTTGGAGAACTAAAACAGTATGAAACAGAATGAAGACGATGAATTTTGACGAAGAGGCAGTTTACGTTGCACGGTGATTAAAGCGAGTCACTATTTTTTTAAAAAGAATACGGATTACATACCAATTTATACTACAAATTAAGGAAAGATCTGAGGCCATGATAATGGAAACTTTTCAAGATTATCCGTGAGTATATCAAACGCTTCATTCATGAAGTGGAGAGTTAAACGTGAACTGATCGAACGATTTAGGCCTAATTTAAATAAGACCTTGTGTCAGCCAACTCTCATAAACTGTCAATGTCCAGCTCTTGCTACGCTGGACCTCACGCTGTCCCTCGAAGATTTTCAGAAACAATTTGTATTAACCAACGCGTAAACCAGAACACTGATTGACAACTCGAGAATCCTTTATTCTTACGCCAACATATAACCAACAATAAGGTTGTTTCACACAAGGTCCAAGAATAAATGTTATAAGAATAAATCATGATAATACTTCCGAGAGTTTTTCTCCGTCTTCCAACGAACAGTGCACGATGGAACGATGACCGCTGGATTAATGACTCCGGCGAAAAATATGAAGGAGTTGGGTTTTAGCGAACAACCATGAATTGATCGTTCAATCTTCAACTACATTGGCACCTTGAGTGTTTTATCTCTCCATTGAGAATGATGAATAAAGTGAAGATGGTGAAGAGACTGAGGGTGTTGACGTTCATGGATAGTACGAAGTATACTAACGCAAGATCTTATACCCACATAATTATTATTGTATCCTTTAGTTCCTAGAGGAACATAGGGCTTCAGCTGCGCACCTCCATTGCCTTCTGTTTTCTGACAACTTTTTCACCCCGCTCCAAGTCTGCCCAGATGCTTTCATCTCCTCCTCGCATGACCTCCTCCAAGTCACCCTCGCACTGACGACCAACTCGCCGCTTCCCTTTCGGGTTCCACTCGAGCAATGGCTTGTCTAGTGATGTCACTTGCTGGCTTCCTCAGCGTATGGCCAATCCACCTCCATTTCTTCCTGCATATTTGTTTCACAATCGGTTCCTGGTTGGTTCACTGATTGCCAGAGATCCCTGTTGCTGACTTTTCTGGCCATCTGATCTTGAGTATTGAGCGAAGACAACTGTTGATGAAGGTCTGAAGTTTGTTTGAGATGCTCTTTATGACTCGCCAAGTCTCTGATCCGTATAGTAGCACTGACTTTACATTGGAGTCGAAAATCCGGATCTTATTTTTGATTCTGAGTGCTGTTGACTTTCACAAAGACTTGAAAGTAATGAAAGCTTGTCTTGCTTTTCCGATTCTGGCTTTGATATCCTCGTCAGTTCCGTAGCCTGTAGTTGAAACGATGCTTCCTAGGTAGGTGAAGGAGGCTGTTTCTTTCAGGTTCTTCCCATTTATGCTGGTGATTGTTGTCTGTTGTTGCTGTTGCTGTTGGTGTTGGCTAGGAATCTTCATCATCTCTGTTTTATCTATGTTCACTTTAAGTCCTATCTATGGATGCTTCTTCTGCAAGCTTGTTACTTTTCACTAGCATATCTTCCAGTTTGTGGGAAATCAGACATTTATCATTGGCGAAGCCCAGATCCTGCAAGTTGTCTTTTGTGTGAGTCCATTTTATGCCCGTTCCCTCGTTGGTTGCCGTTGTCTGTCGCATTATCCAATCCACTGCACTCAGGAAGATCATTGTTGATAGTAGGCAGCCTTGTCGCATTCCCGTCCTCACTTCGAAGGCTTCTGTAAGTTTCCTGTTGTGGATTACTTGGCATGCAGCATTGTTGTATTACTGTTGAATGAGATGTATAATTGTCGATCAGACCCCGTAGTAGCGAAGTAGTTGCCAAATGACCTCTCGATCGACGCTGCGCTGTCAAAGGCCTTTTCAAAGTCGATGAAGTTGAGATAGAGAGGTGAGTGCCATTCCAAGCTTTGTTCAATGATGATCCGTAGAGTGGCGATTTGATCAATACATGATTTGTTTCTCCTGAATCCGGCCTGTTCCGGACGAAGTTTTTCATCTAGGGCTTGTTTGATTCTCTCCAGGATGATGCGACTTAGTATCTTGCTTGGAATGGACAGAAGCATAATTCCACGCCAGTTTTTACATTGACTTAAGTCTCCTTTCTTTGGAAGTTTGAATAAGTATCCGTTCTTCCAATCCTCGGGTACTTTGCCCTCTTTCCACACCTTCTCCAGCAGTGGCGTCATCAAGTCCGCTGTTGTCTCTGGGTCTATTTTCAAAGCTTCTACTGGGATTCCATCTGGTCCTGCTACTTTTCCAGCTTTTAGCATCTTGATTGCATTCAGGACTTCTGATTTCGTCGGGGGGTCAATGTTCACTGGTAGTTCTGCTTGCGTTGTTAATGTTGTTGGGCGTGTTGTAGGTGGTGGACGATTTAGAAGTCTTTTGAAGCGTTCAGCCCAGTGTTTTCTCTGTTCCACCTGTTTGGTGATTGACTTTCCATTGTCATCCTTTATTGGGTTAATCTGTGTCGAACTTTTACCCGAAAGATGCCTAGTTGTTTGGTAGAGTGTGGCGAGGTCTCCTTTGCCTGGAGCTTGTTCTGCTTCGTTTGCCATGGTTTCATAATATTTTCTTTTGTCTTCCCTGGCACTCTTCTTCACTCTTTTGTTCAGTGTATTGTAGCTTGCATTCAGCTCCTGTTTTTGTTGCTCGTCAGTGCACTGGATAATCTTTTGTTTCACTGTCCTTCTCTCTTCTATTAGTTTCCAAGTGTCCGTAGTGAGCCACTGTTTGTCCTGTCTCTTTTTTCTGCCTAGAACTTCCATGCAGGTTTGACTCCACACCGTTTTCAAGTTGTTCCAGTGGTTTTCGACGCTGACCTTTTCGCTGGTGTTGATTTGTGTCTCGGCTTTGTGCTTTACGCTTGCAATGGAGATGTCCTTTGTAGCCTGGTCCTTCAGCTTTTGAGTGTTGAACTTGGCTTGTGGTCTATCTGCAGCTCCTGATTCCCTGAAGGCTTTTAATTTGATTTGGATTGTGCCTTGTACGAGATAGTGGTCTGAGCCAACGTCTGCTCCTCTTCTTGCTTTTGTGTCCAGTAGGCTGCGCCTCCATTTCCTTGAGATTGAGATGAAGTCAATTTGGTTTTTGGTTTGCCCATCTGGTGACACCCATGTGGCCTTGTGGATATCTCTGTGCTTGTATACACTGCCACCGATCACTAGTTCGTTGGAGGCGCAGAAGTCGGCGAAGAGTTCTCCGTTTTCATTCACTTCTCCGAGAGCTTCTCTACCCATGATGAGTTCCCTTCCTGTGTTGTCTGGTCCCAGTTTGGCGTTCATGTCTCCCATTAGTATTTTCATGTCGCCAGCCGGAGTATTGTCCATTGTTGCCTGTAGTTGTCTGTTGAATTCTTCTTTCTTTCTTATACCCACAACTTCTGTAGTATTTGTTCCTCTTAGACCAAAGGCAAAACAAAACACCAGAATTGACCGTCCAAATTATATTTCGGGACGAAATTGAAGTGCCAGGATCCTGTACAAACGAACAAACGAATGTAACACGACAGCGTGCGAAATGGCGTGGATGCTTCACCGGAAGCCTTCGGCTAAACAAGTTGACTAAAACACTGAGAGTCAGCATCCAATGTTCAGTGATGAATGTTGTGGCTAATAATTCTGTGGAATTACTTACCCCTACAAAGTCTAGCATGACGAAGAAAGCAGCAAATATTCTAGCTGTAGTGGAAAACATCAATAAATCACCTTCAGAGCAGACAAATGTAACATTTTAAGCGTCTACAACACTCATCCACTTAAAAATACGACATAAGTTAAACAAGTTCATGCACAAAACTAGCCACTTGAATAAATTCAAACCGCATTCCGGGCCATTGTTCTCTTTCTTTCAATAGAGGCGTAACTGGAAATGAGAAGGAATGCAGTAAACATTCTAGACGTTATTACACTTGCCTATTTTATAGGTCATTAGCAAGACTGACGTTTTTATAAATAATATTGATTTGTTAAAATCAATAGAATTGTAATTCAAGAAAGATGTGTAAGTTATAATAAGCATAAAAATACAATAGTAAATAGTATATCAAATAAAATTAAGACGGTTTCTATAATAACAAATCAAGCATCATTAAAATCTTGATTAACAGCAACGGTAAGAAGAGCGTATGAGCTAACCAACTTCTTTTGATACATAGATGAAGCTTCTTAGTGTAGATTTGAACAGCTAGCCACAGCAATATGTGTAATAAACGAACTCTTGAGGTAAAATTAAGATTAGCTAGTATACGGTAGATGACTTTGAAAGGCGCCTTGATAACATTAGTTTTGTGTTCTGTATCCACGAGATGAGATAGCATAGAACCCCGAACGGTATTTGTTTGTCGTTTATCTAACAATTTTGCATTATGGTTTTTAGAAATCTGACGATAAACACGCCTAATTCTACGGCCTATATAAATGGCTGGCTTTACAGGAGCAGTCAAAATGATGGATATCCAAAGAACAGGCGAAACTATGTTGTTTATCTTTAACTCGAAAAAAGTGAAATAGGGGGTGTTTTGGAAGAAACAGAATACTTGAGCAGTATTCTCTGGACGTTGTATCAATATCTCACTGATGTTATCACCCTAGAGGAAGCAAAGTTGCAAAAAAGCTTTTCTTTGGAACTGTTGGTACTTTGGTGAACTGTGGCTTTAGGCAAAGTTAAACTTTAAGCACCACTAACTGGCAATCATCGAATGACTTCGAAAGCACCAATCATGTGAAGGAGCCACTTTTGTGTATGGAATACATATTTTTATGAAAAAAATGCATAAAAACTGTAGAAAAGCCTTACAGAGGATACCTTACCTTCACATGTGGTAAAAACAGCTCTCAGTTTTAGGTTGGAGTATCAACAGAGTATAGTTCAATTGTAGGTGAAATATGTTTTGATAAAGTCTCATGTCATACAGTAATATTTACTGAGCGATAAACTATGCTTGAAACGTGGTCATCAGTAAATATTACTTACTGTATAACATCCTGAGACTTTATCAAAATAAACTTTACTCGAAATGGAATTATACCCTACCATGGTGCACAAGTTCCATTCTTATATTAACAGAGAAATTTAACCACATTCTATTTATCAAATTATTTAGGTCTTCCTGAACGTAACCCTAACATGAAAATATCTCTAATCTAACTTTAATCTAACTCAGACCAAACCGGTTGTCGCCTTTGTTAGATTAACCTAACCCTAACTTATATTTGGCCTGAAGAGTAACTTAATCTTTCCCAAACTTAAGCTGAAACTTGACAGATATTCCATTTGTTAGCATAACCCTTCGATGAGCATATTTTATTGATGATGACAACATTATTTATCAGGTTTCACTAACTTGCTCAGTGAACGTTTCAAGGTCATTGGTGCGGCTGCACTCCCCTGATAGTTAGTTAGTGGTGCTTAAAGTTTATTTTAGACCATCTGATATAATTGAACAATTAAGGCAATATAAAATGCAGAAGAGGTTAAGCATTTTCATGGATGGAAATACAGGTATCCCTACAATTTAGGTAGGACACAGTGTGAAGCTCAAATATTAAGCATATTGGTCAGTTGATGTAGGTTTTAATTCCCAAACACCCTTGTGAGTAGAAAAAAAGACGGTATAGTCATAAGAAGTGTATATAGAAGACCCTGCAAGAATTCCCCTTTAATAATTTGAGCAGAGAAAGGACAAAAATATTGATGCAAAATAATATGGATCCATTTGATTTCTCCAGTTCTCATCAACTGCTCACAACCTATCATCTTTAATCAATAAATGTCAGTGTTATACTTAACATACTTCTGTCTATCAATACGCATGTTGTAAGAGCGGCACAGGGAGATGGAACTTCAGGATGATAGGATATCTGAAGCATTACAGCATATATAAGTTGTTAGAGGGAAGTTTCTTGAAAAATCGGTAGAGTAATTTGTTGTTAGTGTGGTAACAAAAAACTAGTAATTGTCATATAGTTAAATAAGAGAAGATCAAGTACTTCTCATACGTTACCCCCGATAGTTTGTGCCAGTTTCTTCGAGAGTAGTAACCTTTGAGCGTCGGTGGTATAGCGGTTAGAACACTCACCGACCATGTACATGGTCCGGGGTTCGATCCCCGGCCACGGACGCACTGCTTTACCTTGCTAAGCCAGAAATAATGCTGGCATGAGGCTAGCTTCCCCATCCTGTAAAATAAGCACTGCTACAGAAACTTCAAGCCACTAGCTTGAAGCCCTTTGTTCCACTGGGGAACGTGAAGGAATAAAACAAAAAAAAGTAACCTTTGAAGATGATAGAGAAGAGCCTGCGTCAGATTCCTCGAACATGCACCTATGAGCTTTCGGTTGAAAGGGCCAAGTAATTTAAGCTTTTCAATTACTTAACACCTGATGGATGATGCTGGACACCAAGTAGACGCGGTGATATTGTTCAAAATAATTGACAGACAAAATAGCTCAAATATTCTTCAGTCTGCTGAGGTTATCACAACAAAACGCCGGAAACCTGACTTGTATGTCTAAAAGGAATCTGTCATTGGAATCCAGTTGCTTTGGTGACTCATCCATTAGTAACCCTTCATTTTCTAACCGTATGGACTGATCTTCTCACCTCTCCTTCTCTTTTTTACCGTTTCACGTACATAAGTCATAATTTTTTCGATCTTTTGAGTTGTGCTCATCGAATTACACGATCACTTTTCCATCTAACCTCTTGCACATTAAATTTTAATCCTAGTTTTTTGTTACCCCACTATCAACAAATTCGTCCACTGATTTTTAGAGAAACTTCCCTCTAACGACATATATATATATGTAAGAACTCTATTACGGCTTAGAGTGGACCTATACTCTAAACACTCTTACAAACTTCTTCACCGTTTTGCGACCTTAGCAGTACACTACTCGACGCGCAAATACTGACGAACTGTAGCGCGGTAAAAAGACTTGATGTGACAAGGGTACCTGGGAGAATTATATTTTATTCGACGAAATATAAAATTCAATAAATAAAGAAGTCGTACAACTTATCTGCAGATGTTGCTGGAGGTAGGCTGGGAGAGTGTGCAGAAAGAGAGCACAACAAGAGAGCGAACCAATGAACGCACACAAGAGTCACAACTCAAAAGACAAAAAGTGTATCACCATGGGTGAGCGAGTTTAAACAAAAGTTCAAGGGTATAATGTGCACTATATATATATATATATATATTCACGGATAATCCTCATCCAGACATTAATGAAATCAAAACACGTAGATCAGAGAAGAGTCTGTTTTCGGCGAATTCGTTTTCTTAGCTGTACAATCGCAAATAAATATGTTATTTTGTATGTATGTGTACATTAAGTTTGTCAAACAAAATTACAATTGGTTATGGTTGTTTTAACTAAACACGTGAAAGATTGGTAATACAAGTCAAGAAAATTAGGTGTTAATGAAACTAGGGTAGTAACAAAGGTGATGAGTTGTCACAAACAGTTGTTAAAAGAAGTTATGTAATATTAATATGAATAGTTTGATGAGTGAGTTTTACTCAGGATGCACATAGAAACAAAGTAGATAATACGAAACTATGAAAGAGATCTAAGTGAATACAAGAATTATAAGCAATTAAAGAACTGGCAAAGAAACAAAATTAAGTCATCAAAATCAAAAAAATCAAATCCAATACAGAAAAACGTTGTGACCATGAGAGTAGAAGTGGCTGAGAAATCTTGTTTTGTATGCACAGCTCCGGTTTTTCTATGTGAATGGTCAGAGCTTCAGCGATACAGAGAAAACGAAACCGTATTGCCTTTGATAGATTATTCTTCGCTCTGTAGATTACTTTGAAGGAGGCGTTTATTGAAATGGAATGATCAGTGTTAACCAAGTGTTCAGTTATCGCACTCCTTATTGCACCACTATTGCCTTTTCGCAACCATGCTGGCTGGATAGTGTTCTTGAATCCTCTTGGACAGGGTGCGCGTACCTGGCTCCACAGCAGCAGGTGAACTGATATATGCACATAGAAGTGGTCAGATACGGGATCTTGTCCTTGAAGCTACTGCAGATCAGTGGGTGACTAGAGAAGACTATTCTTAGCGTTGCTACAAATAATGTTCTTCTCAGAAATGAAGTGATCCTTCTCTTGAGAATATCGCTTGCAAAAAATCTTCCGTGAAATCCAAGTTCATGTAAAGTTTCTTTTTAGGCACACATGCAAAATAACGCATATAAATTTGCTATTGTACAGCTAAGAAAATGAATTCACTGCCGAAAAGAGACTCTTCGCTGATCTACGTGTTTTGTTTTCATATATATATATATATATATATTTACTATAATACTTCAGATATCTTAAAATCCTGATGTTCCATCTCTCTATGACGCTCTTTCAACATGCTTATTGACAGACAGAAGTATGTTAAATTTCACACTGACATTTATTGATCAAAGAGTATAGGCTGTGAGCAGCTGATGAGAAGCGGAGAAATCAAATGGATCGATAATATTTTGCCCCAATATTTTTGTTCTTTCTGTGCTCAAGTTCCCTCTGTTCTTTATTACACAGTACAGTCAAAACGATCACTAATTAAGTAAAATAAGAAATACCAATTATACAAATTAAAGAAATAAACACTGTGTAGGTCATCAAACTAGATGGGGGTAGTATGGTGACGTGTTAGGTGAATAATATCTGCTAGAAAATGTTTAAACAATTCGGACAAAAAGAAGTGAATAAGAACATTTTCTGAGCATATCTATAACTTCTCTTTTTTCTTCTTCAGGCTCTGCAGATATAAATCGATGAAAATTAGAAGACAAACAGTCAGTGAAAAGACAGATTGTAATTACACGGTAGACACTATTGAAGTACAAGTATAAGATGGAATAGTAATAGTCTACTGGTCAACCGAATGCATATAATGACAAAATTCCAAAACAAACAGAAATATGTCATTCAAATTTGCGCTGAAGATGCTGTCTAGGAAGACAATGACATCTAGGGCAGTTTTCAACCATTCAGAACAGAGAAAGCAACCATTAGAAGGAGAAGAAAAAGACGACTAAGGAAAAGAAGTATTTCATCAGACAAAATAATCTTCTCACTATTCAGTATTTCAACAAAAGGTGATTTGTTCTTTCCAGGATATTGTTTCTCTTTTCACTGACAATAGTATAGCAGTAATAGCTGATGCAATTTCAATCGGTATACAAGTGAGTATACACGTCATGATGAATAATAAACACTGTTGAATATAACCGTCCAGTTGAGCAAGACAACCCTTAAAGAGAATATGAAAGAGACAGATAAATAAGTGGAAATTAAGTGTGTGTGTGTGTGTGCATGTTAAGCAAGACATTCCATGAAGAAAAAGACGCCTTACAACCTAAATTGATGGTTATTTGGTTGATAATGACTCTCAAGGATGTTCAGGTTGCTAATTTTCATCCTAACTTGAGTCTTTTCATGTGGATTCATCTAAATCTTTTGTATTTATGCAAAGCATGGTTATTGTGATAATCCTGTGGTGAGAGCTGTCCACAAGACGAAATTGTAAACAACAATTGACGTCAATATTTTTATTTCCCGAATCGGGGTTATGGGGAAAAAAAACAAGAACAAGGCTTAACCTTGGTTGAACTCACCAGCCAGTCACAGAAGACTTAACGTGGACAGATACGATTTACAAGTATGTTAACGGATTGTCTAAGAAACGTCCACAAAAAGAGATGACAGAATAACAACTTTCAGCAAGAAAACAACCAATCAGAAGAGGTTGCTTCTCTGCTAACAATAATGAATAATATAATTATACATAAAAATCCATAAATATTTCTTGATTTTCTCATTAAATACCTTTCTATCTCAACTTCATCGACTTTGAAAAGGCTTTCGACAGCGCAGCGTCGATCGAGAGGTCATTGGGAAACTACTACGGGGTCCCATCGACAATTATACATCTCACCCAACAGTTATACAACAGTGCTGCATGCCAAGAAATCCACAACGGAAAACTTACGGAAGCCTTTGAAGTGAGGACGGGAGTGCGACAAGGCTGTCTACTATCAACAATGATCTTCCTGATTGCAGTAGACTGGATAATGCGACAGACAACGGCAACCAACGAGGGAACGGGCATAAAATGGACTCACACAAAAGACAACTTGGAGGATCTGGACTTCGCCGATGATAAATGTCTGATTTCCCACAAACTGGAAGACATGCAAGTGAAAAGCAATAAGCTGGCAGAAGAAGTAACCGGGGAAGATGGAACTTCGCGTCAGGTGAACATAGAGAAAACAGAGATGATGAAGAATCCTGGCCAACACCAACACCACCTACAACAACAGACAACAGTTAGCCAGCATAAATGCGAGGAGCCTGAAAGAAACAGCCTCCTTCACCTACCTACCTACCTGGGAAGCATCGTTTCAACTACAGGCGCACGGGGCTGACGAGGATATCAAGGCAAGAGTTGGAAAAGCAAGACAAGCTTTCATTACTCTCAAGTCTGTGTGAAAGTCAGCAGCACTCAGAATCAAAAATAAGATCCGGATTTTCGACTCCAATGTAAAGTAAGTGCTACTATACGGATCAGAGACTTGGCGAGTCATGAAGAGCATCTCAAACAAACTACAGACCTTCATCAACAGTTGTCTTCGCCCAATACTCAAGATCAGATGGCCAGTCAGAATAATCAACAAGAGCAATCTCTGGGAGCGAACCAATCAGGAACCGATTGTGAAACAAATATGCGGGAAGAAATGGAGATAGATTGGCTAGTCATACTCTGAGGAAACCATCAAGTGCCATTATTAGACAAGCCATTGCTCGAATAGAACCCGAAATGGAAGTGTCGAGTTGGTCGTCAGTGCGAGGGTGACTTGGAGGAGGAGGTCGTGTGAAGAGGAGATGAAAGCATCTGGGCAGACTTGGAGTGGGGTGAAAAAGTTGGCAGAAAACAGAAGGCAATGGGGACGCGCAGCTGAAGCCCTATGTTCCTCTAGGAATTAAAGGATATAATAATAATAATAGAATAATTCTCAATAAGCCTTATGTCGTCTGGCCCTTGTTTTCTGTCATTATAGTATTACAACTCCATACCTTCCAAATATATAATTTGTTACAGGATTTCATCAATGATGAAATCCTTTAACCAATCAACCAAATCTCTACAAACCAATACTTGAATATAATTTATTATTCATTTTAATATCACTTGTAACTATAAAGCTTAGAAACTCAAAATCCATGATTATTTGTCTTGATTCATTGTACTGCATTAGATTTTAAGTTTGTCATTATAATGCCATTCTATTTCATCCTTGTTGTGTAATTCCAAGTAGTGCTATATTTGAGCTATCTTCCACCTAATCTAGATTATGTTAGATTTCAATGCTCCGTGAATCTCATCACTCGTGTCCTACTACTACTACTTCGTCTCTACGTATTTCACCTTCAAGGCATTGCAGAGTATTAGGGAGAAACTTGAAAAAGGACAGAACAGGGATAGTGTGCGTCAGTGGCATAGACGTCAGGACGTTCGCCGACCATGCACATGGCCTGAAGTTTGATCCCCGGCCACCGACGCACACGTTTATCTCACTAAGCCAGAAATAATACTGGTAAAGAGGAAAAGTTGGGCATGAGGCAGGCTATCAACTCCATCGTGTAAAAATAAACACCACTGCTACAGAAACTTCAAGCCACTAGCTTGAACCTCCATGTTCCACTGAGGAATGTGAAGGAAATTAAAACGGATAGTGTGGTGGAGTATGATTCGATGACTGAGTGAATTTATTTGACAAAAGTAGACAGTCAAATAGTGTACAGTCAATATGAGCTATAAATTGTGCTCAAAACGTCATTAGTAAACAATACTGTGTTTTACTGCGTTCTTTGATTTTCTGGTTTCACACGAAACATTCCCGTTTTATTAGCCTTATTATAGGTTTAGTGAGGTTTGGGAGTACGTCGGCCAGTGACTGATTTCCGGAATATATATGCGTGGTCAGCGGGAATCCTACTGCTGGGCCGCCAACGCTAAATCATATTCTCATTATTGCACTCCACATGTTTCCTGACTAATTTACCAGGGTAGATATTAAGTTTAAAGGGTTCTCTTATATGTATCACATCCTGTTTTAGATTTTTCCCTTGATACTACTTAGATTTGTGCGCTGTCACTTAAAAGTTTAACCAAAAAACTAAGTAGTATCAAGGAAGCATTGAAACGTGATAATTACCCTGATAAATTAGTCACGAAAATATGTGGGGAAATGTAAAAATAAAATCAATAATAATAGTAGTAATAGTGATAACAACAATAATAATATTAATGATGACATGCATGTCAAACATCCTCAAGATAATGACAACACCAACAATAAGGAATCTAAATCATCGGTAGTAATTCCATACAAGGAGGGAATCTTGAAAACCTTACGCAGAATTCTTAACAAGGCAGGCAGGAAAAAAAATCGCTGGAATTCAAATCAACTACAAACTCAATTGGAAGTAAGCTTTGTCGGTTAAAGGATGAATCCTGTGGAGCCTTGAAGATAAAACAATTTAGTTTATCTAATACTTCGCCTGCAATGATTGTCAGGTCAAATACATAGGTCAAACTAGTAGAACACGGTCAGTCAGACTAGCCCAACATAAAAACCCAGCAGCACAATCTAGACTAGTTGAGCCGAATAAGATAAGAAATCTGGAGAATAGTTTAGCTGCAGATAGCACTTGTTACACGCAGTTACACACAACCATACAATAGGCTGGGATAGGATGATAGTTTTAAGATCTAATGTAACAGCAGGTGAAGGGAGAGATTGATAACAACGGAAGCTTTATTTAATGCTATCAAGTGAATGAAAATACGTGTAATAGGAATGATTCAACACCTGTTCGTTCGGACATCTGGTAAATCCTATTACCGCTACGATGACAAATAGGAGAAAATAAAGAAAACTATAAAAACTCAAAAGTTTCAAAGTCGTGTGATCATAACTGATGATATGATTATGTACCAAAATAGATTTTGTTCGACAGCTTGTCATCCAGTTAACAGTAATACTGTTTCCCAGACTGTGTGATATAACTAATAAACAAACTAATATAGTAATTTCTCTCGTGAAATCATGGTTATGTAAGTCAATGTAGATTAATTATTTAATATAAAATTGATGTAAATTACATTTTCATATGGTCCACCATTGTCAGCAGGAAAACACGACGCTGGCATTGAGCATGCGGTATAATCCTGATATGAAGTTACTCCACAGCATTTATGCTATAATAATAATATCAAGTATGTTATACTCGTAATAAGCGATGAATTCAATCATACCTGTTTCTGTATTGTATCTATATAACGCCTTGAACTATTCTTAATTTTATATTGATTTGCAGCATTCTGTATCACATCATGAAATAAAATTCCCACCTAAATAACTGAACTTATTAAGTATTTGATTCATTTAAACAAAAGAAAGCAATGTTCATTGAACGTTATTGATTACCTTACTGCGTATATTCAGCGTAGTTATAACTATCAGTATTCCACTGATCACGTATACTGTTAAAAGTCCTATATACTATAAGTAGTATATATTAAATTTTAAAAAAAGTATAGAATAGACATAGATAAACTGACTATAATGATAATTGCACGTCTGCCAGTCCAAACACTAAGTACGCCAATACTACCAATGGAAAAGAGTAAACACCCAAGTGCTATCATTGCAAATGTTAAAGACAATATATGCACATGTATATCAGCTATATATGTACTGAGGAATAGGTGAACATAACTTCCCATTAAGATTAATGTCATACCGAACGTCTAAAATATAAAGGTAAAAAACAATAGAATTTGTGTTATGTATTCACATAACATTTTAGGAATTAAATATAAATGATATTATGTCATCTGTCTGATGCAAGGGAGGGATAGTATTGGATGGAATATACTATATGTGAACTTCATCCTATCCTGGACTCAAAAGTTGGCGTTTTGCATTTAAAAAAAGAAGGTGTGCTAAGTTCCAGTCTCAAGTGGACAAACTGTCACTTATTAGCCATGCAAGTAAAAAGAACGAGCAACTCATCCTGGATTCCAACGATTGTCATCATCAGTCGATTGACATTAAACATTAATCATTGAACATCGTCAAAGAGTCTGTACTAGGGACCAATAGGTCAACAGAGATGGAGGATTTCACTCCAATGCAAGTTAACCAAATGGAAAATTCAAATTAATTTAAACAGATGAATTGTTTTTTGGCGAGTGGTAACTAGCAGTTGTGGATTTCGTCTTGTTTGACACTCATCACGTGGATATGCATGCATTCCTAAGTGAGCGATGGTGTTCCTACTGACACTTGTAGCCATTACGCATTGTTACATACGACAGAGCGTTATCTACTAAATCAATTGGGTTACAGTAGCTAGCTATTGTGAAGTGGCCGCCAATTACTATTTGTTTAATTCCTCTACTCTATACCTCACATTCACTGATTACATCGGAGGCGAAATGTTCAAGTGAGCATCATTCACTGTCGAATGTAGGTATATCCAGGTGATCAGCCTCAAATAACACGAAATGCACATCCTGGATTCCACTGCTACTTTTAGTAAATCTTCAGAAATCTTTCAAATGTCCGAACTAGAAACCGATAGGTCAATAGAGACCAAACATTTTGGTCAAATCAATCAACGAAAAAATCGAAATTTAATGCTCTTTTCATAAGAGGTGATTATCATGGCTTAAACTGTCTAATGGATAACGCTTCCACGTTTGCGACACTGTGGTAACTGTATTCCAGTCTCCGTAGTGGCAACACTAGAAAATCCAGGGACATCTAGCTGGCAAGTCCCAAATATAAGTATATATATATATACATTACGAATTCTACTATTAGTCACAATCTATTATATGACTCCAGGTTTATCCTACTCGTAAAAGGTTCAGATATAAATAAATGTGTAAAACTTGGGCACTGTGATAGTAAGTAATTCCATATTAGTTTGTTAATTAGTTATATCACACAGTCTGTGCAACATTATTACTGTAAACTGGATGACAAGGTTTCCAACACAATCTATTATTCTTCACAATCATATTATCAATTATAATCACACAGATTCGAAACTTGAGTTTATAGTTTTCTTTGTTCTCACCTATTTGTCGTCGTTGGCAAAGTAAAATTTTTCAGATATCTGGCTGGACAGGTGTTGATTGGATAAAGAAAGCTTCCGTCACTATCAATCTCTCCCTTCACCCTGTTGTTATATTAGATCTTAAAACTGTCATCTTATCCCACACATCGTTTATTATGGTTGTGTGTAGGGCATGTACTGAGTGCTATCTTCGGCTGAACTATTCTCCAGATTTCTTATCCTATTCGGCTCAACCAATCTAGATTTTGCTAGGTTTTTATGCTTGGCTAGTCTGACTGACCGTGTTCTACTACATTGATCTATGTATTTGACCTGACAATCATTGCAGGCGAAGTATTAGATAAACTAAATTGTTTTATCTTCAAGGCTCCACAGGATTCATCCTTTAACCGACAAAGCTTACTTCCAATTGAGTTTGTAGTTGATTTGAATTCCAGCGATTTTTTTTCCTGCCTGCCTTGTTAAGAATTCTGCGTAAGGTTTTCAAGATTCCCTCCTTGTATGGAATTACTACCGATGATTTAGATTCCTTATTGTTGGTGTTGTCATTATCCTGAGGATGTTTGACCTGCATGTCATCATTAATATTATTATTGTTGTTATCACTATTACTACTATTATTATTGATTTTATTTTTACATTTCCCCACATAGTTCCTGACTAATTTATCAGGATAATTTTTGAGTTTCAAAGCTTGTCGTATATGCCTCACTTCCTATGTGAGATTTTCTTTGTTATTCCATTTAGTTTTAGTGCTCTGTTACTTAAATACTTCACCAGTTCAATTTTCACTGACATAGGATAGGATGATGTGAAGTCCAAGTATCTTTTTGAATGTGTGGATTTCCTGTAAACAAGGTGATATGTGTTTAACTTCCCATCTTCTTTCCTTTTTACGCTACAACCTTACATTGGAAGCTCCTCTTCCTGACTTTGTAATTCATAAGTGAGTTGAATTGCTTCCACCTTTGAGCTAATGTTTTCGAAAAATCTATCCATATCTTGTGTTCTAAGTACAGTGAATGTGTCATCTACATACCTCCATCATACTTTTGGGATGGGACTGAACGTTTCAATCGCTATCTTTTCCCACCCATTCATGAACATATCTATCACAACCAGAGATATTGGTGACACTATGGCAACTCATTCAGTTCGTTTGTATATCTTACCCTGGAATTTAAATACTGTGAAAGTTAGTCATATCTACACTACAAGCATTATATCTTCAAGTGGCACTTTCGTCCTAACTCCAAGTTCTTGGTCAGAAATGAGTTCATTTCTGACTGCCTCTGTAGCCATATTTATTGGTATACGTGCATATAAACTATCAAAGTCAATAGCCTAGCAGCAAAATCTAGATTCGCTGAACAAAACCTGTGTTTTTACTTATGAATAAATGGGTATTTTTCGAGATTTAAAGGCGTGCAAGGACCGATTGACAGTAAAGGGACTTAGTGAGTTTCTACGATATTCTGTCAAGCTTGCGGAAGCGAATGCTAATTCTGATACTCTCAAAAGCTGCATTAAGAATGGAGAATATCCAAAATTTTACTGGAAAATTTTACGCCGTAATCATATTTATCCAAACGGTCGAACTCTTAAGCGTCATGCGTTGAACCTGATCGATGCCATACAAACGCGTCTTCCGGAACTTGAGAATAACGTATCTCAACGTAGGCATTTCTTGTTTGAACTGACAGAGACAGAATGTAGCCTGTTTGAGGATTATATTTCTGACGTTATAAAGAAACGATCTGAAGATGTTAAAATAAATATACTGAAAAGTTGTAAAACAATCGAGTCTCACTTTAAGTTTCCGGATTCGCCAGAGAAATACGTTTTTAACTATTCTAATTTAACTTTGTCGGATATTCAAATGCAAATCCTATCTCTGGGTCTTAAGTTCTCTACTGTTTCGTCCAGAGTCAACGAATTAGACACAAAAGTTCAGTTTGAAAATCTCATGAATCAAACACATGACTTGAGTCCAATGTCCAGCGAAGATGTTGAACAATTCAAATCTTCATTACTTCATTGTTATTACCAGTACCAAAGAACGCAAGGCAGACAACGACAAATGTTATCAAAAGAACACAAAAGACAACTAAATGAATTGCTTAACAACAAAAACATAATACTGATTCGTCCAGACAAGGGATCAGGTATTGTTATTCTTAATCGTGATGATTATGTCAATAAATTATGTACCATCCTGAGTGATGAAGATAAATTTCTAAAATCACCTGATCAAAAGGACAAGACAGATAATATTGAGAAGGAATTATCTAAAACTTTGACGAAATTGAAGCAAGAATGCATCATTACTCCATATATGTATGAACAGCTTAAACCATCTGGTTCAACTATCCCTCGTTTATATGGTCTCCCAAAGGTGCACAAAGATGATGTCCCTCTGCGACCTGTATTGGATATGCTGAATTCGCCGTATCACTCTACCGCTAAATGGCTTGCGGAAATTCTGGAACCAGTTAGATTGAATCTATGTAAACATAGTCTTTCCGACACTTTTGACTTCGTCAGTTGTGTTGATGAAATTAATGTGACTGGTAAGCATATGATTTCGTTAGATATTTGTTCATTGTTCACAAATGTACCACTAGTAGACACTATCTGCTATCTATGCGAGTATATTGAATCAAATAGCATGAACATTGGCTTACCAACTGATTATCTTAAACAACTACTATTGAGATGCACACTGAATGTGCAATTTAGATTTAATGATGTCATCTACAACCAAAGGAATGGAGTCGCCATGGGGTCTCCTTTAGGACCGCTCTTAGCGGACGTTTTCATGGCAAGCTTAGAGAATGGCCCACTAAAGGAAACCATCGATAGTCTGTTTATGTATAAAAGATATGTTGATGATACCTTCATTGTATGTGATGAAAACACTTCAACTGCCGAACTTCTTAGAATATTTAATGGTTCTCACCCATCTTTGCTTTTCACGATCGAAGAAGAGTCGGATTCTTCGTTTCACTTTCTTGATGTTAAGCTAGATAGAAGAGAGAATGGAACGCTTCTAAGGTCGATTTACCGAAAGCCAACATTCACTGGGCAGTACACTAACTTCAACAGTTGGGTACCTTTAGGGAGAAAGAGAAATCTTATTCACTCCTTATGCTCCAGAATTCGTAAAATCTGCTCTCCAGAGACAATCGATAGGGAACTAGACAACCTTCGATCAAATCTCCTTAATAATGGTTATCCCACAAGGTTCATTGAACGTAACATCAAGAAAGAATCCACCCCGAGACAAGTCACAGTACCAAAGAAAAAATTGTTTATGAGTCTTGCATTCAAAGGTGACACCATTTCAGAATTGATTAAAAATCGTTTATCTAAATGTATTAAACGCACTTTTCCTGCAGCTGACCTGCAACTAGTTTTTACCAGCCGAAATATGATCAGACAATGCGTCAAGGATAGATTACCGCTTTTGTCCACATCTATGTGCATTTACTCTTTTACTTGCTCTTGTGGAGCTGTTTATATTGGACGTTGTAAGCGTAATCTCCGAAAACGTGTAGCTGAACACTATCCGGTTTGGTTAATGAAAGGCGAACGTAGAACTGCAAAGTCGTCTATTAGTGATCACCTGTTAGAGTCTGGTCATTTAGCCCCACGTGATTCATCTTTCAAAGTTATATACATGGCAAAATCGAATCGATCCAAAAGTTTACGTTTTCTTCACTTATGCATAGCCGAAGCTTTAGCTATACATGAACAGAAACCTAAATTATGTGTTCAAAAGCGTTTTGTCAAACCCCTTTCTTTACCTTGGTCATAATAATTTTCTTTCTAGTTTTTATTTTATTTTACCACTTGAATTCTTTCCACTTCACTTCACATCTTCATTCTTATCGTAATCGTACTCCTAATTTTCATAATTTTTAGACAACACTTGACATTTTTGTTATAGAACAATCTTTCATATTTTTGTAATTTATCCACTTCAACTCTACCCCTTATAACTTTTATCACATATACGTACATTGACTGAGCAATTATTTAGTGCCACTTAATAACCTTTTTCTGTAATATAAATACGACTGTACAGCTTGAAAATGAAGTCGTTGAAAAGAAATTTCTTCGCTGAACAAAAACTGTGTTTTTACTTATGAATAAATGGGTATTTTTCGAGAAATCTAGATTAGTTGACCCGAAAAAGAAGAAATCTAGAGAATAGTTCAACCATAACACCACATGCAATTACACACAACCATAATGAAGAATGGGTTGGGATAAGATGACAGTTATAAAATCTAATATAACAACAGAGTGTAGCGTGAGATTGATAGCGACGGAAGCTTTGTTTGTCCAATCAACTCAATGAATATACGTGTAATGGGAATGATTCAACACCTGTCCACGAGGGTATCTGAAGAACTCTACTACCCCAACGACAACAAATAGGAGAGAACAAAGAAAACTATAAAATTCAAGTTTCGAATTTGTGTGATGATAACTGATGAAATGATTATGAAGAACATTCGATTGTGTTCGAAACTCTGTCATCCAGTTAACAGTAATACTGTTTCACAGACTGTGATATATATATATATATATATAATAAACAAGTTCATGGGTACAGATATGATAAAAGAAAGGCCGAACATTGTGGTCCATCATTATATCATCATGAGTAAGCAAGCAGATAATTATACAAAGTGAAACTTTAAAGAGAACATTTACACTAACAAAGTTATTTATTAAATCAAAATTTAAAAAAAAATTGAATTAATTGACTTACTAAATTTATAACATTTGAAATTATAATAAGAATTTTTAAAATCCGATATTGGCACATTATTTAAAAAAAATGTTTTCTTGTTTTTGGGGGATACTTTTTCAATCGGATCAATGTTTTATAATAATAATTATTATATTATTTTTATTATTTAACCATACACTTGACTGTTTTAAATAAAATAGAATGATGGTGGTACATTACAGATGACCAGTTTTCAACCTTGATAGATAGACAGATAGATAGATATCTTGTACACCAACCTACCTATGACATGAGAGTAAGTAATTGGTTGATTAAGGTAACATACAAAGAATCGGCCATACCTGCTTTCATTGTAATCATTAAAACAGGATGAATAGAAATAATAATAAAAAAAAAGTGTGTGTAGTGCATAGTTTATGATTACACTAACAAAATGAATACCATTCAGGTTACAATAAACTCAAGAGTTTCTCTCTCTCTCTCTCTCCATCTCTGTGAGTTTGTGTGTTTATGGTCAGACAGAGTATACTGCAAAAGAGACATGTCAGAAGAAGACCGTATAAGTTAAATCGTCTACATTTTTTTAAGATGTTTCAACAACATAAAACAATTTTGTGAGAAGAAATACCCCGGTTACACTTCAGATTCTCAGTTTATACAGCAGCAGTTCAATTGTCAATATGATCACGTTTTTGTATTTAACCTTAATATTGTACTAAAGTAGATCTAAGGAGGTTGGTTTAATCTTGTGTTATTGAGGTGCCATCATTTATGAGATATGCTCAGATTATTTAAAATTTATGATTATGTTACCAAATACAGGGTTAGTAGACTGGGGAATGGTGATGAAGATAGCTCTGACTTGAATAGATGGCTTATAGTTGCGAAGCTTTCATTGCCTCATCACTAGGCAACATCTTCAGCGCATACTTCAATTTGAATTGAAGTGATCTTTCAGATTTATCCAAGAGCTAATTAGTCATCTTTCCTAGTGGGTGATTGGTTGTTTTTGTGTGTTTTCACACACTCTAGTCTACTTTTGGTATTGGTATTGATTGTTTCCTCAACCTGAAGTTCAACTCTTTGTGTGTGAGATTCCCTTCTTATCGATTGGTAAATTTTGTCTATGTCAATGTATCTGTTGATTGACGAGCCATTGGAATACTAGATGGGCTTCTAAACAATTCTATAGCATTCTCGTCTTAACTTCTGCATTAAGAAGTTAAGACAATCAGGTATCAACCAACTTTTACTTCTGCCTTTTTTTTATTTTTTATTGAATTTTAGATCTTTCCGTCAATTGATTGGACCGAAGTGCTAGGTCTCAGGTTGACATGTCCGTTGGCTTCTTTTGCAGATGCTTCGACGATGTCTGGGTATTGAATTAGAATTTAATTGATGAATGGTGACTAGCAGTGGAATCCAGGATGCGCATTTCGTCCTATTTAGGACTCATCATCTTTATGTACTCGCATTTGGTGTTTGAAACTATGGGCACTGGGTTTGAGCCTCCGTGGTGGGAGCATCATCACTCAGCTGAGAAATGCAGGTACATCCAGAGACGAGTCCCAAAATAGGACGAAATACGCATCCTGGATTCCACTGCTAGCCACCATCCACCAATGAAATACTTTACTTCTGCAGTTTGTTAACTCCTGTATTTTACCTATTGTACTCTATTGCTCTCAATTAATCTTTCCTGGGCTTCTCAAAAAAGATTGTATCATATTACGAAGAGTATTAAATGCTGTGAGTAGGGATTGTGGTATGCCACTGCGTGAGCTTGCCAATACTATAGTCGAGAGGCATATAAATTCCTGTACGAAATGGGCAAAGGCTATACTGTCAGACCCTCTGAACCCCCTTTATTCACAACTATCTCCTTGAATCTCATCAGGTAGGACGAGAGGTCAATATAAAAAGTTATATGCTCCAACCACTAAGTACAGAAATTCTACAATACCCTATTTAGCCCGTACTTTATATGACGAAGACACTGTTAGACGTGAAACATATAAGTTACTATGTAATTAGCAAAGTGAATCGACCCTTTCATCGTTCATCTTTTTGTAGTTTTATGGTGTCACACTTTCTATCGTTTAATCATAACTCAGCTATTTAATTTTTTAGTTGTTATTACTATTATTTCTACAACTTTATACTTTATGCATATTTTTCTTCGTATTGCATACTGTAATTTGCGGCATAGCTGCCATAATAATGTTTCGTTGTTATTATTATTATGTAATGTGTATTTGTTATTTTCTCTTGTCGTTTTAGATTAAAATAGATGCAATATTGTACTGAATGCTGAAAATTCCCTGCTGAATCATTAGTAGTGTTTTTGGAATAAAGCAAAAATTATTATTATTCCTCTGTCTAATATTTGAACGTTGGTTGTCCCAGTCGAATTGCTGTCCGTGGTTGTTTGTATGTAGTGTTTTGAGCGAGGGAGTGGATGTCATGTCATTTGACGGCTAGCTTATGTTCGTTGATACGAAGACGAATCGGACGTCCACTTTAGCCAATGTAGTGTTTTTCGCAGTCGTTGCAACTTATTTTGTAGATAATAATGTTGGTTTTATCTTCTTTCATTGTTGAGTCTTTTTGTTGACATAGAGTCAGCCAGCTGAGCGATGGGATTTTGTTGGTTTGTGTGTGATGTCAATTCCTTCAAACGACATCACATATCAAGAGCTCAAGTGAGAAATAGTAGGTTGAGCATCAAAATGTAACAAGAAGGAGACAGTGTAGTGAGAAGATGAAAACTGATGGTCAGCTTTAGAAGGAATGTGGAAAAAAACAGGGGGAAGTTGGGATGTTCTGATAAAACTCCACCTTCCAGCTGGAATTCAAAGGAATAATAATGGCAGTAAAATGCATAGAATAGCTAACCATGAAAAAAAGGAGAAGAAGAACTGGAGATGTGTTCTTCTACACTCTATGTGCCTTCAGAGGGACGCACATAACCTGAGTTTCCATAAGAACAGCTTTTCTCTTTAGTAATGAGACTACTTGGAACAGTTTAGATCTGGTAGACTCTTTCTGTTGTTCAGAAGATTTCAGTATAGAAAAAATCCTCATTTAGACATTTAGAAAACAGAAAGATTGAGCGAAGAAATATTTACTTTTCAATTAGATCCTCATCTCACTCTGGCTCTACTCTAATATACACGTTGTAGCATTTTTATTACAATACACAACAATTTACCAATCATCAACTGGCACTGATATGTTTGTTAACAATGATTAGTCAGTGTCAAAATGTCAGGGTGACGGCTGATAATTAACGAAGAAAATCAATACACACAATTAAAAGGTAGAAATGGTTAGAATAAATTAATTTTACAAGGATAACACGTAAATTAAAGATAAACTAGACAAAATAAATTAAATTATTTGGACAGCTGCATTCAAACTTATTATGCAGCAGAGGCACGTTATCTCTTTACAACCACCCCTATTTTATGTCCGAGAAATAAGGATAAACTACCTCAATTCGCCTCCTCTATGTGTATCTACCAGTTTGACTGCAGCTGCGGAGCCAGCTACATTGGGCGTAAAATTAGGCAAGTCCATCGTCGTATTTCCGAACATCATCGAGCAGGGTTAAACAAGGGACAGACAAGATCTATTCGCAGTTCTTTTTTAGCCCACCTCGTTGATACTGAGCATAAGATTGATGTTAATACAGCATTTAAAATTATTTATCGCATTCCAACTTATCTTAATTTTGCTCTGTGAGTTCGTCTTCTACATACAACAGCTTAAGCAATCGGAATTCACCTGAATTAGCCAAACATGTGTGTTCAGAAGGAATTTGTACAGCCACTTTCCCTACCGTGGCTATCGTCACAAGAATGGATAAACAGGACTACTTCGCCCCCCTCCCACTAAGCCTATAAAAGATTATAATTGTCCGAATAATTTAATTTAATTTATTTTGTCTAGTTTATCTTTAATTTACGTGTTATCCTTGTAAAATTAATTTATTCTAACCATTTCTACCTTTTAATTGTGTGTATTGATTTTCTTCGTTAATTATCAGCCGTCACCCTGACATTTTGACACTGACTAATTATTGTTAACAAACATATCAGTGCCAGTTGATGATTGGTAAATTGTTGTGTATTGTAATAAAAATGCTACAACGTGTATATTAGAGTAGAGCCAGAGTGAGATGAGGATCTAATTGAAAAGTAAATATTTCTTCGCTCAACCCTTCTATTGTGATGTGTAGTGAAAAGAGTTGATATTGAGAATCAAATTAAAGCTTTGCAAAATACCAGCCTGCAGCTCTATCTATTGCGACTACAATAAAATGGAGGCCTAGTAGTTAAGCCATGGGTCTCGTATCTTAGCTGGACTAAGAATTCTGTAGCCATAATTTCTAATCCTACGGTGTTGAGGAATTTCATTTCATCTTCAATTTCATACATTTGTTCGCCTTTATGAATCTGAATCAAGCAAGAACAACAATGGTTTGTGCAGAACAACAAGGTACCATTATTTATTTCCTCGGCTTCTCATCAAAAACATGCGGACAGCCTAAATAAATTATTGATACGTTTATGCACAAAAGAGATTTAACATATTAATATGTGTATAAAACTTGGGCACTGTGGTAATAGATAATTTCCTATTAGTTTGTTTATTAGATGTACTACACATTCTGTGAAACAGTATTATTATTTACTGGATGACAAGGTTTCGAACACAATCAGTTATCGATGATAATCATATCATCAATTATAATCACGCGACTTCGAAACTTAAGTTTTATATTTTTCTTTGTTGTCTCCTATTTATCATTATTGGGGTAGTAAAGTTTTCCAGACACCCTGGTGGACAGTTCAGTGGATTCGATAAACAAAGCTTCCATTGTTATCAATCTCCCCCTCCACGCTGTTGTTATATTAGATTTTAAAACTGTCGTCTTATCCCATCCACACTATTGTATGGTTGTGTGATTGCATGTAGTTAGTGCTATCTACAACTATTCTCTAGATTTCTTATCTTTTTCGGGTCAACCAGTCTAGATTTTGCTAGATTTTTATATTCTGCTAGTCTGACTGCCCCTGTTCTACTAGTTTGACCCATGTATTTCACCCGACAATCATAGCAGGCTAGGTATTAAATAAACTGAATTGTTTTGTGTTGAACGGCTCCACACGATTGATCCTTTAACCGAAAAAGCTTGTTTTTAATTGAGTTTGTGGTTGATTTGAATGCCAGCCACTAATATTCCTGCCTGCCTTGTTAAGAATTCTCCGTAAGGCTTCCGAGGTTCCTTCTTTGTTAGTGTTGTCATTATCCTGTGCATGTTTGACATACATGACGTCATTATTATTATTATTATCATTATTATTATCACTATCACTTCTTTAGTATTGATTTTATTTTATATTTCCCCAGATACTTCCTGACTAATTTATCAGGGTAATTATTAAGTTTCAAAGCTTCTTTTATACATTTATCCTCCTGTCTTACACTTTCCTTGGTACTATTTACATTTTGTGCTCCGTCACTTAAACATTTCACCATAAAACTAAGTAGTATCAAGGAAAATTTAAGACAGGAATTGAGGCATATAAGAGAAGCTGTTGCGTGCGTTATTTGACTAAACTTGCGTACACGTATATTCTAGTACTTCTTCACTTTTATTAATGTGCGCAGACGTTGTGGCGACTCGATGCCCACAACGTAAATCAAAAGGCATTTGCGAAGAGTACCATCGTGTATTATAGCCGTAGTCAAATTTCGAAATTGTGTCAAAGTAATGTTCAACAGTAAATTGACAAATGTTTGCGAAGTACATATAAAATCGGTCTGTATACACATATAATACAGGTATACAAATTAGATTAAAAAGCATGTTTACAGCTGGTAAAAGGGTACTACAAAGCTTGCTTTATACATCTCCAATTATTAGCTATTACATTAGGAATGCTTTTACCTTACTTTTGAATGCAAATAAATGTTTTAATTAGAAAACCACTAACAACCCCTAGGGGAATACTGGCCAGTGGTTTCGTCCTGGTTTGCGACTCTTCAGCACTACACACTCATGACCTCAAATCTAGATCGAGTCTATAACCTCTCGATTATGATGTCAGCTTGTTGGGACTTCAACCAGTGGGGTGGAGTCAAGTGGCTCATCAATTCCAACTTCTGATATTCAAATTTGATAGTTATTCCAAGGCGTCAAACCTCTAATGAATAGCTCTATGTCTTTTTTATAAAATGTCATTAAATTTCTTTTATTTTCCACTCCTATCTGGTTGGAATTGGTTCTTAAAAAAAAAGTTAAATTCACTTAGTGAAAGAGGCTTTTGCGTCATTAAATATTACAAAATAAAAAAAGATTTCCGATACACAGAGAATGAACTTTCATACAGATTTATATTGATAACTTGAACTGTACTCAATCCCTAGTTAAGTACAAAAATTTGCCGATGAAATCAATGAATCGATCAATCAGTCATTGAATTAATTTATCGATATGACGATTTATTTCGATTTGACAAATTGACATAAAATAATCGAAATTCAATTCATGAAAGGAAATCACATTTTTTGAAATATATTCATAGTTATTTAATTAGGTTATTCTAAGTGCTCTGAGAAAACCATCAAGTGACATCACACACCAAGCCAGTGATCAAGTGGAAAGCGAATGGGAAGTGGGAAGTTGGTCATCACTGCGAGGATGACATGGAAGAGGAGGCGATGTGAAGAGGAGATGAAAACATGTGGGCAGACTTGGAGCCAGGTGGAAATGTTCGCAGAGTACCGAATGAAATTGAGATGTGAAGCTGAAGCCCTATGTTCTTCTACAAATAAAAGGAAATAATAATAATTTAATAAGTATATTACTAGTTTCGACTGGAATACAGGGCTCTAGTAGCCCATGTTTATTAATCCCTGTCACCTACTGTCATTGTCAGTTAGCTCTGTGATTTCCAAGGATTTTATTTCATAGACACAATTAGATAGAGAATCGTTAGGGACTTGGTCTTTTATATGGACAAGGTTGCTTTGAAGTGTGTCTGATGTTTTGAAGAAAACTATAATGTCGAGCTGATTGAGTACTCTTCAGATATCGTCTGATGTCTCTGCTCTATATGGAATGACGACTGATGATGATGCTAATATACCGGTGGATGCCATATTCATAGACCTTAGCAAGGCGTTTGACAGGGTTTCTCATTCAGGTCTTCTAGTAAAAGTAGGTAGTCTGCGAATCAATAAAGTGGTTACCGACTGGATTCAAGACTTTCTAAAGGACAGAAGACAAAGAGTACGAGTTAACGGGGTTTTATCAACATGGGAATCGGTTAAGAGTGGCGTTCCTCAGGGTACAATTCTAGGCCCACTTCTTTTCCTGATTTATGTTAATGAGATTCCATCGGTAGTTAAGTCATCCTGCTTACTGTTTGCTGATGACATTAAGATATGGAGGGCTTTGCACGATGACAGTGATCAACTTGTTTTGCAGGAAGATTTAAACTTGTTAAGTGATTGGTGTAAGCACTGGGCCTTGGAGATTAACTTAAGCAAGAGTGTAGTTATGCATGTATCTCATAGTCACGTGCACAATTAATCAATGAATTGCATTAATCTCCCAGTGGTCACTGAGTACAAGGACTTGGGAGTGGTTGTGCAGCATGACTTAAAAACAGCAACAAACTGTAGAACTGCAGCCACTAAGGGTTTTCGAATGTTGTGGGCCATACGCAAGGCTTTTGCGAACTTTGACGCTGATATATTTCGTATATTATATCCGACTTATATCAGACCTCATTTGGAATATGGGATCCAGGCAGCGAGCCCGTGTTTCAAATACGAAATAGACTTATTAGAAAGGGTGCAAAGAGTAGGAACTAAGCTAATAAAGGGTTTCTCAACCCTGTCATATGAGGAGAGGTTAAGTCGACTGGGTTTATTTCCACTGTCAAACAGACGACTTAGGGGTGACCTAATACTAGCATACCGTATCCTAAGAAATGATTTTGGAGCTAATTTATCTAAATTATTTCTTCCTTCCAGCACCAACCAATTGCGAGGACATCACCTCAAGGTTCAAAAACCACGGTCTGCGTTTGGAGATCCGTTTTTCGCATCGAATTGTGAACCATTGGAACTCCCTACCGGAACACGTCGTATCAGCGCCATCCGTTGAATCATTCAAGGCGAGATTGGACCTCCTGTATGCAATAAATCGAAAGGATTAACACAGGCATATAGCCTACTATCCTAAATAAATTGTAAACTGTAAACTGACTGTTGTGGTCCATGTTTTCGGAAACCATTTTCGGCCATACTTAACGTCTGTGTTGATTCTGTTGATGAAGTTCCTTGGGTAGTTGTTTTGCTTGAGAGTTTCAGTAATGTTTGATATTTCTTCTTCTTTTTCTTTCTCATCCGTTAACATCAAAGAGTGTACTCGTCTAAGAAGACCTGAAACAACTGATATCTTTGCGCTGATGGGGTGTGATGATTTGAAGTCTAAATATTTATTGGAGTGGGTTTTCTTCCTGAATATGGATATACTAAAATGTCCGTTTTTCTTTCTCTTAACTAGGAAAACGGACATTTTTCAAACCGTTAAAAGTGAACTTGGTTTGGACATATTTAACATCTCTTGGTTTTAAAAAACTTTGTCCAATCATGAGTCATAAAACAAGTATCAACAAGTATAATAAACAAAATTGTATGAACTATGATCAAAATTTGACAACAGACTTTCAAAAATTAGTCTACTTTTGTTAAACACTTTAAACAGGATATACTTTTCTGTGGTGATTGACTATTTCTATCTTTGTATTGTTTAAATACTGAGTGTTGCTTGTTAATATGTTTCTTATATGAATTGCATAATAATTCCGCAAAATACAAATTCCTGAATTCCGCCCTCTCTGTGTTTTGGTTGAATTCTTGTAATTCGGTTATCTCTAAATACTAATACTATGATTACAAATAATTACAACATTTTCATTAGATTATGTTCGACTTAAAGTTCATGATCGTAGATAACTGAATATTAAAATATATGTGTATATGCAGTATACAATGGTGTGTGCATGTGTGCAATGGTAGACAGTTGTAAAACATTTTTTAGCCTCTCTATAAAAAGATATAGACATTTATTCTATCAAGCACCTCACACCTGATTTGTACTTTCAAAAAGAATTATCAGTCTTTCTGCGCCAACCTGGTAACTTGATATTTTCATCTTTCTTTCATCTGAATACGTAATGCCGAAAAGTTTCCATTGTGTATGATCACTATTGTTTGGAATGGTTACGGGATTTCATCATGAGCCTACATTGGTCAGGGAACCATTGGAAAACTTGAAGGTACTGGACAGCTGTTTCGTCCTAGTTTTGAACTCTTCAACAGTACACATAAATATACGTATTGTTACTGTATGGATACATTGATCGATTGATTTTCATTTGAAATGAACTCTGTGCAAGTAGGTTAAAATTGTTTCTGTAGATATGCTTATATAATGACTGTGGCCTGTAAGCAGCTGATGAGAAGGCAACGAAATATGTGATGATACCACTTTATTCTGCAAAAACTGTAGTTCTCGCTTTATTCAAAGATATAGATATTCGGGAATTTAGACCAAGTGGGATTAATTATTGATACATGCCCATTTTTTATTTATTAATCAGGATTTGCCATGCATCAGCTAACAACATCACACCATCAAGTCTGTTCAGACTGTTGATATTCACCCATATATGTAGGGCTTCCGCCGTTAGTCTTTCTTTATACGAACCAAAACTTTTCTGTAGAACCTTTAGCCTTTATCGAATGCAGTGCAATCGCTGATCTGTTTTCTAGATTCTTCAAGTCTTCAAGGGTCTTTGGAACCATTCTGAGACATTAGCTATGCTCCTTCACTTCTACAGCTACCATTCTGGAAGTTTCTTCTGCATATTTCCCTCGTCACAGTGTTCACAACTGACATGTTGACTCCCATTACAAATATTTTGATAATGCCCTACAGTTGACATGATATCATTTGATTGATAGTGGCAAGTATTAAAATCCAGGAAACGCAGCATATTCAGTGTGTCACTGATACTGAGCTTAGAGGTCTCAGTGAGAACACTATTTACTTGAAATGTGCGTCGGTGGCACAGTGGTTAGGACTCTCGCCGACCATGCACATCGTCCGGAGTTCGAGCCCACGCCGGCGCACACCTGATATCTATGGTCGGCCTGCAAAATTTGGGCTACCGATATCCATGCTGAAAATTCCATACTTGTACCAAAAATACAGTGTGGAATCAAGCTGTAAATAAAAAATAAAAAAAATTAAATGCAGACGATGATGTGCATCAAGGAGAAAAGACACTTCCTGGATTTTCAAGTATTGGTTTTGTCAGGGATTTTGTTTGATTGGATGGAGGATTCCATCATGAGCTGACATCAGTTAGAGAACCACTGGAAAACCTGGGAGTACTAAACAGCTGTTTTGTCCTAGTTTGGGACTCTTCATCATTGGTACGCACCCACCACCAGCGTTCGAATCCAGGACGTTCTGGTTACAAGGCCAGTGAGCTTGCAGACCATTGAGCCACTGGAACCCGATGCAATGGTCAGCCCATGAATTCCATCTTCTGCCAATTCCCGACATAGATTTCCCCACAAGTTACCATCAATAAAATTTATTTATTCTATTCAACTGCTTTGCATAAATCGTACAGAAAAACAACTCAAAAATCTTGGAAGGTCAAATCCCTTTTTCTTGTCAGTAATTAGTTTATTCCTAAAGAGTGTTAAACAAGGTGAAAGTGTTGATTATTTCACAAACTTAGGTAAGAATATTTAATATAAATAATCTATAGAATTCAATTTAACGTCGATATAAGTCTATTTCTGTGTACTAGTTCATGGAATCACGAGTATGTAGGGGGATTTGTGCAGGGAAATTCGGTTATCTTAAGCTAAAGACAGAAAGTTCATAAAAAAATAATTCCAAATGATTAAGTTAGCAATTAATAAAGTTGTTTTTCATAGAAGTAGATTTTACACACTTAAACAGTGTGAAACAAGCCAACAACCGATAAATGTTTCATGCCCTTCAGCGATTGGCATCTCTGAGTAAAAGGAAATTAAAATAAAACTGAAGATTATAAAGATATTTTATTTTGACACTAGTAACTAGTGTGATGTGTCTAGTCCTCTGATTGGTGTAGACTGAATTCTGTCAGCTAGGTTGTAATGTGACCACCAACCCAGGTAGCTCGCCATCACGATGCACATTGATTTGATGGTATCAGATGGTTAGAGGCAATCGGCCACAGGAAGTCTTCGACCTAGGTTTCGTGCTAGTTGGCACTCGTCAGTCAGCAACCTTGAAGGAACTCATCTCCTCCCTCTGAGACTCGAACTCACGTCACCCAGTTCCGGCTGCAGTCAGATACGTTATCACAGACCATCACACTGGTTACTAGTGTCAAATCAAAATATCCACTACAGTCCTACAGGAGGTCAATCGTGAGCACGAATAGCTCAGTGGTAACGTCTCTGATTGCAGTATTCACTGGGTGACGCGGGTTTGTGAATCTCAAAAGGGATATGAGTTCCTTCAAGGTTGTTGAAGATTATAAAGTGTTATACATCTATCTATAGTTTTGGTTTGTAAGGATTATACATCTAAGTATTTCGTAAAGCCGACGACTGATTGTTGTGTAGTGCACATTGTACCCTTGAACTTTTGTTTAAACTCGCTCACCCATCGTTTGGCACACCTTTATCTTTTGAGTTGTGACTCTTCCGTACGTTCATTGGTTTGCTCTCTCGTTGTGCTTTCATTCTGCACACTCTCCGAGCCTACCACCAGTGACGTCAGCAGATAAGTTGTACACCCTCTTTATTTATCAAATTTCATAATTCGTTTGTGTAAAATATAACTTGTCATAGCAAGTCTTTTTACCTTGATTTGGTTCGTCAGTATTTCGACATTAAGCAGAGTACAGCTAAGGTCATAAAACGGTGAATAAGTTTTGAAAGAGTGTAAGAGAGAATTGAGGTCTACCCTAAGCCGTAATAGCTCTTACAGTTGTCTGTTGTAGCCACTGTTGCTTTTGGCCAGGAATCTTCATCACCTCTGTTTTCTCTGTGTTCACTCGAAGGATGTCCTCTCTTCTCTGGATGCTTCTTCTGTCAACTTGTTACTTTTCACTTGCATATCTTCCAGTTTGTAGGAAATCAGACATAAATATATCATCGGTGAAGTTCAGATCCTCCAAGTTCTTTTTTGTGTAGGTCCGTTTTATGCCTGCTTCTTCACAGCCCTGTGTCTGTCTGTCTCACTATCCAGTCTACTGCAGTTAAGAAAATCATTGGAGAGAGTAGTCAGACATCTTTTCTTACTCCCTTCTTCACTTCATGCAGATTATATAAGTGTAGTTCCTGGGCACTAATTATTTTGTAGTCTCCTGTTAACTAGCCTCATGCAAGTACGTTTACACTCACATTGTAGATAAACCTGATTAAGTGTGGATGTTCCGTCTTGAAACAAATCTTGAAGTGCTTGAAATTATGGGGAGAAGTTAGGCCACAGAGAAAACTACTTCATAGAGTGTAGAAAACAATTAGGTCTTATGGAAGAATAGTTTATTGAAGGAAAAATGACTATTCCTCCTGAAAAAAACTAGTCTAGTAATAATCATTCAAAAGAACACTGTATTATAAACTATAGATTATCAGGAATACTTTCGATCCACTCTGACCCTAACAGTGACTGTTTAGTGTTTCATATAGAATTTTATTTCTCTAATATTTTTAACTATTCACATATTTGTGCAATGTGCGTTTTTGGCAATGTTGTACAAAACGTGTTGAATCACTCTATTCACATTTGTGTGGTCAATAAACATATTAAAATGTTGCAGTCAACGCCACCTCAGATTTAGAAAGAAGAGAACACGAAGTTCAGCTTCCAATTTTGCATTTACTTCGACAATTTTGACAGAATAACGTGGAAACCCGTTGAGTTCTTTCACTGTCGAAGAGTCCTTGCTCTTTTTCAGATGGTGGAAAACACCCATTAGGACATTAGAAGGGAGAGGACACGAAGTTCGGCTGAACTTCGTGTCCTCTCCCTTCTAATGACCTTAAATTTAATCTGTGTGATTCTGAGAATTTTTGTGAAATGTAGAGCATTCTAAAAAAAAACACTAAAATAAACACAGGGCTTAAAGGAATGAATCAGATTGAATCAACTGAATAATAAGTCGAAGCAAACACTCGGCTGTAAATTTAATTGATATACGAATGAAACTTGTGCACTAAGGTAGAGTATAATTCCATTATGGATAAAATTCATTTTGATAAAGTCTCTTAGTGTTGTTATACAGTAATATTTACTGATGACGTTTCGAGCACAACTTATTGCTCATAATAATGCAAAGTGATTTTGCTATGTGTGTGACTTATGGCATTAGCAGTTCACCCAAGTAGTTGGCCAGAAATCAGTTGTCTTTCTGAACTGATTTAAACTGAATACACCTTTGATGAGGTTGACCGTAAATTGGAAAAACGGACATCAAGCGTTTCGATCACTCCGATGATCTAACTAGCATATACTACAGGTTAAGATGAGTGGTATACAACTGCTCATTTCGGTCAGTTAGTAGTATATAGCGTCGCGCAAACACCTTAACTCATTACTCTAAAGTCTGTGTAGAGGTCAAAAGCACTCCTCAGAACCAAAATTAAGATCCGGATTTTCAACGCCAATGTAAAGTCAGTGCTACTTACTATACAGATCAGAGACTAAGCGCCGTGCCGCATCACGAAGGCCACTTAAAACAAACTACACACTTTCGTCAACAGCTGTCTTCGCTTAGTGTTACACAAGATCAGATGGCTGGTCAAAAACGATTAGCAATAATGAGGGATCTGTGGAATCCAACCTACCAAGTAGGAACCGATTATGCAACAAATATGCAGGAAGAAATTGAAGTGGATTGGTCATACTATTGGAAAACAAATCATCAATTCACATCGCCCGCAGTGCAGGCCATCAATCGAGTAGAAGGCGGATGGGAAGTGGTGAGTTGGTCATCAGTGCAAGGGTGACATGGGGCAGGAGAAATGAAGAGGAGATGGAGTTATGTGGGTGAAGGTGGGACCGAGTGAAAACGTTTTGCAGAGAAGCGATGGCAATGTAGATGTGCGCCTGAATCTCTGTTTTCCTCTAGGAATTAGAGGAAGCAAGAAAAATGGTGATAAACGCCTAAACAGTCTGAGGATATCTTAGGATTTAAAAATCTCGTTTAAATGGGTTCGTTTCTACCTTATGAGTCGGTAGTCCAGTGTTAGAATGCTCGCTAACCACCCACATGGTCCGAGATAGGATTCTACCCGACGAACTCCTAAACCCTGTTAAGCTAGTAGTAGACCAGGCCAACTGGGAGGGTTGGGCGTCAGGCTAGCTACGCCAACTGCTTAAAAATGCTCCCAGTGCTCCTGAGACTTGAAAGGTCACCGCTTGAAGCCATACGTTCCACTCGGAAGTCAAAGGAATAAAATGTTTTAATGTCTGGTCAGGTTCGGAGGCCATTTCGCGGTCTTTCATTTCTACTGGGAACATATAAATCCTCAGAAGCAACTACTCAGCCATATTAGCCAGACCATTTCTAAGATGTTTTACAGAAATAACCTCAATATTTTGTTCTGTTAAGATTCAATGAATATCAGAGAAAATTTCTGAATGACTGAGTCCTTAGAAATCGTATTTTGTTATAAGATAGCGTGCCGTTTAGGTGGGCAATCTGATGTATATGTAGTTGAAAATTGAACGATCAGTTCATGGTTGTTTGCTCAAACCCAACTCCTCCATATTTTTCGCGGGTCATCAATCCAGAAGTCATCGTCTCATCGTTCGCTGTTCGTTGGAAGAGAGAAAACTATTAGAAGTATCATTGTGACTTATCGTTATGACGTTTATTCTTAGACTTTGTGTACAATAACTTAATATTTGTCTCTGTATTAGTGCAAGAATAAAAGGTTCTTGAGTCACCAATTTGCGTTCTGGTTTTTCGTGTTAGTTATTACGCATAGTTTCTGAAAGTCTTCCAAGGACAGCGTGAGGTCCAGTGTGGTAAGACCTGGACATTGACAGTTTTTAATAGTTTCTGTTCGTCTTTCTTCGTATCTGCCCGTCTCCTTTGGACAAGTGTTATCTGGAACTTTTCTGGATTGTTTGGTCAAGTACAGTAATGCCTCGATCAAACGAAAGTCTTCCAAGGTCAGCGTGAGGTCCAGTGTAGTAAGACCTGGACATTGACATCAGGTGCATTTTATTCAGCAAAGCAGGTACAATGTGGCGTGTCGACAACGCGCAATTCGTCACGACACATGGAACGTAACCCTTGAAACCTTTCCAGTCAACAAAAGTGACAAATCAGTATGCCAGATGGTGCGAATCCTTACTGAAGCAGTGGAGTTAAATTAGCTTTTAAGACAGTGTGTTAAATCATGAGTGTGCTCCATGTCACCTTTTAACCGAAAATGTGTCATCAGATAACTATATAGGTCTACCATTTTATTTCGGCTTGTATATGTTGTCTAAACTCCAGCTCATTTGGTTACACGATTATTTTCCATGGGATTATACCGACGTAAATTTCCATTTGCTTGCTGCAAATCCATTTTAATATTGTTGTAATCTTGCTGAATTATTAGTTGTGGTGAGAGAAATCCACCGACAAGTTAACAAATGTTGCTTGGAAATCAGCACATCAACACTGATGTCTGTTAGTCACCTCATCAAGTGTCAATAGATGATGGCTCTAAGTATCATAGTGGCCTAAGACTGCTCACTCGTAAATCGTTCTTGGCTTACTGTATGACTGAGCATGTACACATGGTTTTATTAGTAAAAGCAGTTTCATTTGATCAATCAGTCTCTTTGTCGAACTCTGTGCACGCCACCCTGTCAATGGAAGTGAACATTGAACGTTGGTTCATTGGCCTTGGTCGCCATTGGTGGGCAACCTGAAGGCGTGAATAGTTTGATCGTGTGCAAATTAGACGAAGATGAACGAAAACGAACAAAAAGTACATAATAATTTTGCATAAAACATTTGTTTATAGACTTGTATTATTCTCCACTTTAATTGCCAAACAAAATATCTTTCTAACAATACTGGTGTTTCGGAATTAAAGTCGAAGAAAGCACATAGTAATTATCTGTTCGGGGCGCCTTCGTAGCAATAGGAACTTAGGTTTAAGTTACTTAACACACCCCTTTATTGCTTAAACTGGCGTTTCACCTGATGTGATGCGTTTTCGTATGTGCTTTCGCAATCGTTATTTAATGTCAAGAGAAAAAAACCACCTCCGTCGCACCTTCAGCCTAATCGGTATAAAACGCTATTCCTCGTTTGCGCTCGTAAATTTTCAGTAACCACACCCCTCTGCTTCTAGTTACCACCCACATAAACAACGTAGCGAGAAGAATTCAGCTTCTTAACCCCAGTTATTGGACTACAAGATGGCGGGGAACCATCACATTGCATTGTTATCATTTTTACGGAGGCGGGTAGTGTATCTCTCTTTACCGCCTTTGTTTCAAAATAACCAGAAAATGACCAATAAGTAATACGTACAAAGTGGGATTATATGAACTGATGACTTTTGGCTACACAGTGACTTATGCACTTATAAGACATCCTGTTCGGTGTGGAAATAGTACACTGCCTTTTCCCAAGAAATGACTTACCTAGGAATGTTAGTTCGAGTAATTTTCATCGACGGCATTTGTTTTCCCCTAAAGTCTTAAATCCTGAGCCGGAGGTGAACTATGAGGCCACCACAACAATTGTCGCTTCTAATAGTTGCTTAGTACCGTCCTAGCGAACACGTGAACACAATGGTTAGTACAAGTAGTACATTCATTCAAAACAGGATACGGTGATTTATATGTCATTTGAAGAAGCACACTGCTTCTTTTATTTTCAAACATGTCTTGTCTGCTGACGTTCCCCACTTGGCAGTTAAATAAATAAATAGATTTATTCTCATGATACAGTACATGAGGGACGCCAGTTTACAGGCATCATCATATTGTTACAGAAATAGGACCATATTATTTATTCACAATTTACAGTCGATAGCAAAATATGTTTAATATGTACACTGGAGATTATACATACACTTGATAAATGTTAATCCCAATAGTATAAAACATCCTTTCCACCTATGTACAATCGTTTCTGTGCACAGTTGGAAAAATCTGCTAGATTGTCAGTGAGTGCAACACATCAGGAAATACAGAAGTATTGTCTTCGCATTAACAAAACAACCAGGTCTTTGGAGGATGGATTATAAGTGCCTGGGAAAATAAATAAAGCTTGAAGCCAATTTTCATACATAATTTTGTTGTGCTCAGAATCCTTGAATCATAGTTCATTGATGTGTTATTTTGAAATCAGTGATATGTTTATCTCATTTGATCTGCAATGGCATCAAATTTTAGTTTGCTTGTACTGCACAAAGCGCTTATGGTTGCAGACTGATTTTGATGTCAAGTCTATATCTTCTACAGTGTTGAGCTGGTGTTCCTGGACTCTGGAAAATAATACCCCCTGTGAACTATTTACAGGTCTTAGAAAGCTAATGACGCTCATCAATTCCCTAAAACTAGATTCCCTCTAAGGTCCTGTTGCATTATTATTCATACAATTTGTGTATACACACGTGAGAAGGAGCAGTATGAGTGATACATTATTGCTGGCCAAACTTTAGAAGCCAAACTTTTCGGTTTGGCCGACGGATGTTTTGCTGTTAGTCAGAGAATCGTTCATTTACTTTCAGACACACACTCAGTGAGCACGCATGTTGCTGGTCGATGAATATCCAGTGTTTTTGAATATAGTTCATTTTGCTTGCCCACCGAAGAAGTGAATAGTGTGCTCATAGGAATCTTTGGAGTTCGACTTGCTTAAGAGGGACGATTACCCAGCGTTGGCATGGCAGTTAAGAATTCGGTCATTTGAAGAAGCAAGGGCTTTTGAAATTGCCGTGGCTACACTGCACAATTTGAGTGGGATAGGAAACGACCTCGAACTAACTGGCCCTGAGGTGTTAACTCACGCGCTTCAGGGTACCGCTCAATACATTTAAAAGGTGGAAATGATAATATAAGGAGACGGGCAGTTCCACCATTGCGTCCGTGGTGCTTCATTGTTTGTGTTAAGATTAATACAAGCTGTATGATACGACAATATAACATCAACGAATGTTCACAGGAAATGTCCTCACAATTTGGGACTTACAAGGATGCTGTGCAGTTATAAATTCCCTAGGCCTGATTCTGTCAACATCCTCTTCAGTGACTTGTCGGTTTTCCTCACGCTGTTTATGCATTTAATTTACTGATCTTTTGTTCTCCTGGCGGTACGTTTGAAATTGGTGACATTTTTGCACGTGTTTGCTCTGAAATTTATTTACTGCTTATTGTCATATAATTCTTGAAATTATGGTCCAAATCTCTAAAAAACGTGTTCGTAGAAACACAATTGTTTTAGATAGTGGCTTAAATTCGGTTATAACTGCATTACCGCCTCGTAATACAGTATCAACTACTAGCTCTCAAAATGGTTTGAGTGCAGATCTCACTCCTGTGATACAGGTGAAAGATGTTCTGTTAGAGAACTCTGAGTTCTGTAAACTAAACCTCCTTTTGAAAGATATGCAGAGGCAAGTAAGTGAAATTCAGAAAAAATTAGATCAGTTTGATAGTATGTCACTGCCAATCTCAAATACCACGGAGAGCCGTTCTGATATTGGCCAGGTTAAGTGTTTACTGGATGTAACTCAAAATAAGCTTTTGAATTTAGACCCAATAGCCTGTCTTTTAGAAAGGCATCCTAAAATATCTCCAGACAACCTAAATAAAGCTGAAAATCTGATTGACTGCTTGGCTACGGAGGTGATGAAGCGTATAACCTCTTCTCACCAAGCTATAGTTTACAACGTCCCAGATTCTCTGCCCCTGAAAACTGTAAGACACAAAATCCTGATTTGTTGCGGCATGGCTAGTGTTCCATGTGAATGCAAACGACTTCGTAAAAAGTCTAACCAGGCTAATTGCCCAATCATTTTTAAATTCAGTAATTCCCTTGATGCTAGTAAGTTTACTAAATGTCAGGATCACTTAAGACTGAATAGCAGTTATAAGTCTATAACCGTAGCTCAGGATAAAACACCGTGTCAGCGCAGAATAATGCGTAGTAATAACCTGGTCACCTCCTCTAGCTTTGATTTACCAAATAAGGATCGTGCACAGCAACAGACACCTAGTGCTGAAACTAGCATTCAGCAAACTACACAACAACCACACCTGCCAATGGAACTAGGAACTGATTTAGATACCAGTACCCCTGTAAATAAAGCCTCATCGAAAGATGTTAAAATGACTAGAACTTCTGCAAGTTGTTCTAAGAAATTTCCCCCCAAACGTAGTAACCTCACCACGATGAACAAATTTCGCAGGGTTGAGACTAATGATGGGGAAGAATACTTTGTATTCAATAAGCCTGCTGAGAGTAAGAATGCCAACAAACCATCACTTGTTACGAAAAACTCCTCTCGAAACATAAGTACATCTGGAGGTGTTCCGCATGCTCCACCTTATAGAAAGTCAGGCTCCAAGACTCCTAAAGTCTTGCAGCCAAAGCACCTTCCTTCACAATTCCCTTTAAGTTATAAAAACAACCCGAAGGTGTATACCGGTATGACGAATAGCAGTTGGATGGGTAGACCTTCTGATGCTATGCCTTTTAACCGTCAACCTAGGCCCAACCTGTACTACCCTTATATCCAGGAACACATGGTAAATTTTCCAGGTGTCCCGAATCACTGGTACGACCCATGGCACCTAGGACCACCTCATTGCACACCAACCCGATGTACAGACACCCAGTCCGACCTCCTTTTCATTCATAAATTCTTGCGGTGCTGACGCACAAATAGATTTAGGTTATGGTGACATTTTAAGCCAGTTTGTAGTATCCCGTGACTTATTCACGATATTGCTAATTAATGCACGTTCCTTAATCAATAAGATATCTGAACTAAGGACATTATTATTAGTCGCCAAGCCTACTGTAGCTCTGATTACTGAGTCATGGTGCTCATCCTCTGTACTTGATGTGCATATAGGTATCGATGATTACACTGTACACCGTGCAAACAGAGATTGCAAGCGTGGTGGAGGATGTCTCATATATATACATAGCTCATTTGTAGTCAGTAAGGTGGAAGATGAAACAATGAATAATGTACCTGACTCACTCTGGGTTGTCTTACATGGAGATAAGTACAAACTTCTCATAGGCTGTGTTTATCGAGCACCAAGCTCAACAAAAGAAACTGATGCGTTATTAGCTAAATCGTTTGCACACGCATCCTCGTTTAGTGCTAATTACAAAATAATTGCAGGGGACTTCAATCTTCCAGAAGTCAATTGGCTAACTAGTTCCGGCCCCCAACGCTTCGACGAATTACTTGCCACTATAGACTGTTATGGATGGCAACAACACGTCCAGACACCTACTCGTGGTGACAACATGTTGGACCTTGTTTTTTGTCATGACACAATCCCAGTATCCACTATGTTGGTAATCGATTTTCCAGTAGTGACCATAGAATGGTACTCTGCTCTCTGCCTTTCTCACCACTAAATACAGGAAACAAACAAGACTCAGGAAGCACAATATGTCGTAGTTACAAATATACAGACTGGGGATTAGTCCAAGAACTTATTCGACTCTGTCAATGGGATGACTATTTTACCACTGACTCCCTGGAGGCCTTAGTAACCCTGTTTTACAGGAATGTTACCCTTTGTCTAGATACAGTTGCTCCAAAGAAAATAGTGAAATTAAGTAGACACCGAACTGAATATATTCCAAGGGCACACCGTAATAAGTTAAGGAAACTGAAGAAACAGTACTATTCCACTAAGGACATATCACTATTGCTCTCAATCCACGAGTCTCTTGAATCTATCAAGCGCCTACGCTCTCAAAAGGACCTCGACGAAGAGTTAACGGCACTTGAAAGTACCTCCAAAGTTTATAACTTAACGGCACTTCTTAAAAAACGAATGCAGTCGGCGAGGGAAATCCCATACTTACTTCACGACAAAGTAATCTACAATGAACCTGCCACTATCTGTGAACTTTCAGTGATTGGTTTGCAAACTTTAGTTTAGAAACACATATGCCTGGTGAAACCGCTCCCCTTACTATCTCTTCCCTTGAAAGCATTGTGTTCACTAATCAGTTAATAGTACAAGCAATTAAAAGCCTTAAACCTTCCACTAGTACGGGACCGGATGGCCTCGCTTCGATAATTTTCAAAAACAGTGGGTGTGATATACCCTTGTTACTTCTTAAATTCTTCTCAATATCTATGGACACTGGCACTTACCCTAGTGAGTGGAAAACTAGCTTCATAATTCCACATTACAAATCTGGTGATAGGGCAAACGTCCGCAATTACAGACCCATAAATATAACCCCAGTTATCTCACGAATCATGGAGAAAGTTGTAAAAGATCAATTGTCAGACTACCTAATTAGGGAAGATCTTGTTACAAGGTCTCAACACGGATTTCTCAAAAATAGATCCTGCGTTACTTGCCACTTCGACTTTTTCAACTGCATCACTAGTAGTCGCGAAGCACGTAAGCTAGTCGTTGTTCTCTACTTCGATATATCTAGGGCATTTGACATGGTATCTCACAGTATTCTCTTTGAGAAGCTGTACTCTTGTGGAATTCGCAACCCATTACTGAACTGGTTAAAATCATTTCTAAGCAACAGGGTACAAATAACCAAAGTTGGATCTGTATTGTCTCATCCTAGGCAGATCTCAAGTGGGGTCGTGCAAGGTAGTGTCCTAGGTCCACTTTTATTCACAGTCTACATTAACAGCATTTGCAAGTGCTTCACCTTAGGCAAACCATTCCTATATGCTGACGACCTCAAAGTCGTCTACTCCTGCTACACTCATGAATTAAGCGATATGGTTACTAAAATACATCTTGAACTAAGTAGCCTCGCAACATGGTGTGCTGAATCCTGTCTAAATTTTAACATTGACAAATGCGGCTGGATTTGTATCGGCAACAGTAACCTTGATCTAACTCTTGAAATAAATGGGCGAAAACTAGCTAAGCTCAACTCAGTCGTAGATCTCGGTATTAGATACTCTAGTAACCTAACGTTCGCTGAACAGACTGATTATGCCAGACGTAAAACGCGAAGGCTGATAGGATGCATAACACGCAATTTCTTTTGTTGTGAAACTAGGGTTTTATTATACAAAGTATGTGTCCGACCTATCTTAGAATACTGCCCGTTTATTCTTAGCGGACTAAGACAAAATGACAAGCTTAAATTAGAGGGAGTGCAACGGCAGTTTACCTCAAGAACTCTTGGTTTAGAAAGTGGTCTGGAATACCATGAGCGATGCGTAAGACTAAGATTAGAACCCCTCTGGAAAAGACGCCTTAAGCTAAACCTTATCTTTTACTATAAGCTAACTAATCTTCTCTTGCATTCCTCCGAGCCAATAACTAAACCTACCGCTGTCATCAGTTACAATCTTAGAAATCATCACAACCTAGCTGCTATAGAGCACTGTCAGACTTACGTGCGGTACAACTTCTTCTTAAATAAGTTTTCAGTCATTTGGAATAGACTACCAGCTAATGTGCGCGATGCAAACACACTTCCAGTGTTCATCTCCTCAGTCACCAGACTGCTCAAAGATGACAATGCACTTCTACGTCTGACTCTTACACCCTCTTTTTCACCCTACATAGATATTTTAAGTTCTTTAAACGTGTAGTTACAACAAACTACAATTATAAATTTTAATATTATTGGAACTAGATGATTAACATTTCTACACAGGACAGTAATATTAGTTTACACATAATATAAAAGTTAGCATAACGGGACTAGTTAGTTTGTGTACCAAAATAACCACAGTTACTAAACAGAATATATATGTATATATTTATTAATCACTCCTTAAGGACTCCCGTTGCTTTCTTTTGCGTTGCTGTTGTTTGTCTTCTTTTTTCTCTCACCATTTCAGCTTCCATTTGACTTTTTGAATGAGAATGAATAATGTGGATATTTGACCATTTACAATGACAAATGATCTGCAAACATTATTGGTCCAGTATCTTTCAGTTGCCTGGTTAATAACGAATTAACTTTCTCCACGACGCAACCTGGATTACATTTGTGGAATATACTCTTATACCAATGGAAAAGTATCTATTTGTAATACAACGTCACGATTGTAGCTTATAACATAACTGATCGTATCTGTAAAAATAGCTTCCTTATTACCCAATTTGGATATAAATCAAATCAAAAATAAGATTCGGATTTGTACACACCCAAGTTATATTGAGGAATTACTTCAAGCTTTATTTTTTCCCAAGTATTTTTAATCCATCCAAAACTTACTTGGGTTTTTTTGTTAATGCGAAGTTAATATTCCTATATTTCATGACGTGCTCCATTGAATGACTGGTTATCATATTGTCCCCACAGACCTAAGACAAAAACGCCAGCAACCATGTAACTTAACCATGAACCAAATTTATGAAATTTATATAATGCTTATCCATGCCTGTATATTTGGTGTGTCCTACACAAGTAGGAAAAAATGTGTATTTTATTAAAACATTATTATTAATTATGATTGCTAATCGTATATGTAATTTATCATATTGATGATGCCTGTAAACTGGCGTCTCTCATGTACAAAATGAGAATATACTATTATTATTATTATTCTAGAAGCCTTTCAGGAGTCATCGGTACGGTCGCCTGAATTCAAAATTCATTTTTCGCACTTTATGCACTATTATCGGAGTTAGCAACTATTGCTCACACAAGTCATGTAGTAGACACGGGCAGTAGTTAGCCTTATAGATGGATAGGTTTCGACTCTGTCGTTACTAACACTCTTCATGACATTGCGCCGCCGAATAACGAAATGTATGGATGTGGTGCAGTGACCTAAAGCGTCATGCACACGTTGGGCTCTAAGGTGGCCATGTTTCTCACATTTTATCCATATGTGTTGCCAGAGAGCCAAATCTTAGGGCCGAGATATAACACTATTATTCCAAGACACGCATATAAGCCATATAGCTATTATGGGAAATGCCTAAGAATATTCTTCAGTCTGAAGAAACCGTGATAGAAAGTACCTGCACCATGCATGTCGGTCACGAGTGATTATTTACACAATTTACGGCAGTAATCGTCGGTCATGTTTAGCTCTTTGCATGTGAATACGGTGATTTTAAGTCTATAGCTGAGTTATGAGCGACTAGAACATGAGTGTTATGTTACCAAGCAATGAACGACGTATTGTCACTTCTAACGTCAAAAGGCCAGAAGATAATGTACCTAGAAAACAGAAGGGATTTTATGGAAGTTATCTGCTTGAAAACTTATGGCATATCTAACTTCATTGCGTCATGACTAAGGAGCAGTCCTCATGTTCTGCCATAAATACCAAAGACAGTAGTTCGTCGACCGCTGTCACAGGTGGGATTCGAAATTTTGAGTTAACAACAGATTAAAGGAAGGTAAAGCTGCCTAGAACGCGCCTACTAATTGCAGAATGGAGGAGAAAACTGGTGGCAGTTCAGGTGTTAAGGAATTCGGCTGAATTCTCACCGATAACCGTAAAACCATAAGACTAGTCACGGTTGGATTAATGTCTCATTTGAAATTAACGGAAACGTGACTTTGTAGGGGTTTGTTGATAGGATGCAAAGTAGAAATGAAAATCGCCCTAATATTTTTCACTCAGCTAGTAGTGTTGTGAGATAAGAACGTTTCGCCATCACGGTGTTAGGATCTGCATTCGTGCCTGCGTATAAATTATGCAAGTAAAGGATTCCAGAGGAGGTTACGGGAAACAAATGAAGACAGGCTACTTCACCAAGAGAAATTTTAAGTGTTTCTCTTGCCACAAGCAGTAATACGCATTACGTTTACGAAGCCAAGTTTTATATTAGAGTAATTACCGACCGATGGCTCTCACTACTGTAAGAGACCAACCACATGTGAGTGGTCATAGTATACCTTGCCGTGATTACACTACAAATTCACGCTTATATGTAGTGTTATGCCCTGACACATAATAAAAGTGGTTGAGAGAAAATGAAGGTGGTGGAAACTTCATAAAGCCATCTGGGTTCAAACAGTAGGCTATTGTGTAAACAAGATATGCATTCTGCATAATCAGATGATTCCGATAATTGGCATTTGTAGCTTATTCGTGGCCTATTAAAGATGATAGAATGTGCAGCTAGATGTAACACAATTTTCAGGTCTCATTTTTCGTCTGTTTTGGCATTGCCAGTGAACGCCACTGACCCACTGGAGATTCGAAGCAGATGGTAGAGGCAAATAATTCCCCAAAATTATTGACCACAGTACTCATCACTGAACACTGGATACTGACCCTCACTGTTTAAATCGACTTGTTTAGCCAAAGGCTTCCGGTCAAGCATATACACCATTTGGTACTCTGTCGTGTCATGTTCGTGCACGATCCCTAGCCAGCTAAGCAATCATCTCGCTCTCCGATTTAGTCTCGAAATATATCGTAATTTGGACGATCAATTGTGGTGTTTTGTTCTGGCTTTGGTCTACGCGGAAGGAATACTATAGAAGTTGTGGGTATTAGATCTATCCATAAACGTCAATGCCGCCAGCCTCCCTGTTTCAGTGTTTACGCTCTGTTATAGACCGTATTATCGTATCCGTCATATTTCCAGCAGCGCTAGCATAGACGCTTGATTGTGCGATAACCGCTGCTACCCTAGAGAGTTCATTGACAAAAGCGGTTGGGTCCAGTCTTTCTTGATGGATCTGTGGAGATTGAAAAAAAAGTATTTTCAGCTTCACTATGAAAATTTACAAGTAAATCTACAGGTTTTTAATGAACGCGTTCAGTGAATTCAAGTTTGACTGGGTACAAATCTCGCAATCGCCGTGTTATTGTACATAGTTTACAGTTTACAATTTATTTAGGATAGTAGGCTATATGCCTGTGTTAATCCTTTCGATTTATTGCACACAGGAGGTCCAATCTCGCCTTGAATGATTCAACGGATGGCGCTGATACGACGTGTTCCGGTAGGGAGTTCCAATGGTTCACAATTCGATGCGAAAAACGGATCTCCAAACGCAGACCGTGGTTTTTGAACCTTGAGGTGATGTCCTCGCAATTGGTTGGTGCTAGAAGGAAGAAATAATTTAGATAAATTAGCTCCAAAATCATTTCTTAGGATACGGTATGCTAGTATTAGGTCACCCCTAAGTCGTCTGTATGACAGTGGAAATAAACCCAGTCGACTTAACCTCTCCTCATATGACAGGGTTGAGAAACCCTTTATTAGCTTAGATCCTACTCTTTGCACCCTTTCTAATAAGTCTATTTCGTATTTGAAACACGGGCTCGCTGCCTGGATCCCATATTCCAAATGAGGTCTGATATAAGTCGGATATAATATACGAAATATATCAGCGTCAAAGTTCGCAAAAGCCTTGCGTACGGCCCACAACATTCGAAAACCCTTAGTGGCTGCAGTTCTACAGTTTGTTGCTGTTTTTAAGTCATGCTGCACAACCACTCCCAAGTCCTTGTACTTAGTGACCACTGGGAGATTAATGCCATTCATTGAGTAATTGTGCACGTGACTATGAGATACATGCATAACTACACTCTTGCTTAAGTTAATCTCCAAGGCCCAGTGCTTACACCAATCACTTAACAAGTTTAAATCTTCCTGCAAAGCAAGTTGATCACTGTCATCGTGCAAAGCCCTCCATATCTTGATGTCATAAGCAAACAGTAAGCAGGATGACTTAACTACCGATGGAATCTCATTAACATAAATCAGGAAAATAAGTGGGCCTAGAATTGTACCCTGAGGAACGCCACTCTTAACCGATTCCCATGTTGATAAAACCCCGTTAACTCGTACTCTTTGTCTTCTGTCCTTTAGAAAGTCTTGAATCCAGTCGGTAACCACTTTATTGATTCGCAGACTACCTAACTTTACTAGAAGACCTGAATGAGAAACCCTGTCAAACGCCTTGCTAAGGTCTATGAATATGGCATCCACCGGTATATTAGCATCAGCTGAGCTTGCCCAACTTTCTCTGGCCAAAAGAAGGTTGGTCAAGCAAGAATGACCTGCTCTAAAACCGTGCTGTTCCACAGCGAAAAGTTTGTTCCCTTCAATGAACTGAATGATAGCATCACGAATTATTCTTTCTAGTAGTTTAACAACAATACCGGTCAAACTAACAGGACGATAGTTCTGAACTAAGTTTCTAGATCCGGTTTTGAAGACCGGACTAATGATGGCATCTTTCCGGTCTCTTGGACATTTAGACTGGTCCAGCGACATATTGAAGATTACCGACAATGGCTCAGCTATGCTTTCAGCCAATGCTGTTAATATACGTGGGTGGAGTTTTTTCAGAGCCACTGGACTTACCAGGATTGAGCCTTAGAAGCCACTTTAGGACAGTATCGTTTCCAATGTATAAGGGTGCCATTTTCAAGTTACCTTTTGGAAAATTTACAAAGCTGGTATCAATATTATCAGAGAATACTTGACTAAAGTGCTTGGACAAAGCCTCAGCCTTAGTTAAGTTATCCTCAGCCATGTTTGTCTGGTCAACTTCAAGCATAAGAGGTGGGATAGCATCACTCTTACGTGTTCTTCTCTTGATATATTAGAAGAGTCTTTTTGGGCAGCCTGGTGAACTTTTAACTAACTGGGTTTCGTAAGCTATCCTTGACTGGTGGATCAAAGTTTTACACTGGTTTCTGGTTTCACAGTATTTCAGCCGGAACTGCTGTAGCCCAGTAGAAACAAAGAGATTCCAGAACCTTTTTCTCCGTCTCAGGAGTGTTATAGCTTGTCTATTTATCCATGGTGGCCGATTTGTTGGCCTTTTAGGAACCCTCCAGGGGATGAGATCAGTGGTAACCCTCTCAAGTGTATTCTTAAATCTATCCCATTCATCTTCAATGGATGAGACAATGTTGACTGACCAGTCGGCAGTTGAAGCACGCTCCTTTATAGCCACTATGTCAGCATGCCAAACACTAGGCCGGGATTTGGGTTGAAAACTGACTAAATTGCCAGCCCTTAAGTTAAAATCTAACACCCCATGATCACTGTTTGCTAGAGGTGGATGAATAACTAGACCATCCACGTCGTCGTTGTCATGAGTAAGCACTAAGTCCAGCAAAGAAGATCCTTGGGTAGAACCGAATCTTGTACTACCTAAGACATGTTGTGTCAGGGCATTTTCCATGGTAGTCAAGAGTAACCGGCTGTCAAACTTATCAGCGGATTCTGGAGATGTGACAGCTACCCAGTCTATATGAGGTGCATTAAAATCACCTAGAATAAGACAGCTGCTGTGTTTACTCCATTGTTTGAGGTGATCTAAAATGAAGTCATCACACTGACAATAGGGACTTCTATACAGAACTCCAATGAGTAGAGTGCCGGTTGCAAAGCTTACTTCACAGCTAATTACCTCACCTGTCCCACTGTCATGAGCTTCAGATTTCAAGCAACGAACATGTAGGGAGTTGTTGACGTACAGAGCAACCCCGCCACCTCTACGACCCTTAACTCTGTCGCTGCGCAAGCAACTAAATCCGCATAGCTCAGGTGTGTCATCTAATCCCGAAACCAGCCATGTTTCAGTAATGGCCACAATACCTGGGCTAAGGTCTTCTACTAATACACCTAGCTCGTGAAATTCATTCCCGATACTACGTATATTAGTGTACACTACCTTCAGGCTTCCTATGCGGTCTGGCTTATCCACACAGGTCTTGGAAGCATACGTTTCCAAGACCTGACTATTTGAAAACCCACCAGTTTAAGGTTAGTCTCACATGAACATGCATGAAATCTTAGAAATCCGTAGATGAGTAAGAATATTTCTTTGTGTTCTGAGATAAGTAGAGGGCTTCCATACCAAATTTTCCTTTGAATGACAGCAGTGAGATGAGTGCTGCAGTGTGGCGTACTTATTCAGAAATTGTCTAGTTACTGCATTATCCTTGATTCCCGAAACTGCTGATTTGAAGACGATTGGATTTAGGTATGAGACCTGCTGACTTTTGAATACGACTGTAAATTTCTCTGAATACACCAAATGTGTGATTCATTTAAATTAACACAGCTAATGGAGTACCCGTATACGAAGGAAATGTAAGAGGAAACACATTCCACTACTGGAACACAGTTATCCGGATGTTAGAATAAGTGACTGTCACTCAGTCAACAATCTGAAATCCGGTCTAATGAGCATTCCTCACCACCAATAAACCGTTCTTGGGACAGATACAAACGGTAAACTATAATCCTAAAGACAACTATGGACTACCAAGATGGCATATGTTACTGCTGGCATTGTGTCCTTGGAGTGTTGCAAGGGAAATCAGAGAACTTATAAGATATAATAAAGAAATACCTCTTACAAAGTGCCTTTGGGCAGAACATGCGAAATGTAAAAGTATTTTGTTAGGTCACATCAATAATTTTTGTTGTTGAGTAAAGACCTTGAAACTATATAAATACAATGTTCTGTTTCTGCGCACATTTCTAACGATGGCGTCTTTAAGCTGTGGCTACAAATGTTTGCAAATATTTTTGGTCATCTTCAATATACTTGTGTTTGTAAGTTATAGATATTCAGAACCTATATCTTTATCAAGGCATGTGGCATCGCTCTGATTGTAATCGGAAGCCTTGCACAAGTAGCAATTAATAAATATTCTGCTGGAATGGATGCAAATGTAAAAGGACTTGTCATTTTTATCATTGTCCTTGGATGCGTTGTGTTTCTTCTGGGATTCCTTGGATTCTGTGGAGCATGTACTAAAAATGTTTGCTGTTTAACAATGGTAAATTTCTGTTTGCGTCTGTTGATTTTTGTATAGTATGCTATTTTGCTATCAGTTATAGTTGCGGCTGAAATCGGCGCAGGAATAGCTGCTGTTGTACTGAAAGAGGATGTCAAAAAGCACTTCACAGCTACAGTCAAGAGTTCTGTAGCAGTGTACAGTAGCAATCCTGAACTCCAGAAACTTATTGATAAAATACAATCAGAGGTATGTTCTGCCCTCCTATAATCTTCTTCAGTTTAAATGCTGTGGTTCTGAGTCTTCGAATGATTACAGTGCAACAGGACAAACGGTCCCTGAATCTTGTAAAGATCCAGCTACAAAGGTGGCATATGCAGATGTGAGTCGAAAATTCTTATTTGAATATCTCATGTAACCTTCAGTTTTCTAATATTTGTTTAATTGCCGTCAATGTCCACCAGAAACTGCATTATATAATCCCCATACTAGCAAGCTACCATTCTTCAGGATGTTAGTTCATGATGAAATATTTCAAAAAGATTTAGTTCCATTAATTTTACAGGAATAAATAAATATTATAAGTCAAGCAAATAAGTCGTCGCGGGAATATGTTGTGTTCATCTCCAATAATAAGTCTAAATTTTCGAGTCTTATTATTATAAAAGTTTTCGTATTTCCCAATAAGTGAAAATAATATCGTTTTGTTTTCCATTCATTGAGAAAAACAAAAACGTTTATAATAGTGATAATCATATTCCCAAATTTTTTCCAACTATTGGAAGTGAACTTAGTTTGGACATACACATTTCAAGTTTTATATGTCACCGATATAACTTATGAGCTTCTGAAATACTACCAGTGCTAATTTCTGCTTATTAATAAGTAAGATAATAAAAAGATATAAAGAGACATTCAATGACTACTCAAAATTATTTTTTGCTAAAAATAAACCACGTTTATTCTGCGAGGTCTGACAAGGTCTCAACCTTCGACCTAACGGCTAGGAGATAGATCCATAAATCAGTGACACACAGTATTCCTAAAATGTCTATACTTTTGAATATTCTGCGCAACGTCATCTTACCCCTTCGCCTTTCGAGTGGAAAATAGAGCTTCAAGCTTCAAGCATCGAAGCTTTTTTTTCTGCGGGGTGAAGCCTATGGTGTTATACCCAACCTCCCTTGTTTACCTGGCTTAGTTCTAGCTAGGTCAGGTTTTTATGAGTTTGTAGTCTAGGCATGAAGCTGCGGGCACTTAAATGGTTACCATCCATAATTACATTAGCCACTAGTGTACAACACTTAGCACTTGAGGTTCAAATTTACTGTGTTACACTGCAGATGTCCAGTAAGCTTAAAATAATGCCCTCAATCAAGCATCCAATATCTAGTAAGTAATTTTATGGATGGGTGTTAATGAAAAAATAATACCAACATTTAGATGAAATATATCTGTAGTAATTATTGGTGGAGTTTATGGAACATGTTAGCCGTTGATAAAATCTCTCAATGCGTTTACATCTACAGAGTTTGGTATTACTAACTTCCAAAAGCTTTGGTTAATAATACGCCTTATTAATAATAATAAGAGAATGTAATAACATATATTCTTAAAACAATCATCAAAATGATTTTAAACTGAATGAACAAGATAGTAACATTAATGGTTTTGTACAATTTAGTCATAAGACATAGAGATAGTCACTTGCTCTTTATCATAAGATGGGCTCAACTGTAAGTTAGGAGTTAGTGAATACATTTTCGTTGCTCAACAGAATTATTTGAAAATATCAGAAAGAAATAAACCATGACTTTTCTGCTCTGATATATTTTTTAATTCCATATTAGTTTTATAAGATGTATCACACAGTGAAACAGTATTACTGTTTCATTGGATGACGTTTCGAACAAAATTTATTGTTCATAATCATATCATCAATGATAATCACACGACTTCGAAACTTGAGTTTTATAGTGTTCTTTGTTCTCTCCTATTTGTCATCACTGGGGTAGTAGAATTTTGCAGATATCTGGCTGGACAGGTGTTGAATCATTCCCATTACATGTATTTTTATTCAGTTGATTCGATAAACAAAGCACCCATTGTCATCAATCTCTCCCTCCACCCTGTGACATTAGATTTTAAAACTGTCATCTTATTACATCCCACAATAATGAAAAATTCCAAACTGAATGCTGAAACCACCGATATGATTTCTTTCACTGCGTCGTGTTTCATCAAAACAAAAAATAAAAAATAGAAAAGGAACAATAAAATTAAACATAAACCAAAAAGTATTCACAATTCATAGAATTCCAGGTTAGCTTTCGACTGGATGGGAGCAGGTTAAGGAAATCTTATTTTTTCACAACTCTTGAAAGACATTTTTTTATCTTTCAGTTATAATATTAATCATTCATCTGCACGTTGTTGAATGTAACCACGTTTTAATAATTCTTTTAGATTGACATTTATACTGATGTAATGAACAAATCTTAATGCAAAAGCTATTGCAGTGAAACTTTCGACTTGTCGATTTACTTAATGGGTAACTTAATAAACCCAGAACATAAGACTCTACATTGTATTGAACAGTCAAAAAACCATTGCTAGTGAATAGAAATATACTCATTTCGAAGATTCTATCTCTACAGTGTGTCCCTGAGGAATCCTTCTGAGCATTATGTAATCCTATAGGTGAAGTAGTTAAGGAGACGGCTTTATTATTTGTGTAGATAATTGTCTCTTTTGTGAAAAAAGGCGTCCAATAAGGGTTTCAGATAAAACCTTTTCATTTTATTTCAGATATGAAGTCGAACATATAACATTCTAACACTCTAATGTATATTTTAGCATTTTATGCTACATGAATCGCTGTTTCACTATTCTCAGCGGTTTTATACACTCAAATTTGGTTTTATCAAGAAAAGACATAATCGATTTAATAGTTCGATAATTTATTCTGCAGTTTCATGTGTCCTCTTTACTTCCCCTCTAATATTTTACTAAATACACAGGCATTTTATTCTGAAATTAGACTTTAAACCTTTTCACCCCCGACTACTTACTTTCTACATTTTGAGGTGAATGCCTCTGGGGGGGCAGTGAAATCACCTTAACCCCTCCCAACCCCTACCCCAAGCCGTACACCACCCCCCGCCATCAAACAAGTGTATCTACCTTAACCACTTTACCGATATGACCAAAGTTCATATTATACATATGTCAATATATTTTCTTTTTTGATTTCAAACATAAGGTCTCTTAAAGGAAATACACTGACTAGTCAATAAAAACGGTAATCAATATCAGATGTCTAGACCTTTGTGTTACAATGGGTTGAATTCTCTCCGTAAAGTTTAACATATATATATATATATATATATATATATATATATATATATACGGTCACTTAGGTAGATGACTCATTGATCCAATGCACTTCAAATTAACTTTAGAAATCGACTATAAACATTTATTCAACACAATGTAACTATATGACCTCTTGATGTACACTCTATATAATATAAGTGGTTGTACATGCTAACTTTTGAACTACCCACTAGACTATATATATATATATATATATGTACTTCAATATGACAATTCAATTGTCATATTACATCGTTTATTCATTAGTATATCTTGTTAATTTCTTTTTTTTTCAGGGTTGTTCTAACAAAGTGATAAGTTTCTTTGAAAAGTATCTTGTCGCTGTTGTTGTTGCTGCATTCGTTTTTGCCTTACTACAATTGCTGTGTATTGTATTCGCTGTTTGTGTTATTCGAGCTATCAAGTCTGGTGATTCAGCCTGAGGTGAAGAGAAGAAGCCGTAGAAGATGACAAAAGGCGAGACTGACTGACATCAGAAGTGTTTTGGGCTATCTCACAAAATTCCCTTATAATATAAAGTTGGCAAAATGACACTGTTCAATGTGATAAAATCCTTCACTTTCCAAAACCCCTATCCCGTTCTCCACCCCGAAAAAATATTTTTTTTTAATAATTTCTATTCATCTGTCATATGGTTAATTTTTACCTTTCTTTTTCTTATAATTATTGTAATTGTTAACAAGTGGATAAAGAAAATTTTGTATTCTCCCTGCTCCCCCTACTCCTTGACATCCTTTACAGTTTTTAAAAAGTAACAGATGTAAGGAACAAAGATGGCGGAAAAATCATGAAATAATTTTGTTTTTGGGTTATTGGGTTGATGAAGAATAAAGATAAATATATTACTATTATTATTATTACTATAACTAATTTTTCATGTATTTCTATTCGTCTGCTTATTCTGTGCCGTTTTAGTGAAACAGTCAAATATTAGCTGGTTAAAGGCAAGCAGTATAAAGTTCTACCCTACCTGACCTTCCTTTTGTGCTATTTCTCAACCTCCGGTCAATAATACCCACCTGTAATGTTAAAGAAACTCATACTCAAACCCATGTCACCTAATGCTGCTGATAAGATCCAGTCCGCATCAAAGAATTTATCAGACACACTACACTAGTCATGAACTAGTGTCCACTGAAAGTATCGATTACAATCAATCCTACAAGAGGTCAGTCGCGAGCCTGAATAGTTCCTCAATCGCAACGTTTCTGACTGCAGCACTGGGCGACATGGGTTCAAATCTCAAAAGGGGATATAGGTTCCTTCAAGGTGATTGCAGATACGTCTTCTTAACAAGTGAGTGTCAGGTAGCGCTTCCTCTGGCCGATTGCCTCCAACTGTCTAATATTGACATTTAAAGGTGCACCATGATGGTGAGCCAACTAGTGGAGGACTAGTCTCCGATCAAAGCAATATAGTCAGAGTATGACAGATTAGAAAACGTACTTACTATAGAGATGAGATTTTGTCACGACTTGAAATCAACCAAAACTATCACTGAAAAACAATGTCTAATAGACATCTGTGTCGTCCAAGGGTTTGTGTACATATGAATTCACTATGTATGGAATACAGAACCTTCAAATTACAAGGAGAGTTCATTGATGTCTCATGTATTTGACGTCAACTATAGCCATTGATGAATTAATTATTATATACTTGATATGGTAGACTCTACTGGTCGCCATTTTTTATTAGATTTAAAAGGTATCCAGCCACTAATGACCTATAGGTTAATATATTTAGAGGATGAAGACTGACGGTAACATAGCTAGAAAGTTATAAGAGAAATATGTTCTCTGATAGGTTTTATGCAACATTTTAATGGTCACAAAGGGACTGAAAATCTTCACCTTGATTTGAAATATACTCAATGATAACACTGTTGTGAACAGAGGTTACACTACTGAATATAAACGCAACACTGTTTACTATTATCTTCATGGATTACTTGGCGCTGATTTTAATTAATTCCAATTTCGATCAGAAAGGGGAATACCAATTAGAGAATTGTTGAATGCTAGAGTGTACCAAAGATCTGAGTCATCTTAGTTTGGAAATATCTAGCAGCACACACACGTATGACACTAGCGTAGTTCAAACCCAGGACATTTAGGGTACAAGGTGAACTCGTCTACCTTTCAGCTATTAGGATGGTATCCACTAGACAGTTACTTATAACTTCTATCATTTCCTGATATAAAGCTTTACCGCTAGCCAATATCAACAAACGAGTACCCAGCTTCACACCCGAGTTGGTTGACTTTCCCGTAGAACCTTAATAAAGAAGTTCATCACATAGTCGATCACTAAGTGAATTCTAGTTCTCTAGGGAAGCTTTATACAAAGGATTTCTGATTCACTGTTTCACTATCCTGAATGACCTGAAATTGTGTCTATCTCTTGTGAGAAGAGAACTACAAATACACATCCACACACACGCGCACACGCACACTCATATATATATAGACATTCTTTTTTGGCGCTATATATGAACGGAAAATAATCATGAGAATTGTATCGCATGGTGTAAAGTTTATTAGACCACGATGAATTTCTTTCTCTTTTTATAGTTTTTCTTTTTTAATATTTAAAAAAAATGTATGATGGATTAAACTGTATCACATGTTAAAATGTACTATTATTTGAGTAGAATGGAGACACTAAATTAATCTTTATCCCTCTATATACATACATTAATATGAAGAGCTTGAATACACCGTATGAATAGAATTCTATTTGTTAAGGGGACTATCCAAGGTATTCATATGGGTCGAAAAGCACCTAATGATGCAGTACAGGGGGAACAAGTTTATAAAAAATGTGAACATTTCGACCCTGACAGCATTCATTGCCGGCAGCCTGTAAAAAAATAATTGACAGATTGATTGAAGCGTGTCGGCTGAATTAGCAGGAGGTGCTAACGTATTTTTTTGAGCCGATATGACTTAAGTGACTGGCTTCAATATTAGAAGTTTGCATAGATGTGCAGTAGTTCATTTTGCCGAACATGCAAAGCAAGAGGAGAGAGTAAAGACAGATTCGAAAGAGATAGAGACAGATAGATAGATAGATGATAAACAGAAGTGGGAGTCATGGAAAAAGAAAAGTAATGTGGGCGAACTATAAAGACCTATTGGATATGATGAATCACAAAGATTGAATACACCTGCACCAGCCATTGAGAATGCGAATTCTGAGCCATACCAACAATTGTCTGTCTTCATCTGCCAGTGGTTCTTACCATTCCGAGGATCCCAATCAGCTAATCAGTCTACACCTGCCTAAGTGACTGGCTGGCTTAAACTAACTGTTGTGAATTTCAATGACTGATGAAGCCATGATTTGATTTGATCACGACTAGTTGGCTCTTTTCCAACCTGTTACATGCTATGTCAATGAGCTAATACTGGCCATAGAGCGAGGCGGTCGATGGCTAGGCATGCATGCGTAACACACATCCTAATCATTTCACTCAATCAGTGTAGCTGCTTGACAGTATCGTCGGTTGATTTCTTCTCCTTATCGAGCACTCGTCCGAAGTTAATCATGAATATCACTCACCCTATTCCATTTACCATCCAACATTGGAAATAGAACGCAGGCATCTTTGATTAAAGACAGCTAACCTTTTCACTTCTTACACTTTCAGTGGCTATGTGTCACACTCAATATGAGGTTTTAAGAGACTACCAACAATGATTTTCCATTTCTTGTCACTCTTAAACAGCACAAAGTTAAAAGACGGTGAGGGATATACTTGTTGAATAGTGTTAATATTAGGGGAGGAAAATAACAAGACTCTGATGGAGATTAGAGTGGCTTAAGATCAAGAAATGTGTTCACGCTTATCACTTCCTGGCTGCTCCTACACCAGGGGAGTTGATTTAATTCCAGGATACCTGAAATAGAAACAGTATAAGTGTTACTTGATGACACAGCCCAGGGGATAACTGCTTTAGACCGGTCACAAATAGGTGTGTTTACTGCCAGCTGCTGACAACAGGCAGGATAAGTAGTAAAGATGTACGCTCTTCAAAGTCGATAATTCCTAACTGCATGGTTCCACAGGTGATAGGCAGAATATCTAGCTCATTGGTCATTGAAAAGGAATACTTTAATGCAGTTAGATGCTCATTTGCCAACAGCACGACTTCACCTACAGACCTACTTCTTTTACTCTAACCACTATTCAGGCAACCCTTCTGCCATAGCAAGACTTGCAGGAATTTTATATATTATATCAAGGTCCCCGGTTGGTTCTTTCCCAGAGTTACCTGTCGAGAATTCTTTCCGACTAATCATTCGACCTTCAACATGGAGACAGCTTAGGTAGGTGTTGATTAAATTCTGTACGAGCTTGTTGGAAATGCTTTTCATGAAGTGTGAGACAAGTTTATGATCCATATAGGATAAGTGACTGACTTGAAATTGGCGTTGGAAATCGGGATTTCCTTCCTTGTACTGGGTACAGTGGATTAAAAACTGATTTCCGAGTAGTTACGGTCTGCAACAGGGATCTCTGGAAGCGAGCCAATCAGGAACCGATTGTGAAACAAATAGATAGGAAGAAATGGAGATGGATTGGCTGGCCATACTCTGAGGAAACCACCAAGCGAGTGACATCACTAGACAACCCATTGCTCGAGTGGAACCCGAAAGGGAAGCGGCGAGTTGGTCGTCAGTGTGACGGTGACTTGGAGGAGGTCATGTGAAGAGGAGATGAAAGCATGTGGGCAGACTTGGAGAGGAGTGAAAAAGTTGGCAGAAAACAGAAGGCAATGGAGGTGCGCAGCTGAAGCCCTATGTTCCTCTAGGAACTAAAGGATACAATAATAATAATAATAATAATAATAATAATCTGAAAGCTCTGTCTTTGCTGACCACTTCCTCTGCCAGTTAGTTGGTTTTCGCCTAGAAGTCTTCAGATTTATGTACGATAAGACATAAATCATCCGGAAAATCCACATCTTCTTGAGTCTTCTGAGGGATCCTGCGTACTCCTGTCATCTCGATCCCCATGTACAATGTGCCGCAAAATCTAGTCTATCAGCTGTGATAGAAGGCAGCCTTGTCTCACACTTGTCTTCATTTTAATTACTCCTCTGGCATATTGGATTAGTAGGACAGAAATAGACTGTTAAATGAAAATGTGCATACTCACCGAGTTAAAACATGAAAAAGAAAACATCAAAAAATAATTAATAACGTTTATACTTGCCAGTATTAGGATGAATGTTGGCCGCATGACCTAGTAATGTCAATTAGTTTTTTTTAGATGTACATGTTTTCTTTTTGCACGTCAAATTAATCAGATTTCAAGATCCTCTACCTTTCTATACAGGCTTAAACATGTTTCATCTCAGTTTGATTATTTTGTGACTACATATCTCTCGATTACTTTTCTCTATATTCAATGTTGAAAGATATTTGACACTGTTCTTGGAAGCAGGAATTTAGCAAGGATTAATTGAAATCTTCATGTCTATCCTGAAATTTAAATATGTATTATTTAATGCAGATCAGGACCTTGCCTAATTAAATAGATTGATAGTTTTCTAGCCGGTCCCACGTCCGGTTAAATAGGGAGGGTTAAGCATGGAGCTAGCAGCTCTACACCATTAAACCTATCAAACCTCCAGAGAAACTCCAAAGCACAAAAAAAACATTAAAAATACAAAAAATTTAAATAACAGTCTTATTATTCGCTGGATCCGGGGAGGCGAAATGACACAGCGAATTGGTGAAAGCCTTCGGGAACCCAGTCAGCCAGCCGGTGTGTCATCTATCCATGAAAGCAGGAATAAGAGTGGGGATGTGAAATGTTCGTACAATCTAGGAGACTGCCTTGGAAGGCTCTGCAGGTAGCCAAAGAGATGCGAAGATATGGCATAGAAATATTGGGTACCTGCGATAGCAGATGGAATGGATATGGACTATCATAATTTTCAACCAGAGATTCAGTAATCTACGACTATCACTCAGGTGAAAATCGCGAGCACACTGAGGGAGTGATGTCACCAGTGGCAGCCAGAACTTTAATGCAGTGGGAACCAATTTCATCCAGGATTATGACAGCAAGATTCAACTCAAAAGGAAGGAGGGGAGATCAGAATTATTCAGTGGTACGCCCAATGCTACATACAATGCAGAACAAGAGAAAAAGAAAGATTTCTATCGACAACTTCAAACAGTTAAGTGACAATATCCCAAATGGGGCCTTCAAAACCTTCTGGGCTATATGAATGCCATCCAAACTGGAAGCGGATAATACAGGAACAGAAGTCATCGTGAGTCGAGAGGCTCACGCCTTGTAAAATGAATAAGGACGGAGAACTATCCGCAGACTTTTCCGCTTCCAAAGATTTGATGACTGGAAACAAATTGTAAAAGCAGAAGGACATACACAAAGCGACATGGATTTTGCCCGTAGGACACACCAGAAACCAGATAGATTTCATCCCAATATTTCTCAAGGAAGTGGAGACAGCCTGCTGGATACAAAGTCGAGAAGGAGAGCGGATGTGGGCTCACAGGAACATTTAGTTCCAGGCACCCTCAAGGTGAAGCTGAAAGCGTTCGGAACTACTGCAGACACACCATAATTCAACGCTTCGAAACTGAAATACGAAACTACAAAAGATGCCTTCACTGCAGATATCACAAAGAAGTTGAAGATACTACATGGCACCTGTGTTGAAGAACATTAGAGCTCGGTCTCTGAAGGTGATCACGTTCAAGGAAACGTGTAAGACTGTTCTAGGAGAATAGAATAAACAAGATAAGACGAGACAAGGAATGACTCTCAATGGACACTTACCTGGAAGCTAATAGAAGACAGTAGAGGAGGGTGGTAAGAGAGAAGATGACTCAATCCAAAGATGGACAACAGAAGCTGAAGCCAAGTTCAATGTACACTGCACTGAATAAAGAAGTAAAGAAGAGTGCTGGGAAATACAAAAGATAATTCCACAACACATTGACCTGCAACTGAAGCAGAACAAGCCGCAAGCGAAAAAGTTCTCAAGATTTTATATCAAATAATCAACTATCTATCCGGGAAGAGATAAAATCCGAAGATGAAACCAATGAAAGATCCTCAAGGAAACCTGATCACCAAGGAGGAGAAACAAATCAAACAATGAACCTATCACTTCTGAACACTCTTGAATCGACCACCACCGGTAACTCACCCAGAAATACCAAAATCAGCATGCACAGAACTGCCGGCCAGTGGACAACAATCCCCCAACCAAAGCAGGAATTATGGGTAAGATCAAGCTACTGAAGCCCGGAAAGGATGGAATTCCTCCTAAAGCACCAAAAACGAACCCAGAAACAGCGGCAGATGTTCTTACGCCATCATTACAAAGGGTTTGGAAGGGAGAAAGCAGTGCCTCCTGACTGGTAGAAAAGCTACCTAATCAAGCTTCCAAAGAAGGGCGACTTAGCCCTCTACAAGAACTGGCGTAGAATAATGCTCCTATACACACCAAGTAAAATACTACGTTATATAATCCTGGCAAGAATGAAAGATGCACTAGATACATAACTCCATCTTACTGGAACAAGCCGAATTCAGGGAAGGCACATCATGTGCTGATCAAATTGCAAAACCACTCATTGTCATCACAGAACAAAGCATAGAATAGCAGTCAAATAGTTACCTCAACTTCATTGACTTCGAAAAAGCCTTCGATAGACAGCGTCGACCGAGAAGTAGTTTGGAAAGTACTTCAACACTACGGCGTACCTGAAGTCTCTATCAACCTCACTCAACAGTTGGCTATATGACAATGCCTCGAGTCAGGTGACCAACAACGGGAAACTCAGCAAGGTGCTCGAAGTGCATACGGGAGTAAGACAAGCCTGGCTGCCTATTGTCACCAATGAAATTCTTAATTGTGGTGGACTGGATTATGCATCAGACTGTAGGGAGCGATCAGACAGGGGTATGCAGTACCACCGATGAGAAGATTCTAGAAGATCTGGATTTCTAAGATGATATATGTCTAATATCACATAAACTCGAAGACTGTGCGTCGGTGGCACAGTGGTTAGGACTCTCGCCGACCATGCAAATGGTCCGGGGTTCGAGCGCACACCGGCGCACACCTGATATCTATGGTTGGCCTGCAAAACTTGGGCTACCGATATCCATACTGAAAGTTCCATACTTGTACCAAAAATACAGTGTGGAATCAAGCTGTAAATCAAAAAAAACTAAAAAAAACGAATAAACTGGCTAAAAATTCAGACAACGAAGACAGCAATGCAGGTGAACATAGCGAAGACAGAGGAGATGAAGATAATCGAAGAACTGCAACATCAGCAGGAACTAGCATCAATCACCAGCAACAGAAGAGATTTGACAGAGGTTATCTCCTTGGCTTATCCGGCTAGAAAGCATCGTTTCAACTACTCGGGGATGACATGGATGAAGGTCCCAAAGCTAACCAGAATCAGCAAGGTAAGATACAGAAATCTTCTACTGTCAATCAACATAAGGAACAAGATTCGCATTTTCAACATCAATGTCATGTCAGTCCTTCTATACAGGTCAGAAAGCTGGCGTGTAATGAAACAGACTTCAGATAGGTTGCAGAGTTTCATCAACAGCTGTCTCCTTCTCTGCACCCAAACTGAATATCAGACAGCTGGTTGGTCAGAAAGGATTAGTAACAAAAAACTATGGCTGACAACTAACCAACGATGAGCTGATCGCTCAGTAAATATGTAAGATAAAATGGAGATGGATCACATATACATGAGGAAACCATCGAGGGACATCATGCACCAGGCCCTTGATTGGAATTCAAATGGGAAGCAACGAGTGGGCAGACGGTGTTAGGGTGATAGGGAGGAGACCGTGTGAATTGGAAATGGAAATGGGACAGTCTGGGCAACCGTAGTCTAAGCAGAAGAGGGCGGCAGAAGATGATAGGACAAAGTGGAGATGTATTAGATGGTTGAAGGCAATCGGCAGAAAACCTTAGACCTAGGTTTCGTGCTAGTTGGTACTCGTCAGCAAGGCGTATCTGCAACTTTGAAGGAACTCATATCCTTTCTGAGATTCTAACCCGCGTCACCCAGTTCCGGCTGCAGTCAGAGACGTTACCACAGAGCATCACACTAGTTACTAGTGTCAAATCATTAGTGGAGATGTGTTGTTGAAGCCGTATGTTTCACTTGGAACGCAAGGGAACCGTAACAATAAGTGTAGATCAGAGATATTTACCACCTAAATGCCTTGCACCACAACTATTTTTGTGTTCAAAGGAATTGTCTTTGCTATTGTTGGCATTTTCGAAACCTACGTTATTTTGATTAGTCGCACGTCTATTGCATAACTACGCATGAATGTCAACACGTGTTAAAGTAAACTTCAATCACACTAATAGATTATTTTCACATATCACTTGCTCACTGTAAGTAAAAAAATGGTGGATGACTGCACGAAATATCACGTAATCAGCTTCAATGTCAAACTCATATAGAAATGTAGTTCATCTGGTTAGATAACTAGTGTTATTCAAAGTTAAACCTTTGACCAAATACAGAACAAGAGGTTTGCTTTAGTAAAGTGATTCATCAATAAAAATTCAAGCTAACGCACATTAATTATTCTTATTATACGTTAATATTATTATTCCCTTTGGGTTTCAAGTTGAGCGTATGTCATCAGCAGTACATTTAAGTTTCACTCTGTTCCCTGCAGTCTTTCCTAGTTCATTTCATAATTACACGTAAAACTTTTATCTTCTCCTCACACGATCGTCTCTACATCAACCATGCACGAACATTTAGTCGGTTCTTATTTAGATTCCACTAAGGGTCACACCTTCAGTGTATTGCCAGTCAGTGGTCTTCTCAGCGTAAATCCAGTCGAACTGCGTTTATTTCTGGATATTGTTGAGTTATCGGTTCTTCGCTGATTGGCTCACAGAGTTCTTTGTTGCTTCTTGCTTCTGGTCAGTCATCTGTCTGTTTTCAACATAGAAATTTGTACCGATGTGTAGCAGTTCAAGTCGCCACCCTCCCTCCTTGTAGCACACAAAGCAAGAGAAGAAACCTTCCTGCTTGGCTTGAACTGACTGTTGACAATTTAACTGACTGATCCATGTTTTGGTTTGACCACCGGTAGCTCTTTTCTAACCTGACCCTGTGTCAGCTAACATTGCTTGTCGAGGAAGGTGATGGCCAGGCATGAGTAAAACATAAGTAAAACATGACCTAACCGTCTAAGTCGATGTATTTATTTTTATTTTTGATTACAGCTTGATTCCACACTGTATTTTTGGTACAAGCATGAAATTTTCAGCATGGATATCGGTAGCCCAAATTTCGCAGGCCGACCATAGATATCAGGTGTGCGTCGGCGTGGGCTCGAACCTCGGACCATGTGCATGGTCGGCGAGAGTCCTAACCACTGTGCCACCGACGCACAACTTCGTCGATTTGTTTCCCCTCCTTACCTAGCTAGCTCTTGACCGAAACTTAACCTCCATATTGCTCACCCTAATAATCCGACCACTGTACACGGGAGATAGAACGCAGGCACCTGTGATCAAAGACAACTAGCCAGCATTTTCATGTCTTCCACTCTCAGTGGCCAGGTCTCACAGCCATGAAGGAGGACGAAGCGGACTGATGAGCAGTACACCCGCCCTTTGTCAGTAGTCGGATATCACGTCTACGCCAGAGAGGGCGTAAACTGGAATATGCAAAACTAGCCCTCTGTATCCGTGCTGAGATTTCTTCAGCGTTCAACCCGTTGAGACTGGCTGATGCAACTTCCCTAATAACTGAAGTGGTCGACGTGCTCTACCAATTCACTACCTTTTTCTAAGCTAGATGTCAGTGTAGTCGAGTCCTCTAACACCATGTTACATTTGGCGGAAGACAATCGCATTCCAAACATTCTCAGATAGCAGCTCAAGGCGTTCAAAAGACTCTGCATTTTTTCAGCGTCTTCACCTAGAAGGTTTATATTATTTGCATATTCTAAGTCAACGAGATTATTCTCTGATATTAAGAAGTCAATCCCTTAGTCTCTGAAGTCATTTGAGGTTAATTCCATTAGTGAATATTTGATGAGACTAAACAAAAATGGGAAAAATGGGCATTCTCCATGATGGACGCCACCAACTGTCACCACTGCAGATGACAACTCGCCGTAAGCTCTCACCCTGCTGACTGAGTTCAAGTAGAGTGCCCTGATCGGTGCAATGTATTTTCTCGGCATTCACTCCACAGCTAAACAACACCATATTACCTTCCGGTCGACAGGATCGAATGCCGCCTTCAGGTGGGTCGAGAAATACGTCAATTGTTGGACGCCTCCAATAAGTATGCTTATGTCCCAGACTCTGTTGAAGGTTGAAGATATGATCTCTTCCTGAAATACAACTTGCCTTGTTCTCTCATTCATGTTTATTCCAAGCACCACTTAGTCTACGCATTATTATTGAGACTAGAACTTTAGATACCATATTAGTCAAGCTAATCTCCTTGTGGTTATCACATGAAGACTAATCTCCCTTCTTCTTTATGGGGATAGTCAATGACTAATACCAACCCGATGGAACTTCCTCTGATTCACAGGCGCTTTTTAGTACCTTAGTTAAAGCAGATAGTAAACTGTCTCCGTTTTCCCTTAATCATGATGTATTTAGTACAGTTAGAAAGTAAAAACAAGTACACAGTCTCTTTTATCTGTACGCCATTCTTAATGAAATTGTTAGGATGAACAGATGGGAAAGAGAATGGAAAGTCACTGGTTGTCATCCTGTGATCGTAAGAAACAGGTCAGATAGCAGGTGATTAAATAAAAGGAATATATAGATTTCAGTAATTTTGATAGTCTTATTTACATATTTAGAAAACGACAACAGTAAATTTAGCGAAGAAATATACATTCCTTTTCAATCCTTTTGGGACGCCCACTCTCCCCATTTCTGTTTAATTTCATCATAGATCTACTATTGGAATAACCCTTAATTGAGACTTTGGGATTGACTCGGCACCATCAGGGAATAATTTATTTGTCTTTGATCGTAGATGCCTGCGTTCAATCTCCATCGTTAGGTGGCAAGTTTAATAGGGTGAGCATCGGTATGCGTCGGTGGCACAGTGGTTAGGACTCTCGCGCACCATACACATGGTCCGAGGTTTGATCCCCTGCCGACGCACACCTGATATCTATGGTCGGCCTGTAAAATTTGGGCTACCGATATCCATGCTGAAAATTCCATACTTGTACCAAAAATACAGTGTGGAATCAAGCTGTAATCAAAAAAATTTAAAAATATTCAGGTTTGGTTTCAGTCGACTGCGCGGTATTGAAGAGAAATCAATCGACGAGACTGTCAAGCAGCTACATTGATTGATTGAAATGCACACCTAGCCATCAACCGCCTCCCTGAAAGGCCAATTTGTTAGGTGACTGCCATAGCACGTAACAGGTTGGAAAAGAGCCAACTAGTGGTGGTCAAATCAAATCATGGCTTCACCAGTCAGGAAAATTCACAATAATTAATTAAAGCCAGCCAGCCGGTCAGTCACGTAGGCAGGTGTATAGTGGCTGACTGGTTGGCTGGGTGATTAGGGTCCTCTACATGGAAAGAACCACTGGCAGTTGGAGACAGACAATTAGTGATATTAAAAGTCAATCTGAACGAAGAATATTCTTTTCAATGCATTCTTCTCTTCAGGTTCTTACAATTATAAAATATAATATTTGTGGTCGTTACAATAAAGGCCAGTTATGAGGCGGATACATTTTTAACGTAGAATAACAGATTAGTTATGGGGTGTCAAAATAAGTAGTCAACACAGCTTTCAGGGTTATATACCGAATCTTACGTCTCCTACACATAGCTAAAGCTGTTGCAATAAGATCGACTAAACCGGAACTTTGTATCCAAAAAGAACACGTCCAGTCTCTGTTCCTACCATGACCAACCTTGTATTGAAGATTTTTCTTCTCACCAAGAGTGCTCCTTCCCCTTAACACTCTTGTGTTTTTCTTTTTTACTTTGCTTATTATTACAAATATTATTATTACAGTTATTATTATCATTCGTCATAATTTATGCCCTTTATGCAAACGTTCCCTCAATACTATCGGATTTTTCATTTATACGAACTTATTATTAGTGATTGCAAAACAAATAGGCAGGAAGAAATGGAGATGGATTGGCTGGCCATACTCTGAGGAAGCCACCAAGCGAGTGACATCACTAGACAAGCCATTGCTCGAGTGGAACCCGAAAGGGAAGCGGCGAGTTGGTCGTCCAAAGGTGACCCGGAGGAGGTCATGTGAGGAGGAAATGAAAGCATGTTGGCAGACTTGGAGAGGAGTGAAAAAGTTGTCAGAAAACAGAAGGCAATGGAGGTGCGTAGCTGAAGACCTATGTTCCTCTAGGAATTAAAGGATATAATAATAATCTGTTTTCTCAATATATGTCTCCACCTGTTTCATTTAACATATTCGTTATCTCATTATGAACCTCTCATTCCAGTCTTAATATCTCCTGTTTAACTCAGACCACTTTGTACTAGCCACTCACCGGACACCTTTTATAACCTTGAACTGATTTGTCAATTTTCCTGCCCCACACTCTACAATTCTATTATGATTAATCACCACCACCATTGTCTCCCGTTTTACAATATTTCTAATCGATTTCAGCCTAGCACGTTTGTCACACTCACAAATACGACTGTTTATTTTGACACCCCCATAACCGCTAATCTGTTATTATACGTTAAAAATGTATCCGCCTCATAACTGGCCTTTATTGTAATGACAACAAATATTATATTTTATAATTGTAAGAACCTGAAGAGGAGCGATTATTGAAAGGAATATTCTTCGTTCAGATTGACTTTTAATTCATAATATGGGAATATTTCACACCATCAAATTAGTGTGGTATGGCTCAAAATCAGCCTTATCAATGGCTGACACAGATACATTCACTCTTTGCAATTTATCATATCCAATAGATCTGTATACTTCACCCATATTACTATTCTATTTCCCTCACTCGCACATCTGTTCATCGTCTATCTGTCTCTCTTTCTCTCTTTTGAATTTGTTTTTACTCTCTACTCTTGCTTTATGTGTGTTACAAAAAGGGAGTGTAGGCAACTCAAACTGCTCCATTTCTGTACAAATTCCTGTATTGAAATCCATCAGTCTGACGAATAATCGCCAATATCTCTTTGAATATCTACAAATTGATTTTATTTTATTTAGTTTATTGTAATATTTATCTCATTATACTTCACATTCACACTGTTCTCAAAGCAAGTGCACTCCACTATATATATATATATATATATATATATATACATTTATGTATACGCAGCTATATCAATCAATATATCCTGAATAAACGAAACTCATTCACATATCAAATGCATATTAAAAAATGCACAATTGTCCAATATACTTTTTTTGTAATTCATAAAACTTAATAAATGAAACATAAATAAATAAATTTCTGATCAATTTTTCTTTTCTTTTCTCTAAGTGCGCTCTTATTAAACATGCTGTCTAAAATTTCAGTTTTTTACGAGTTGATCATGGATTGATCATGATCAGTTAGAGAATCATTGAAAACCAGGGAGTACTGGACAGCCAGCTATTTCATCCTAGTTTGGGAATCATCGGCAGTATGCACCCACTAGGATTCGAACTGATTCTCTAACTGATATCAATCCGTGATCAATTCGTAAAAACATAACTAACCTTTACAAACCAAAACTGTAGAAAATTTAATCTGATGCTCACTAGTGACTTGCTACAGGTTGAAGTTTCTTGAGTTCTAGTGAGAAGTCGTGACCAGTGAGGTCCAATTAGATATCACGTGTGTGGATGGTTGTCCCACCAACGACAATGATTGAGGTCGCGCAAAATCACGAATTAGTAGAAGTTAGAATTCATGAGCTGGCCATTGAATCCTGTCCCATTGGCTGAATGGTATACGAGCCAGCTTGCCTTGTAACCCGAAGGCCCTGGGTTGGAATCTCAGTGGGTGCGTACTGGCGATGATTCTCAAACTAGGATGAAACTGCAGCTGTCCAGTACTCTCTGGTTTTCAATGGTTCTCTAACTGATATCAACCCGTGATCAACTCGTAAAAACATAACTAACCCTTACAAACCAAACTATATAAAATTTAAGTAAATGAAAAATCCCCATATTGAAATCAAAACAAGATTTTGAGCGAAAAGTTGTGGTTTCGATAACTTCTTCTTCAGGCTCTACAGTTATAAATCCATGAATAATAGAGTACATATAGCCAATAAAGGCAAATGAAAATAACATCAGAAACTGTATTGGGGTGCATGTGTAAGTTGAGATGATATTCCATTAGTTAACATAGACAGTCAAATGTGTATAGGGGTGTATAGTCAAAAAAAATGTGATGAAGTGTGAATGAACAATTGGGTGATATGGTGTTTTTCTATAGTCAACAGGATACAAGTGTCGTCACTGGGATAAGAGAAACGCGATAACCATAAAATACATACAAACACATATTAACAAAGGGGATACTGGATGTGAGGGCTGACGGATGATAAAATAAATGATAAAATAAAGAGGCTAAATTGTAAATTGTAATAAGATGTTACAGAATCGGTAGGCATAATACCAAGTCACAAATTATTATTATTTATTATTATTTTCTTTAATTCCTAGAGGAACATAGGAATTCAGCCGCGCGTCTCCATTGCGCTCTGTTCTCTGCTAATGTTTTCACCTAGCTCCACGTCTGCTCACATGCTTTCATCTCCTCCAAGTCACTCTTGGACTACCAACTCGCCGCTTCCCTTTGGGGTTCCATTCGAGCAACGGGTTGTCTAGTGATGTCACTTGATGGTTTCCTCAGAGTATGGCCAGCTAATCCACCTCCATTTCTTCCTGCTTAATTGTTTCACAATCGGTTCCTGGTTGATTCGCTCCCAGAGGTCCCTATTGCTGATCTTTTTTGGCCATTTGATCTTCAGTACTGAGTGAAGGTAGCTGTTGATGAAGGTCTGTAGCTTGTTTGAGATGTTCTTTATGATGCACCAAGTCTCTGATCCGTATAGTAGCACTGACTTCACATTGGAGGTGAATATCCAGATCTTATTTTTCATGATGGCTAGTGCTGTTGATATCCACAAAGACTTGGGAGTAATGAAAGCTTGTCTTGCTTTTCCGATTCTGGCTTTGATATCCTCGTCAACTCCTTCCGCCTGTAGTTGAAACGATGCTTTCTAGGTAGATAGGTGAGGCAGGTTGCTTCTTTCAGATTCAATCCATTTATGCTGATTGCCGTCTGTTCTTGTTGCTGTTTATCAGAACTCTTCATCACCTCTGTTTTCTCTATGTTCACCTGAAGTCCTATTTTTGATGCTTCTTCTTCCAACTTGTTGCTTTTCACTTGCATATCTTCCAGTTTGTGGGAAATCAGACATATATCATCAGCGAAGTCCAGATCCTCCAAGTTTTTGTTTGGGTCTATTTTATGCCTGTTTTGCTCATTTGCGAATGTCTGTCGCATTATCCAATCTACTGCAACCGGGAAAATCATTGACGATAGTAGGCAGCCTTGACTTACTCCCATCTTCACTTCGAAGGATTCCGAAAGTTTCCCGTTGTGGAATAAAATAAATGATTTATAAATAATTATATATATATATATATATATATATATTATTTATAAAATCATAAAGGTTGACAAAAATTAAGGGTAACAATGAGGTGAATTAAACTGGGTGGAGAAATGGATAATAAAGACATGGTATCACAAAATAATAATAATAATAGTAATAATACGAAAAATTATGATCCTGGTGACCTTATAGTGGGCCAGGGTAGATAGAGAGAGTGAATAAGTATTTTATGTACACACAGGTCTGGTCTCTCTCTATTAATCACTATAGCCTCAGCTATGGCTAGGAGGCATAATCGTATGCCTTTGAGGAGATTATTCGGTACTCGACACAAAACTGTAAATGACTCATATACTTTGATGCTGTGTTCGCTATCCCCTAGATGAGACAGAATTGCACTATTTAATGATTTGGTTGCTCTTTTGCCACGCCAAACAGGAATATGTTCACGAGTGAGTAAAGATAAATTCCTCTGGGTACGACCTATATAACTAGCTCCATAGGAGCAGTTGAATTTATAAACACACACTGATGTCGCCATTTAGGGTAATCTATCTTTCATGCACAGCATCAATATCGGTTTGGTTGAGAAACTGAGATGCAGTTTTGTGGCATTAAAAGTTCTGCTGTCGTTAATCTACGGTTTAATATACGGCTGGATAGATCGCCTTTGAATTGTACATTTAAGTAAAGCTTTTTCTTACTTACTGTGTCTCGCTTAGTTTTATGTGTAGTTTCACAGATATACTTCTTTACAAAGTTGGTAGGATAGTCGTTTTGTAGCAAGGCGTTTGTAAGATTTCTTATTTCATCTTCAATACAATCCTCGGTACACATGCGTCTAATTCTATGACTAAGACAGCAAATTAGGTTGCGCTTATATTGTATAGATATGAAGCTTTGGAAGTAGGTGCATTGTCCATTCCACGTCACTTTCTTATAGATGTTTTTCTTTAAGGTATCATCTGTTCTTTTTGTAAGAAGGACATCCAGAAATGGAATACTACCTTGGAGTTCCTCTTCACAAGTGAATTTAATAGCTGGTTGTACCTGATTGAAGACTTGCAGCAAGTGTTGTTTATTCAAATTATTGTTGCAAATGATAAAGGTATCGTCAACATATCGACAATAATAACCGAGCTTGTTTAGTATCTCTTTTAAAGGACCATTTTCTAATTCAGATAGAAATATGTCAGCTGATAAGGAACCAAGGGGAGAACCCCTAGCAACCTTATCTATTTGGCGGTAATTCTCCTTATTAAGTACAAATTGAACGTTCATAGTGCATTTTAGTAGTAATTCTTTCAATTTTCTTGGTGTGATCCCAATTTCTAGTTTTTTTACTACGAGTTGCTGGCATATGTAGTCAACAGTTTCTACAAGGGTGACGTTGGTAAATAGTGATATTACTTTCAGCGATAACATAGTTTTGTCTGCTAGGTTCATATCTTTAATGTTTTCAACAAAGTTAAAGATATCTTTTACACTATATTTAACTAACTGGCGATGTAGCGGTTCTAACAGATTTATTAACCATTTGCCAGTTAAATGGAAGGACGAGTTCGACATGTCTAAAATTTATCAGTGTATAGAATTACAAAGAAAACAAACTAATAAATGAAATTTGAACTGTTTTTATTCTAGTAAGAGCACAGACCGTGAAAACGTCTTGGTTTATAGATATCCTGAAGTCGAATTCTACTAGTTCTATCCATTTTCATGTTCCATCTTCCATCTACCAATTTAACTGCTTCTGTGGAGTGAGCCAGTTAGTTGCATAGGCCGCATAATTGGGCGTGTTTCTCGTTGGATTTCCGAACGCCATCCTGCACAGTGGCTAAGTAAAGGACAAACAAAATCTATTCGTGGCGCTATTCTATCTCATCTTGTGGATGCAAGAGAACACAAGATTCGTATCAAAGAGGCTTGCAAAGTCATTTATCACATACCAACAACTTTTAACTTCGCCTTAAGAGTACGATTACTAAATACTGCTGAGGCTGCGCGCTGAGATCCATATTAGGAAGCCTAATTTGTGCGTCTAAATGAAGCTAGTTCAGACATTATCCTTACCTTGGCCATCTAGATTTGAATGATCCTGAGATTTCGTCGAATTTTCCCAATTTTAGTTGACATTCGTTTTGCTACTATGTCTATATTATTATTATTATTATTTAAGCATCATTAATAAACTATAATTCAATTGTGACCTTACTTAACAAATCGATAATATTTTAAAAAACACTAATATTGTTATTGACTGCTATTCTGTAATATTCTATATATATAAACATGCATATATAATTGTAGAGCCAGAACAGGAGGAAATTATCGAAGAGGATATTCTCTGCTCAATTATTTTGTGTTTCAAGTGATTGTTTGTAGGGATTTGATTTGTTTCAGGAATTCATCATGAGCTGACATTAGTTAGAGAACCATTGGAAAACCTGAGAGTACTGGACAGCTGTTTCGTCCTAGTTTGGGACTCTTCAGCAGTATGCACCCACCGGGATTCGTGTTTTATAGATGGCTGAATGAATATTTTCGCTATATATCCTATTTGTAGAGAAGTGGTCTGCGACTACTTTTATCAGATAATCGTATCTATGAGTCAAATCAAGTTGATCCAGACAGTGGATGGCGATTCCACTTGTCTGAAAAGGACCTCATCAATTGTATGCCCAAAGGGACTCACCCAAAACCCCATGAATAATGAATATCAAAATGGTGTTTAGCTAATTTCAATCTGGTTTCTAAATACTTACGTAATTTAATCAGCAATGCATACCATCCTATCAGATCACTTGTTTCGGTGATTACCATCTATGGTATCAGACAGATCAAAATATTTCGATAGAGAAAGAAAAATGATATCTGACGCATAAAATCATATCATCATTCTATTTCACAGGTCCTCATCAGCTAACTGCAAACAAGTATCTGAAATTACAATGGTGGTAATAGATAATAACATTTCATACTTCATTGCTTGAAAGGTAATAGTGAAAGCATTATGAGATGAACGCATCTGGAATATTAGTATTAAAATTTTTAGTTTACGTCACCATCAATTTATATGATATCAAACTATCAAGAAAGTGGTAGGGGATTGAGATAAGACAGCAAAACAGAAAATTTAAACAGTGTTAACTTGTACATCAACATGGTAACTGAAGAAGGTTAAAGTTCATCAAAATTGAAAACTTGGTTAGTGAGCTGAACTCACCATGGGTGTTTAACTATGCAAAGGGGAACAGAATCGCAAAAGATTGAAAAAAGGCTGAAAGAAGCAATAAAGAGATGTTTCCTTGCGGCCAAAATGGTAGCATTATACAGCACTACATGCTCTATTAGCCAATGGAAACTGGACAAGTACCCTTGTGGTGATTGACAATTTCTATCTTTGTATTGTTTAAAATACTTACTGTTGACTGTTAATATGTTTCTGATATGAATTGCATAAGAATTTCGCTAAATACAAATTCCTGAGTTCTGCCCTCTCTGTGTTTTGTTTGGATTCTTGTAATTCAGTCATCTCGAAATACTAATATCACGATTACAATAAATTACTACAAATTGGCGTCGCGATGGAACTAAATAACCTGGGAAAACTTCCTATTAATGGTTCTCCGCGGGAGATTGCTGATTATTTGGAATGCTTCGATGCGTGGTGCATTTCAAAGAATGTTCAGGATGACAAAATACCAGCACATTTCATCACTGCTATTGGGCTACATGCATATAGCCTAGTGAAGAATCTGGCGTTTCCAGATAAACCTATTTCTCTGCCATATGTCAAGATTCGTGAACTTCTGATAAATCACCTTCATGTAACTACATTTGAGACCAGAGAGAGGGCTCAATTCCATAAACTGGTTCGTGCTCCCAACCAGAAGATTCGAGACTTTATTCTGCAACTCCAAATACAAGCTTCAAAGTGTAACTTTGGAGATCAGCTGCATACTCAACTACGTGATCGTCTAATTGCTGGAATCAATATTCCTAAATTAGAGAAAGAGTTAATTCAGATTCCTTCTTGTACTTTTCAAGCTGCTACAGATTTATGTATTACATATGAAGATGTCAATAGTGAATACTCTGCTCCCACTACGTCAGTATCTGACGTCATGCTTTCTAAAGTCGAAAATACAAGTGGTCATGGAAAGCAATCCAAACTGCCGTCCACAGGTAATATAATGCAGCGAGAGATCAAAAACATTAAACCGTGTTTACCCTGTGGAAAGTTACATCTACGAAGCACTTGCCGTTTTCGGGGTGCTAAGTGTCACAAATGTGGTAAAGTTGGACACATCAAGTCTGTTTGCAGAAGTTCGAATACTTATGTTGCTCAACATTCTTATAATTCTCCCAAGCTGTCTAGTAAAATGGAGTCAATGTGTCTTTCAACCTTTCAAAATACTCAATCTAATCCAATGGAAACCTTCACTACAAGTTCAGAAACTCAAGCGTTAACTGCTTTCAAAAATGACGTAGCTGAGTTACAAAGCGAACTGTCGAAAACACGGAAAAAACTGAATGAGATGAGAGAGCAACTGATTAAAATGGAGGAATTGTTGCATATGCTTAGACTGCGTCTGTTGAATGCAGAGCATACAAGTACCCGTGAAAGTCCTGCAAAACTTTTCAAATCTCGAATTCTCAAAAAGCATCTGATGTCCGCGACTTCTAATGTACATTATTACAAAGGGAAAGACTATAGATCTTCTGTTGGAATTATACTACAAAAAATGGGAAATCGAGTGGTGAAGATATTAGGCATCAAAGATCACTCACTTCATAACAGACACCTGGACTAAGTGACAATAAATGAAGTAGATAATTCAGAAATAAGTATAGATGATACTGATGAAAGTGATATCACAAAATCAGTTAGGTCGCAGCTACTTGCAAGCAAACCGAGACATCGTTATAAGTACGCAAGGAGACATTCGACGTGTGGCGGATGTGGTGATTGACAGTTTCTATCTCTGTATTGTTTAAAATACTTACTGTTGACTGTTAATATGTTTCTGATATGAATTGCATAAGAATTTCGCTAAATACAAATTCCTGAGTTCTGCCCTCTCTGTGTTTTGTTTGGATTCTTGTAATTCAGTCATCTCGAAATACTAATATCACGATTACAATAAATTACTACAAATTGGCGTCGCGATGGAACTAAATAACCTGGGAAAACTTCCTATTAATGGTTCTCCGCGGGAGATTGCTGATTATTTGGAATGCTTCGATGCGTGGTGCATTTCAAAGAATGTTCAGGATGACAAAATACCAGCACATTTCATCACTGCTATTGGGCTACATGCATATAGCCTAGTGAAGAATCTGGCGTTTCCAGATAAACCTATTTCTCTGTCATATGTCAAGATTCGTGAACTTCTGATAAATCACCTTCATGTAACTACATTTGAGACCAGAGAGAGGGCTCAATTCCATAAACTGGTTCGTGCTCCCAACCAGAAGATTCGAGACTTTATTCTGCAACTCCAAATACAAGCTTCAAAGTGTAACTTTGGAGATCAGCTGCATACTCAACTACGTGATCGTCTAATTGCTGGAATCAATATTCCTAAATTAGAGAAAGAGTTAATTCAGATTCCTTCTTGTACTTTTCAAGCTGCTACAGATTTATGTATTACATATGAAGATGTCAATAGTGAATACTCTGCTCCCACTACGTCAGTATCTGACGTCATGCTTTCTAAAGTCGAAAATACAAGTGGTCATGGAAAGCAATCCAAACTGCCGTCCACAGGTAATATAATGCAGCGAGAGATCAAAAACATTAAACCGTGTTTACCCTGTGGAAAGTTACATCTACGAAGCACTTGCCGTTTTCGGGGTGCTAAGTGTCACAAATGTGGTAAAGTTGGACACATCAAGTCTGTTTGCAGAAGTTCGAATACTTATGTTGCTCAACATTCTTATAATTCTCCCAAGCTGTCTAGTAAAATGGAGTCAATGTGTCTTTCAACCTTTCAAAATACTCAATCTAATCCAATGGAAACCTTCACTACAAGTTCAGAAACTCAAGCGTTAACTGCTTTCAAAAATGACGTAGCTGAGTTACAAAGCGAACTGTCGAAAACACGGAAAAAACTGAATGAGATGAGAGAGCAACTGATTAAAATGGAGGAATTGTTGCATATGCTTAGACTGCGTCTGTTGAATGCAGAGCATACAAGTACCCGTGAAAGTCCTGCAAAACTTTTCAAATCTCGAATTCTCAAAAAGCATCTGATGTCCGCGACTTCTAATGTACATTATTACAAAGGGAAAGACTATAGATCTTCTGTTGGAATTATACTACAAAAAATGGGAAATCGAGTGGTGAAGATATTAGGCATCAAAGATCACTCACTTCATAACAGACACCTGGACTAAGTGACAATAAATGAAGTAGATAATTCAGAAATAAGTATAGATGATACTGATGAAAGTGATATCACAAAATCAGTTAGGTCGCAGCTACTTGCAAGCAAACCGAGACATCGTTATAAGTACGCAAGGAGACATTCGACGTGTGGCGGATGTGGTGATTGACAGTTTCTATCTCTGTATTGTTTAAAATACTTACTGTTGACTGTTAATATGTTTCTGATATGAATTGCATAAGAATTTCGCTAAATACAAATTCCTGAGTTCTGCCCTCTCTGTGTTTTGTTTGGATTCTTGTAATTCAGTCATCTCGAAATACTAATATCACGATTACAATAAATTACTACAAATTGGCGTCGCGATGGAACTAAATAACCTGGGAAAACTTCCTATTAATGGTTCTCCGCGGGAGATTGCTGATTATTTGGAATGCTTCGATGCGTGGTGCATTTCAAAGAATGTTCAGGATGACAAAATACCAGCACATTTCATCACTGCTATTGGGCTACATGCATATAGCCTAGTGAAGAATCTGGCGTTTCCAGATAAACCTATTTCTCTGTCATATGTCAAGATTCGTGAACTTCTGATAAATCACCTTCATGTAACTACATTTGAGACCAGAGAGAGGGCTCAATTCCATAAACTGGTTCGTGCTCCCAACCAGAAGATTCGAGACTTTATTCTGCAACTCCAAATACAAGCTTCAAAGTGTAACTTTGGAGATCAGCTGCATACTCAACTACGTGATCGTCTAATTGCTGGAATCAATATTCCTAAATTAGAGAAAGAGTTAATTCAGATTCCTTCTTGTACTTTTCAAGCTGCTACAGATTTATGTATTACATATGAAGATGTCAATAGTGAATACTCTGCTCCCACTACGTCAGTATCTGACGTCATGCTTTCTAAAGTCGAAAATACAAGTGGTCATGGAAAGCAATCCAAACTGCCGTCCACAGGTAATATAATGCAGCGAGAGATCAAAAACATTAAACCGTGTTTACCCTGTGGAAAGTTACATCTACGAAGCACTTGCCGTTTTCGGGGTGCTAAGTGTCACAAATGTGGTAAAGTTGGACACATCAAGTCTGTTTGCAGAAGTTCGAATACTTATGTTGCTCAACATTCTTATAATTCTCCCAAGCTGTCTAGTAAAATGGAGTCAATGTGTCTTTCAACCTTTCAAAATACTCAATCTAATCCAATGGAAACCTTCACTACAAGTTCAGAAACTCAAGCGTTAACTGCTTTCAAAAATGACGTAGCTGAGTTACAAAGCGAACTGTCGAAAACACGGAAAAAACTGAATGAGATGAGAGAGCAACTGATTAAAATGGAGGAATTGTTGCATATGCTTAGACTGCGTCTGTTGAATGCAGAGCATACAAGTACCCGTGAAAGTCCTGCAAAACTTTTCAAATCTCGAATTCTCAAAAAGCATCTGATGTCCACGACTTCTAATGTACATTATTACAAAGGGAAAGACTATAGATCTTCTGTTGGAATTATACTACAAAAAATGGGAAATCGAGTGGTGAAGATATTAGGCATCAAAGATCACTCACTTCATAACAGACACCTGGACTAAGTGACAATAAATGAAGTAGATAATTCAGAAATAAGTATAGATGATACTGATGAAAGTGATATCACAAAATCAGTTAGGTCGCAGCTACTTGCAAGCAAACCGAGACATCGTTATAAGTACGCAAGGAGACATTCGACGTGTGGCGGATGTGGTGATTGACAGTTTCTATCTCTGTATTGTTTAAATACTTACTGTTGACTGTTAATATGTTTCTGATATGAATTGCATAAGAATTTCGCTAAATACAAATTCCTGAGTTCTGCCCTCTCTGTGTTTTGTTTGGATTCTTGTAATTCAGTCATCTCGAAATACTAATATCACGATTACAATAAATTACTACAAATTGGCGTCGCGATGGAACTAAATAACCTGGGAAAACTTCCTATTAATGGTTCTCCGCGGGAGATTGCTGATTATTTGGAATGCTTCGATGCGTGGTGCATTTCAAAGAATGTTCAGGATGACAAAATACCAGCACATTTCATCACTGCTATTGGGCTACATGCATATAGCCTAGTGAAGAATCTGGCGTTTCCAGATAAACCTATTTCTCTGTCATATGTCAAGATTCGTGAACTTCTGATAAATCACCTTCATGTAACTACATTTGAGACCAGAGAGAGGGCTCAATTCCATAAACTGGTTCGTGCTCCCAACCAGAAGATTCGAGACTTTATTCTGCAACTCCAAATACAAGCTTCAAAGTGTAACTTTGGAGATCAGCTGCATACTCAACTACGTGATCGTCTAATTGCTGGAATCAATATTCCTAAATTAGAGAAAGAGTTAATTCAGATTCCTTCTTGTACTTTTCAAGCTGCTACAGATTTATGTATTACATATGAAGATGTCAATAGTGAATACTCTGCTCCCACTACGTCAGTATCTGACGTCATGCTTTCTAAAGTCGAAAATACAAGTGGTCATGGAAAGCAATCCAAACTGCCGTCCACAGGTAATATAATGCAGCGAGAGATCAAAAACATTAAACCGTGTTTACCCTGTGGAAAGTTACATCTACGAAGCACTTGCCGTTTTCGGGGTGCTAAGTGTCACAAATGTGGTAAAGTTGGACACATCAAGTCTGTTTGCAGAAGTTCGAATACTTATGTTGCTCAACATTCTTATAATTCTCCCAAGCTGTCTAGTAAAATGGAGTCAATGTGTCTTTCAACCTTTCAAAATACTCAATCTAATCCAATGGAAACCTTCACTACAAGTTCAGAAACTCAAGCGTTAACTGCTTTCAAAAATGACGTAGCTGAGTTACAAAGCGAACTGTCGAAAACACGGAAAAAACTGAATGAGATGAGAGAGCAACTGATTAAAATGGAGGAATTGTTGCATATGCTTAGACTGCGTCTGTTGAATGCAGAGCATACAAGTACCCGTGAAAGTCCTGCAAAACTTTTCAAATCTCGAATTCTCAAAAAGCATCTGATGTCCACGACTTCTAATGTACATTATTACAAAGGGAAAGACTATAGATCTTCTGTTGGAATTATACTACAAAAAATGGGAAATCGAGTGGTGAAGATATTAGGCATCAAAGATCACTCACTTCATAACAGACACCTGGACTAAGTGACAATAAATGAAGTAGATAATTCAGAAATAAGTATAGATAATACTGATGAAAGTGATATCACAAAATCAGTTAGGTCGCAGCTACTTGCAAGCAAACCGAGACATCGTTATAAGTACGCAAGGAGACATTCGACGTGTGGCGGATGTGGTGATTGACAGTTTCTATCTCTGTATTGTTTAAATACTTACTGTTGACTGTTAATATGTTTCTGATATGAATTGCATAAGAATTTCGCTAAATACAAATTCCTGAGTTCTGCCCTCTCTGTGTTTTGTTTGGATTCTTGTAATTCAGTCATCTCGAAATACTAATATCACGATTACAATAAATTACTACAAATTGGCGTCGCGATGGAACTAAATAACCTGGGAAAACTTCCTATTAATGGTTCTCCGCGGGAGATTGCTGATTATTTGGAATGCTTCGATGCGTGGTGCATTTCAAAGAATGTTCAGGATGACAAAATACCAGCACATTTCATCACTGCTATTGGGCTACATGCATATAGCCTAGTGAAGAATCTGGCGTTTCCAGATAAACCTATTTCTCTGTCATATGTCAAGATTCGTGAACTTCTGATAAATCACCTTCATGTAACTACATTTGAGACCAGAGAGAGGGCTCAATTCCATAAACTGGTTCGTGCTCCCAACCAGAAGATTCGAGACTTTATTCTGCAACTCCAAATACAAGCTTCAAAGTGTAACTTTGGAGATCAGCTGCATACTCAACTACGTGATCGTCTAATTGCTGGAATCAATATTCCTAAATTAGAGAAAGAGTTAATTCAGATTCCTTCTTGTACTTTTCAAGCTGCTACAGATTTATGTATTACATATGAAGATGTCAATAGTGAATACTCTGCTCCCACTACGTCAGTATCTGACGTCATGCTTTCTAAAGTCGAAAATACAAGTGGTCATGGAAAGCAATCCAAACTGCCGTCCACAGGTAATATAATGCAGCGAGAGATCAAAAACATTAAACCGTGTTTACCCTGTGGAAAGTTACATCTACGAAGCACTTGCCGTTTTCGGGGTGCTAAGTGTCACAAATGTGGTAAAGTTGGACACATCAAGTCTGTTTGCAGAAGTTCGAATACTTATGTTGCTCAACATTCTTATAATTCTCCCAAGCTGTCTAGTAAAATGGAGTCAATGTGTCTTTCAACCTTTCAAAATACTCAATCTAATCCAATGGAAACCTTCACTACAAGTTCAGAAACTCAAGCGTTAACTGCTTTCAAAAATGACGTAGCTGAGTTACAAAGCGAACTGTCGAAAACACGGAAAAAACTGAATGAGATGAGAGAGCAACTGATTAAAATGGAGGAATTGTTGCATATGCTTAGACTGCGTCTGTTGAATGCAGAGCATACAAGTACCCGTGAAAGTCCTGCAAAACTTTTCAAATCTCGAATTCTCAAAAAGCATCTGATGTCCGCGACTTCTAATGTACATTATTACAAAGGGAAAGACTATAGATCTTCTGTTGGAATTATACTACAAAAAATGGGAAATCGAGTGGTGAAGATATTAGGCATCAAAGATCACTCACTTCATAACAGACACCTGGACTAAGTGACAATAAATGAAGTAGATAATTCAGAAATAAGTATAGATAATACTGATGAAAGTGATATCACAAAATCAGTTAGGTCGCAGCTACTTGCAAGCAAACCGAGACATCGTTATAAGTACGCAAGGAGACATTCGACGTGTGGCGGATGTGGTGATTGACAGTTTCTATCTCTGTATTGTTTAAAATACTTACTGTTGACTGTTAATATGTTTCTGATATGAATTGCATAAGAATTTCGCTAAATACAAATTCCTGAGTTCTGCCCTCTCTGTGTTTTGTTTGGATTCTTGTAATTCAGTCATCTCGAAATACTAATATCACGATTACAATAAATTACTACAAATTGGCGTCGCGATGGAACTAAATAACCTGGGAAAACTTCCTATTAATGGTTCTCCGCGGGAGATTGCTGATTATTTGGAATGCTTCGATGCGTGGTGCATTTCAAAGAATGTTCAGGATGACAAAATACCAGCACATTTCATCACTGCTATTGGGCTACATGCATATAGCCTAGTGAAGAATCTGGCGTTTCCAGATAAACCTATTTCTCTGTCATATGTCAAGATTCGTGAACTTCTGATAAATCACCTTCATGTAACTACATTTGAGACCAGAGAGAGGGCTCAATTCCATAAACTGGTTCGTGCTCCCAACCAGAAGATTCGAGACTTTATTCTGCAACTCCAAATACAAGCTTCAAAGTGTAACTTTGGAGATCAGCTGCATACTCAACTACGTGATCGTCTAATTGCTGGAATCAATATTCCTAAATTAGAGAAAGAGTTAATTCAGATTCCTTCTTGTACTTTTCAAGCTGCTACAGATTTATGTATTACATATGAAGATGTCAATAGTGAATACTCTGCTCCCACTACGTCAGTATCTGACGTCATGCTTTCTAAAGTCGAAAATACAAGTGGTCATGGAAAGCAATCCAAACTGCCGTCCACAGGTAATATAATGCAGCGAGAGATCAAAAACATTAAACCGTGTTTACCCTGTGGAAAGTTACATCTACGAAGCACTTGCCGTTTTCGGGGTGCTAAGTGTCACAAATGTGGTAAAGTTGGACACATCAAGTCTGTTTGCAGAAGTTCGAATACTTATGTTGCTCAACATTCTTATAATTCTCCCAAGCTGTCTAGTAAAATGGAGTCAATGTGTCTTTCAACCTTTCAAAATACTCAATCTAATCCAATGGAAACCTTCACTACAAGTTCAGAAACTCAAGCGTTAACTGCTTTCAAAAATGACGTAGCTGAGTTACAAAGCGAACTGTCGAAAACACGGAAAAAACTGAATGAGATGAGAGAGCAACTGATTAAAATGGAGGAATTGTTGCATATGCTTAGACTGCGTCTGTTGAATGCAGAGCATACAAGTACCCGTGAAAGTCCTGCAAAACTTTTCAAATCTCGAATTCTCAAAAAGCATCTGATGTCCGCGACTTCTAATGTACATTATTACAAAGGGAAAGACTATAGATCTTCTGTTGGAATTATACTACAAAAAATGGGAAATCGAGTGGTGAAGATATTAGGCATCAAAGATCACTCACTTCATAACAGACACCTGGACTAAGTGACAATAAATGAAGTAGATAATTCAGAAATAAGTATAGATGATACTGATGAAAGTGATATCACAAAATCAGTTAGGTCGCAGCTACTTGCAAGCAAACCGAGACATCGTTATAAGTACGCAAGGAGACATTCGACGTGTGGCGGATGTGGTGATTGACAGTTTCTATCTCTGTATTGTTTAAAATACTTACTGTTGACTGTTAATATGTTTCTGATATGAATTGCATAAGAATTTCGCTAAATACAAATTCCTGAGTTCTGCCCTCTCTGTGTTTTGTTTGGATTCTTGTAATTCAGTCATCTCGAAATACTAATATCACGATTACAATAAATTACTACAAATTGGCGTCGCGATGGAACTAAATAACCTGGGAAAACTTCCTATTAATGGTTCTCCGCGGGAGATTGCTGATTATTTGGAATGCTTCGATGCGTGGTGCATTTCAAAGAATGTTCAGGATGACAAAATACCAGCACATTTCATCACTGCTATTGGGCTACATGCATATAGCCTAGTGAAGAATCTGGCGTTTCCAGATAAACCTATTTCTCTGTCATATGTCAAGATTCGTGAACTTCTGATAAATCACCTTCATGTAACTACATTTGAGACCAGAGAGAGGGCTCAATTCCATAAACTGGTTCGTGCTCCCAACCAGAAGATTCGAGACTTTATTCTGCAACTCCAAATACAAGCTTCAAAGTGTAACTTTGGAGATCAGCTGCATACTCAACTACGTGATCGTCTAATTGCTGGAATCAATATTCCTAAATTAGAGAAAGAGTTAATTCAGATTCCTTCTTGTACTTTTCAAGCTGCTACAGATTTATGTATTACATATGAAGATGTCAATAGTGAATACTCTGCTCCCACTACGTCAGTATCTGACGTTATGCTTTCTAAAGTCGAAAATACAAGTGGTCATGGAAAGCAATCCAAACTGCCGTCCACAGGTAATATAATGCAGCGAGAGATCAAAAACATTAAACCGTGTTTACCCTGTGGAAAGTTACATCTACGAAGCACTTGCCGTTTTCGGGGTGCTAAGTGTCACAAATGTGGTAAAGTTGGACACATCAAGTCTGTTTGCAGAAGTTCGAATACTTATGTTGCTCAACATTCTTATAATTCTCCCAAGCTGTCTAGTAAAATGGAGTCAATGTGTCTTTCAACCTTTCAAAATACTCAATCTAATCCAATGGAAACCTTCACTACAAGTTCAGAAACTCAAGCGTTAACTGCTTTCAAAAATGACGTAGCTGAGTTACAAAGCGAACTGTCGAAAACACGGAAAAAACTGAATGAGATGAGAGAGCAACTGATTAAAATGGAGGAATTGTTGCATATGCTTAGACTGCGTCTGTTGAATGCAGAGCATACAAGTACCCGTGAAAGTCCTGCAAACCTTTTCAAATCTCGAATTCTCAAAAAGCATCTGATGTCCGCGACTTCTAATGTACATTATTACAAAGGGAAAGACTATAGATCTTCTGTTGGAATTATACTACAAAAAATGGGAAATCGAGTGGTGAAGATATTAGGCATCAAAGATCACTCACTTCATAACAGACACCTGGACTAAGTGACAATAAATGAAGTAGATAATTCAGAAATAAGTATAGATGATACTGATGAAAGTGATATCACAAAATCAGTTAGGTCGCAGCTACTTGCAAGCAAACCGAGACATCGTTATAAGTACGCAAGGAGACATTCGACGTGTGGCGGATGTGGTGATTGACAGTTTCTATCTCTGTATTGTTTAAAATACTTACTGTTGACTGTTAATATGTTTCTGATATGAATTGCATAAGAATTTCGCTAAATACAAATTCCTGAGTTCTGCCCTCTCTGTGTTTTGTTTGGATTCTTGTAATTCAGTCATCACGAATTACTAATACTGCGACTTCAAATAATTACTACAACCCTGCTGATGTTACCTCCAACTAAATTTATAAATTTACATGCACCTGCGTTTACAGCAAGAACATTGAATCGACAGAATAAGGGCTTCTATCCGGTTCTCAGAGTATATTCCAAGGAACTTACGCTTAAATTGAAGTAGATATTTTCAAAGTGCAATCACCAGACACTTTATGGTTTCATCGGGTCATTTTGTCGAGATTTTCAAATCCTTCACAATATTAAACATACAAAGGATAATGAATCTTATACGATTTACTGCAGAGGCAATTGCAATTAAACGTCTCAGACCAAACTTATGCACCCAGAAAGTTAGTGTGTAGTCAATCTCTCACTCCTTTGGTAACCGTACCATTTTCAGCGCACTAAGCAAGTTTTCAATTTTGATGAACTTTAACCTTCTTCAGTTACCATGTTGATGTACAAGTTAACACTGTTTAAATTTTCTGTTTTGCTGTCTTATCTCAATCCCCTACCACTTTCTTGATAGTTTGATATCATATAAATTGATGGTGACGTAAACTAAAAATTTTAATACTAATATTCCAGATGCGTTCATCTCATAATGCTTTCACTATTTATTACCTTTCAAGCAATGAAGTATGAAATGTTATTATCTATAACCACCATTGTAATTTCAGATACTTGTTTGCAGTTAGCTGATGAGGACCTGTGAAATAGAATGAGGATATCACATTTCACACTGCAAATCTGGTCTTTCTTTCTCAATCAGGATTTATCAAGCGAACCAAATATATGAGATCAGAATATATTACATGACCTGAAAAAGTTTGGTCCTTAAAGAAAATCGTGGTGAATTTTCATTGTAAATTATGTTGCTTTTCCCGTAAACTGGGTATTTTATTCCATGAAAATTCCCCGCTAAAGTGAACTAACCCTATTAGGATAAAAATGTTTTGGTTTTTTGTATTACGTAATTAAATCAAAAATTCCTTTTTGAAAAGCTTAGGCCTCGGCAATGCAAAGCATATGGAACTATTAGGCCTTCAAGAGGAGTCTTTTGACACTGCAAATAACTTCAAGTGCATTCCCTTTGAGTGGTGAGTGGTTAGTGTTGAACATATAATCAGTTATAGCACCCCTTATTTATTTAATGTCAGCGTTTGCTTTCCAAACGTATCACCGAACACTTACCAACATGGTTTTACAAAGGAGAAAAGCGATGCCCACCCCCCAGCTCTATCCTAGAACATCTGATAGATTCAGGACACCACGCTGCACCTCAAACAAACTTTAAAGTTGTCAACAGAATTCGAAGAAGTCTTCCTAAAGGTGTTTGAATCAGACTTCTCAAAACTGCAGAAGCAATCGTGATTCACTTGCTAAGTCCTTAACTCTGCATACAGAAGAAGTTCGTTCTATCACTACACTTGCACTGGGGGTAATCTATCATAATACCCGACAAATAAATTCTAATTCATTCTGTCTCTTCGTGAGTATTATTTTGTCTTCTCAACTGTAATATTTTGCATTTTCAACCATCTTGTTCTCCACCCCCACCCGATTTAATTTCTGCACCTCATTGCCACTGTTGCTGACTTGACGAACACTCGATTTCTAGTCATTTATTCAAGTTTTGGCTTTGTAGGGATTTGGTTGGTTGGTTACAGGATTTCATCGTGAGCTGACATTTGTTAGAGGACCATTGGAAAAACCTTATAGTACTGGAGAGCTGTTTCGTCCTAGTTTGGGACAAAGAAAAAACAGCTGTTCAGTACTATAAGGTTTTCCAATGGTCCTCTAACAAATGTCAGCTCACGATGAAATCCTCTAACCGATCAACCAAATCCCTACAAACCAATACTTGAGCATCATCTTATGAGATGCTCACTGGCGATTGACCCTATTCATGTAGGTAGTTACCTGAGCCTCCCGTGGGAAGTCGTGACCAGTAGGGTGCAGGAGGTCGGGTGTGAAGACTAATACTCGCCGAAGACATTGGCTAGCGGTTGCGCTATATGGTGAATTCTAGTCATTTATGTTACGTCATCCAACTTACTTGCTCATTTTAATTCTAATTTAAATAACATTGTTCTCTTCCTCACCTCTACTTAGTCTCTACCTGTAATAACCTCCGTTGCCACCCTGACTAAAATTGAAACATTTTAGTCAATTGTATTACCTCGTCTAACCTACTATCTCAATCTTATATTATTTGCTGCCTAATTAATCTCGTTTCTACATTAGATCATTCTTCTATTACCTAATTAACTATCTAAACTTTACAAACCTCATGTACACACACACACACAAAATTATACATAAATGCGATTGTACAGCTTTGAGAATGAATTCGCCGAAAAGAGTCTCTTCGCAGAACGTTTTCTGACATTTATGTCCAGTCAAGCTGGGTAACATACTTCGTCTCTCTGAGAAAAAAAACACCCACCGAAACGCCTAGATATCTCGCTATAAACCCGGAAAATAAGTGATAGATAGACATAAAAGTGATCAGATGCAATGGTTTATCTTAAGTGTTATTGAACAAACCTGTGTAGAATGTGAATACCAATCGTAAAGATGAGACGCTAAAACTTCATTGTGGATAAAATTTTATTTTGATAAAATCATATAGTGGTGTTATATAGTAAGTAATATAGATTAATTGATGATCACGTTTCGAGGACAAGTTATTGCTGCTCATAATCATCATATCAAGGCAGTACTCACACACACAGCTTTCCTACTTTGCAACAAGGAGAATTACCCATGATATTAGATTGTAGATTGACTTACAGCCAGGAGAAAACCAACAAACTTGCCGAAGAGGCTGGCAGGCAGTGAAGACAGGCCTCCAAGTGAACATAAAAAAAGAGATGATGAAGATGAACAACCAACGGCAACGGCAACGGCAACCAGTACTAATCACCATTAACAGGAGAGATTAGACAGATGTGATGAGAGATTATGGGTAATCGTTTGGCTAGCCAACTGAAAAGGATGACAGAAAACAGAACAAAGTGGAGTAGTGATAGTGAAGCCGGGTGTTCCACTAGGAACCTAAGGGAGTGATAATAATAACACAGGATAAAGAAACACATTTAGATTTTCAACGGTAGTGTCAAGTTAATCCCTACATCAACGTACTTCAGGAAGGTGGCTCACAAGTTATAGAAACTATGTACAAAATTAGATTATAGCGTAAATTATAGCGTAGATTATGTCTAAGAAAAGAACTACATCGAATTACTGTGAAACTAAATAATACACGAAATGAAATTGAAAAAGTTCTCAAGCATTAACTCAAATATATGGCCAGTAACAAAGATTATGCAATCGTTGTTGAAACATCCAAAAAAGCTAGAAAATCAGCCTTAAGGAAATCAAAGATCACACAAATCAAAAATTTCAACAAACTAATTGAAGAAAAGAACACAACAAATGAAATTGATGTCGAGACTTCATCCTGTATTGACAGATCAAAGTGGGTGATCAACCTCTCATCAAGGGAACTAAGCTCTAGTGAGATAAAAGTAATTGAGAAAGGACTAAATTTCACTGTAACAGTCAGTAAATTAAAACCCGAGGATGTCATTCCTAACATAAAAGTAGCACTAAGCTCAATAGATAAGACAACAGCAGAAGAGGTTCGAGCACAATGTGCATTAACCTTGAAAAATCAAACGAAGGCAAAATCAAACTTAACAACATCGGAAAGACTAGCTATAATTAGTCTAAAACAAGATAAAACATCGTCATCACAAAAGCTGACAAAGGAAGTCTCACGGTAGTTTTGGATAAACCTGACTATATCAAGAAAATCACTGGAAAAATTCAGACGGGTCCATATGAGGAAATTAAGAAGCCTGTAGATACAGTAATGAACAAGCATTAAGAAATCTACAGCGGAATTAATACGCAGAATGAAGCCGTCACTGGGTGAGTCTAAATGGTTTGATTTAATGCCTAAAACTATTATGCTAGTAGAAAGTATGGTATTATTAAAATACATAGACCAGATTACTCCATACGAGCAATAGTGGATTTCAGGAATACCCCTACTTATGAATTATCAAAACCCTTAGCTCTAATATTATGCTCCATTAGAAATCGCTCAAATTCTAGACTAAGTAAGTCATACAAGATGAAAAATAAACTAAATTATATTCAACTAGAGAATGATGAAGCAATGGTTAGTTTCGATGTAACTAGTCTTTATACTAATATAACAATAAATATGGCCTTGGAAGCAGTTTAAAAAGAACTAACTGCAGATCCTGAACTCACTTATAGGACGAAGCTACCCATTGAAGAAATTGTTCTAGGAATTCGGTTATGCCACACATCTACTATCTTTAAATTCCAAGGTGAAATATATAGACAAACAGAAGGTGTAGCAATGGGATCACCAATATCTCCTATCGTAGCATACATATTTATGAACAGCTGGGAAAGTAATGCTCTTAATACGTTTAATCCTACTCCAAAAATATGGTGGAGATATGTGGATGACACTTTCACAGTGTTAAAATCAGAACATATCTCTCTTTAGCTTCTTGACACATATAAGCTCACTCTACTAGGGGGAATAAAATTCACATTTGAATCGGAAAATGAACTAGGAGAATTAGCTATTATTATTTTTTTAATTTTTTGATTACAGGATGATTCCACACCGTATTTTTGGTACAAGTATGGAATTTTCAGCATGAATATCGGTAGCCCAAATTTCGCAGGCAGACCATAGATAGGTATCAGGTGTGCGTCGGCAGACGATCGGACCTAGGACCATGTGCATGGTCGGTGAGAGTCCTAACCACTGTGCCACTGTGCTTTGTTAGATTATAAAATAAAACGAAAAGAAGAAAGTAAACTGTACACTTGCATTTATAAAGAGCCAACGCATTCGGCTAATAGATATTTAGATTTTGATTAATCTCACCCAATGTCTGTGAAGGCAGGCTTCGTTATGTGTCTAACAGGTGGAACAATAACAACACTAAGTAGTACAACAAAAAAACCTGAATGACGACATGAAACACACAGAAGTATAGCCGATTGATGTTAAGCATTTATCCGATAAAACTCATTAGGAATATAAAAAAAGGTGAAAAGCAAAATAAAAATAATGGTGAACCTAATATTGATAATAAGATAGATGAGAAAGAATACAAGTCATCTACAGTTATACCATATAAAGAGGGGACATCTGAGACCCTAAGTAGGATTCCTAATAAAACAGAAAATAGAGTGGCATTCAAACCTACAAACTCACTCACGTAGAACAAGCTCTATAGGTTGAAGGACCCTATTGGTTGACCTAATTAGACAAGATAATATAATTTACAAAATATCTTGCGATGACCGTGAGTTAAGTGAACTACATAGGTTAAACTAGTAGATAAGGAATAGTGAGATTATCAGAACATAAGAATTTAGCTAATGTTAGGATTATTGACCCCACCCACGAAAACATGTGAGTAATTTAGAAAAAGCTCAGTGATTGCACTGCACAACGACAGAATATGTTGGGTGGGACAAAGTAGGAGTTCTGAAAGGTACAGTGGTTAGGACTCTCACCGATCATGCACATGGTCTGAGGTTCGATCCCCTGCCGATGCACACCTGACATCTATGGTCTGACTGCGATATTTGGGCTACCGATATCCATGCTGAAAATTCCATACTTGTACCAAAAATACAGTGTGGCATCAAGCTATAAACCAAAAAAAAATCTATGTAGGTGGATATAGAGAGAGGTTGATTATTGAATCCTACCTGGTTCATCGAGTCTACACGCAGCATGTGCAATAGGATAGACTCATCAGTGATACTAGAAATATGGAAAATGCTACTATCAAACAAATCAAGCGATGGAAAATAATGATGAAATTATATAAACGAAGTTTGAAAGTTGTGTGAGTGCTTTGATATGATTATTAACAGTAATAAATTATGCTCGGAATGTGGTCATCAGCAAATATTTCTGCGTAACAGTGTGATTGCTTTAAAATAAAATGTTATCCTTGATGGGGTTATACTCTACCTGATATGTATCCACATGATGTGTGTTTTGTTTTTGACAGTCTATTATATTTTGCTATGTGTATATGGATCGATATTTCATTATAACTGACAATATGCTTTTGTTTGTCCACTGACTAAATAAACAATGTATGACCTTATTATCACATGACATTACAACCAATCACGGTAAGACGTTATCTTATTGGTTCATGTGTAGTAGCCATTTTCATATATACTCTAGCATTATTCTTCTTGTTCATTTTTCTTGTTCCCACGTTTCGTACTCTCGTACCATTTCACTCAAACTCTTGTGTGACATATATTTTCCTTGTCTAGAAAATACAAGTATCATCGTAAACCTGGTGGTCTTCTGATTTCTCTCTTTCCGCGTTAGGACTATTAACTACTCGACGAGTACATAACATAATTGGCGACGGGAAAAACACTAATAACTCACTTAGCAGCAGTACGTAACACTACCACAGTATTATTATTTCCTTTAATTCATACAAGAACATAGGACTTCAGCCGCGCGTCTCCACTGCGTTCGGTCCTCTGCCAATGTTTTCACCCCGCTCCAAGTCTGCCCACATATTCTCATCTCCTCTTCACATGACCACTTTCAAGTCACCCTTGCACTGACGACCAACTCACCGATTCCCTTTCGGCTTCCACTCGAGTGATGGCTTGTCTAGTGATGTCACTTGATGGTTTGCTTTCTAAGAGTATGGCCAATCCATCTCTATTTCGTCCTGCTTATTTGTTGCACAGTCTGTTACTGGTTGGTTCACTCATTGCCAGAGATCCCTGTTGCTGATCGTTTCTGGCAGGCCATCTGATCTTGAGTATTGAGCAAAGACAACTGTTAATGAAGGTCTGTAGTTTGTTTGAGATGCTCTTCATGACGTGCCAAGTCTCTGATCCGTATAGTGAGTAGCACTGACTTCACATTGGTGTTGAAAATCCGGATGTTATTTTTGATGGTGAGTGCTGTTGACCTCCACACAGACTTGGGAGTAATGAAAGCTTGTCATGCTTTTCCGATTCTTGCTTTAATGTCCTCATCAGTTCCGTCCTCCTGTAGTTGAAACGATGCTTCCTACGTAGGTAGGTAGGTGAAGGAGGTTGTTTGTTTCAGGTTCCTGCCATCAATGCCGATTGTTGTCTGTTGTTGTTGTTGGTGGTGGTGTTGTCCAGGAATCTTCATCACCTCTACCACAGTCCCCAAGTTTTATTATTTTTGATATTCTCTTCTTGAGACAGCCTACAAGAAGCATACCACTGAACATCACTTCCATCTATAACATTCTCCGGCACAGAGATGTTCTTTTTGCTGGTGTTTTAGAAATTTATTTGTCTTTTTTTCTATGAAATTCGGAGAGTGATCATTTCAGTCTGCATTTTCCTCGAAACAGAGATCACTTCATCTACTCGTTTAGGGCTTCAGATTCTTCGGATCTTCGTGGTGAATAATGTTATGGAGAGGAGATTGCAACTTACTGGTAACTAAATGTGGAAGTTTGTCAGTTGTCTGTCCTACTTAGTTTTTTCTATACACTGATCTCTTCATTGTCCCATTAGGTTTCTTTGTAAGTGAAACATCCAGATAGGATATTAGTTTATTTAGTTTATGCTTCACTTGTATATTTGATACCTGGGTAGTAACCACTGTAGACCTACAAAATACTGTTTACGTCATATTCATTATCACAAATGATAAAAGTATCATCAACACACCTTTTATATAGAACAAAGCTATCGATTTAAATGAATTTGAGATTTTCCTATCGATTGATTGGACCAAAGTGCTCGGTCTCAGGCTGACATGTCGGCTTCTTGTGCAGATGCTTCGATGATTTTTGGGCATTTAGTTTATATTTAATTGGCGGATGTTTACTAGCAGTGGAATCCAGGATGGGCGATTCGTCTTGTTTGGCACTCGTCAGCTGGATGTACCTGCATTTCCCAGACAGTGAGTGATGATGCTCCCACCACGGAGGCTCGAACCCCAGTGCCTATAGCTTCAACCACTCACTGTGTAATGCAGCTACATCTATCTGACGAGTCCCAAAGAGTACGAAATGCGCATTCTGGATTCCACTGCTGGTCACCATCCATCAATTAAAAAGCTATTGATTGCCGATTTTTAATGGACCATTTTCCAGACCTGTTGTGGAGGTATCCGCCAATGACAGACCTAACAGCAATTCCATAGCTATGCTGTCTTGCTATCTGTGGATAGCACTAATGCATGTGAATTGAACATTCACAGTACATTTGAGTAAAGTCTCTTTCAACCTGGGTTTGGCTATTCCGATATTAAGGTCGTCATCTTACAAGTATTTGCATAAGATACAAGTCGTTTTCGTAAATGGAATACTTGTGATGCGTAACTACTATACATCGGCTGACATCATGCATTTATCGCCTACTTTCAATTCTCTTTAATTCATCAGAAAACTCTATACTCAATAAATGTAACAACAGCTGAGGTGACAGGTATTCGAACTATTAAACCTAAACTATGCATTCAAAAGAAGTTCGTACAGACATTATCCATCCCTTGGCCTATTAAGACATAACCAACTAAAGACTTCTACACCAATCCTTACTTATATTTTCAACCCCTTTCTTATCATCCCTTAATCTTGTCTCATCTTCATTTACTGCCCTTACAGTCCAACGTTACTTAATCGGTTCATCTGTTTTTACTAGCCTTTATCGACTACTTTCACCTGAAAAATTGTTTGTTTAACCATACTGTTTTTCTTTATTTGTGTTATCACAGATCACCTCACTATTTCATCCTTGCTACTGGTAGGTGGTGAGAGCAGGCTGCTAGCCGATTGGTTGGCACTAATCTACGTTAAGGTCTAGGTCACTAATATGGGCCGTGAACAAGGCTGAGTCAACAACCAATCACAGCGAAGTTAACGTGGCAAAATATGATTCGCAGATAGAGAACTCTGTTTGTCAAGGAATCCCGAAACAACCAATCAGAAGCCTGCGTTTGTCTACCTAAACAACCAATCAGATGACTGCGCTTGTCTATAATAATGTTGTCTGAAATATGTATAAATACGTGTTGATTTTCATAATAAAACGATCTGTTGCCTGGCCCTTGTCTTTTGTTGTTACAGTAGAACCATTATTATTATTTTCATTATTACCATTATTAATATTATCATTACTACTATTATGACTGATTGCACAGTTTATATTCACCATCGTATTATCCTATAGACGAACCACCATGATTGGTTTACATTTGGATTTTTATTTGTAAATTTATGTAGGTATATTAGAGTTAAGCCTGATGAGATCTAATTGAAACCACAGTATTGTTCGCTTAAATGTGTTGTTCTAATGAAAATTTAACACATTTTTGTCAAATAATATCTTACACATGACTGTAGCGTTCAGTGGTAATCTTCTGGCAGGTTCTTTAAAGAGGAGAATATCAAACGCCATGAGAAGTACATTCTTTGGCCTCTAGATTATGAATGATATTCTCATGCCAGTAGATTTTTTCCAACAACTACAGTGTCTGACCACTTCCATATGTATCTACGAATTCATTTGCTCGCGTACACCGAGACCTATGGGTGGTTTTATGGGTGCTTTACTTGAGACTTGCGAAGAACCTCATCCCATTTGACTAAATAAAGGTGACAGAGGGTCAATAAAGAGTAATATAATGTAACATATATTCTTGAATTCTCCCTGTGGTTGGCGCTCGACAAACTATGCGGAGACATATATATATACATATAGACGAAAATATAAATTATACCAAGAAGAAATGAAATTACGTATCTGTGAATCGTCGCCTCTTTAGTTTTTCTATTTTAGAGAACAGGTATTATGGTGGTCAAATATATGAATGTACTCAAAAGTACAGCTAAGTTTGAGAGATTGATTCCATTTTGGATAAGATTTTATTTTGATAAAATCACACAGTGTTGTTATACAATAAGTAATATATATATCAAGTGATGATCGCGTTTCGAGGACAAGTAATTGCTGCTCATAATCATCATTTCAAGGCACTACTCACACACACAACTTTCCTACTTTGCTTGTATACATGTGTGAAAATTGATGAGATTAGACATTTGATTAAAATCAATACAAGATAAAGTACATCCGAGAAGGAAACTAGTGTTATCAATGGAATACAATAAGATTGGATAATGAGATGTTTCTATGGTAAAATGAATAACTTGTTAGAGTGTAATAATGTGAATTGAATTGAATACATTTTAATATTATTTATTATCCTGTGATTTGACTGGTGGTGATAATATCTTCGATATCTTCGGTATTTGCATTGAGTCCCTTCTATTGCATGGGTTCGATGTAGACTTGATGAACCAGGATTCAGTAAACAATCAACGTCCCCATGATGTGGTTGATTATTAATGTATGCAATGCAATTACTGAGCTGTTTTCTGAATTAGTTATCTCGGCAGGTGGGATCAATCATTCTCACCTTAGCTAAGTTCTTATGTTCTGAAAACGTCCCTACTTTCGATCTACTAGTGTCACCTATGCAAGTGACTTAACTCATAGTCATTGCAAGGTAAATTGTAAATTACATGATTCTGCTTAATTGATTGCACCAGGTCTTTAGCCTACATGGCTTGTCTTTTTGAGGGTATTTTCTGCCTTTAATTCATTAGTCTATTTGTTCGAAACAGCGTTTTACTAGATAAATTAAATATTATAAAGTGGGTTCATGTTTAAGAATCTAGATCCGAGATAATTTTAAAGGAGAGTCAAGACTCCACTTGTTATTCTTTGGGTTTCCAGACTACATGAATATGATCAGTGCTGTTGTGAATACCTCTTCGTAGTACTAATATTGACTGAAACATGTAACAGTTCTTTTCAAGACTTGGTTTGTAAAGATTTAATTTTTGATTTTACGAGTTTGACCATGGAATCATATCAGTCAGAGAACCATTGAGCTTGCCTTGTAACCTCGAGGTCCTGGGTTCAAACCAAGGTGTATGGGTGCGTACTGTTGGTGATTCCCAAAAACTAGGGTGAAACAGCTGTCCAGTACTCCAATACTGGTTTTCAATGGTTCTCTAAATGATATCGATCACTAGTCGAACTCGTAAAGATAACAGTCCATTGTTGTGAAATATCAGAGGTAAAAAATAATTGACACAGTCACTCTGAGGTGATTTACAAAGATGCACAGAAATTGTATAATAATACTTAGCGATGCAATGGAATGAAAGGCTTAGGGTTTGTAGTGGGGAGAAGTATTATTAGATGAGCAACAAATTGGTTGAGTGTTCATTTGACAAGTATTTAGAAGATAAGATGACTAGAAAGGTGTACGAAATGAACTTTTTGGAACGAGAACTGCAACCGGATAAGAAGTAGTTTAAGGTGACAACAGAATAAGAGACTGGACAAATCATTTTCCGCACAAAAATTTTGAGGTTAGGATAACTCATTGCTAGAGTCTTCTTCGACTCGTCCTACTATAAAGATGATTTTATAACACGACTCCATTGAAGTTCCTCACAGAAGCACAGCCAACGATTGTCATGCATTCTCATCTTGGTATACATGCTGAATAGTGTTGTGAGGGAAGTTTGGAGAGTGCACACTTTTCGAGGTCACTGTAGTTAGCTGCACAAGAACAAGTGAATTTGTATAAACACTAGATTGAACTGATGGGGCAGATTGCCGTACGAACATTAGCCTATCGCTTATCGATAAAACAAATTGATCAACAGGTCAGCTACCAAAAATACCTTTCTCGTTCAAAGTATTCCACTTGGTTATAATGAAATATCCTTTATACCCTTTAAATATCACCCTGTGCATCGGTGGCTCATACGTAAGAATTCTTGCCGACCGTGCACATGGTTCAGAGTTTGGTTCCTTTCCGGTGTGCAGCTTTACATCTCCTAGCTAGTTTTAAGTCTGAAAAAAAAGCGAGGAGGTTGGGCATAAGGCTAGTAATCTCACCCTGTAAATAAAAATCACTGCCACTGCCATTGAAATGTCAATGCTCACGCTTGAAGTTCTATGTTCTACTATGAACGTAAACTAATAATGTCCTAGGAAAACAACCATTAGGGGTTCTTTTCGATACGCCCTCAATTTTAATGTAATTTTTCAGGTTTACATGGCTGAAAACATGCAGAAGACTTAGCCTGTTGATAACATCGCGTAAAACACTGTAAGCAAGGTTTTCGCTGAAGGGTATTAGCACTGACTAGAAGGAACACTACTGACAAAAAATACTTCCATTTGTTAGTTCATAGAAATTCGACCGATTTCAAGGTAGATTACATTACGAAGTGTCATCATATGAGGAACCACTGAAATCCATCACTCAACAGATGCTTCCTCTGAGTTTGACTTCCTTCAGAAGTAATTACCGAAGAGTTGAACCCAAAAACTTCATCAAGGGAAGCATATTCTCATCCAACTCCTGTTACAGAATTCAGTGGTGCGTGAACTCAATCTTTTGCCAGGCAGCAGCACGAAGTGACGCCATAAAGCATTGTATTCAGTCAATATTTTCCCTCAGATTCGATTCGTTTGATCCCTATGAACATCGATTTCTTATTGGAAATCGAGGAAATAATTCTTGAATTTGGTCATCAGTGTGTGGTGAGGCAAAACGGAATCCATTGACCGCATAACCGATTTTAGTTTATGATGAAGTAGTTTCACATGCAATTTCATATGTAAATGTAGGTGGAACCGAAATATTCACATATACTCGAGTAAATAAGGCAACACAGCTGTCAGACGACTTGTTTCTTTAACGAGCCGGACCCAAGTGGTTCTGTCGAAACTCAGTAGAAAAATCAATAAACCTACGGCGGTACAGTTCACACGATGTACTGCATTATTCTGCACGCTTCAGTAAACTCTTTGAATCGCACAAAGTCAAAGAATTTATCCTAGTACTATCTCGCCAGATTATTAGCTTGCTAGGCTACTAGCTTCCTAGTTTTCTAGGTGGTCTCAAGCCCGGATAGAGAGGGAGGGTCGGGGCGTGGTGCCAGCAACTCCACCCCTGTAAAACGACCAAATTGCTACAGAAACTTCAACAAATAAATATATTAAAAATTCTAAATACGTAAGCAATAGCCTTACTTTTCGCTGGAATCGGGGAAGTGAAATGACGCAGGCTGGTGAAAGCCTTCGGGAAGCCAGTCAGCCGACGTGCCTGCCTTCTTTCGATGAAAGTAAAAGTAACGATGGGTACCTGGAATGTTCGCACAATGTACGAAACTGGAAAGGCTGCCCAGATAGCCGCTGAAATGAGAAGGTACTGAATAGAAGTGTTGGGAATCTGCGAAAGCAGATGGAACGGAACTGGAAGGTACCAACTAACTACTGAAGAGATAGTAATATTTTCCGGCCACCCAGAGGACAACCACGAGCACACCGAGGGGGTGGCCATCATGATGTCACCAACAGCAGCCAAGGCTCTTATGCAGTGGGAACCAATCTCCTCCAGGATAATGACAGCCAGGTTCAACTCAAAAGGAAGCAAAGTTACAGTCATTCAATGCTATGCGCCTACAAACGTCTCAGAACAAGAGAAGAAGGAGGCGTTCTACAGACAACTACAAACAATAATGGACAACGTTCCAAATGGCGATATCAAAATCCTGATGGGCGACATGAATGCGAAGCTGGGAGGAGACAACACAGGAAGAGAACTCACCATGGGTCGTGAGGCCCTCGGTGAAGTGGACGGCAATGGTGAACTCTTCTCAGACTTCTGTACCTTCAATGATTTGGTGATTGGTGGCAGTGTGTTCAAACACAGTGATATACGCAAGACGATATGGATTTCACCAGATGGAAACACCGAAAACCAAAAAGACTTCATCTCAATTTCAAGAAAGTGGAGACGGAGCCTAATGGACACAAGGTCAAGGAGAGGGGGAGATGTGGGTTCAGACCACTATCTAGTACAAGGGACTTTCAAGGTGAAACTAAAAGCCTCGGGGATAGCTGGGGATAGGCCACAATGCAAGTTCAACACTCAGAAATTGAAGGACACAACCACAAAAGACACCTTCACTGCAACTGTCAGTGCAAAGCAGGAAACACTACGTGACATCACTGAAGAATCATGCGTGGAAGAACATTGGAAATTTCGATAAAGTAAGGAAGACGAAATTTATCAAGGGAACCAAATGTATGAACATTGGAAATCTCTGAAGGCGATTCTCAACGAAACGTGTTCAACGGTTTTAGGAAGAAAGAAGAGACAAGACAAGGAATGGCTCTCAACGGACACTTGGAAATTAATAGAAGAGAGGAGAATGGCGAAAGAGAAAATGATTCAATGCAAGGACGGACAGGAGAAGGAGACGCTGAGCTCGACGTGCACAGTACTGGACAAAGAAGTGAAGAAGAGTGCTAGGAAGAACAAAAGACGATTCTACGACAACTTCGCCACTGAAGCTGAGAAGGCAGCAGGCGAAAGGGACCTGAGGACACTATATCAGATAACCAAATCTCTATCCGGGAGGAGATCAACACAGGCGAAACCTATAAAACAGAGCCAAGGGAACCCAATTACCAAGGAAGAAAGACAGATTAAACAATGGGCGGATCACTTCAAAGGACTCTTGAACCGACCATCACCTGCAACCCGTCCAGAAATACCAACAACAGCGCACACACAACTGCAAGTTGACACCAATCCTCCAACGAGAGCAGAAGTCTTGAATGCAATCAAGCTTCTGAAAGCTGGAAAAGCAGCCGGACCAGATAAAATACCCCCTGAAGCACTGAAAGCGGACGCAGAGACTACAGCAGACATTCTGACTCCATTATTACAAAAGGTCTGGAAGGAGGGAAAGGTGCCTACTGACTGGAGGAAAGGTTACCTCGTGAAACTACCAAAGAAGGGCGACTTACGCCTCACTCTGCAAAAACTGGCGAGGAATCATGCTCTTGTCGACGACAAGTAAAATCCTGAGTTGCATCATCCTGGAGAGATTAAAGGACGTACTGGAAACAGAACTCCGACCAGAACAAGCTGGCTGCATTCAGGAAAGGCAAATCATGTTCTGACCAAATTGCAAATCTACACCTCATCATCATCGAACAAAGCATGGAATGGAAATCAAACCTCCACCTCAACTTTATAGACTTTGAAAAGGGCTTCGACAGCGTTGACCGCGAAATAATTTGGAAATTACTCGAGTAATACGGGGTACAGTGTCCCAAATATTCATCACCCTCATTCAACAGCTGTATGACAACGGCGAATGTCAAGTCATCCACAACGGAAAACTCAGCGAGGCGTTTGAAGTAAACACAGGAGTCAGACAAGGGTGCTTATTATCACCAATGATATTCCTAATTGTGGTGGACTGACTGGATTATGCGTCAGAAAGTGAGTGGGAAACGAGAAGACAGGAATATCCTGGACCGACGTGGATATCTAGAAGACCTGGATTTCGCGCGTGGATGATTTATGTTTGATGCCACACAAAATTGAAGACTTACAAGCGAAAACCGACTGACAAACTGGTCGAAGCAGCAGCAAAGACAGGACTCCAAGTGAACATAGACAAGACGGAGGTGATGAAAATAACCAACCAACAAAAACAACAGCAGCAAAATCCAGTGCCAATCACCATCAACGGGAGGGATTTGAAAGAGGTTACTTTATTCATTCACTTATCTAGGGAGCATTGTCTCAACTACAGGCAGTCGGAACGGACGAGGATGTCAAGTTGAGAATCATCGGGAAGGCGAGAAACAGACATTCATCAACCTGAAACCAATCTGGAAATATTCGTCACTCAACATCAACAACAACATTCGGATTTTCAATACAAACGTAAAGTCAGTTCTTCTATACGGATGGGATCAGAAACTTGGTGGGCGGGTCACAAAGAATATTACCAACAGGCTATTGCAGACCAGACCTTTATCAACAACTAACTGTCTTCGCTCTATACTGAAGATCAGTTGGCCGGGTCGGAAGGAATCACCAACAAGAAGCTATGGGCACTAACAAACAAAGCAAGAACCAATCGCCCAACAAATATGCGGGAGAAAGTGAAGATGGATCGGACACTTACTGAGGAGACCACTGGGTGACATCGCGCGTCAAGCCCTCGAGTGGAACCGGGCCGAAAGGGAAGTGGTGAGTGGGACGTCTAAGGGTGACATGGAGGAGATCGTGTGAAGAGGAGTTGAAAGAGTATGGACCAAAATGGATGCAGGTAAAAAGTAGAGCAGAAGACAGAAGCAAATGGAGACGTGCAGTTGAAGCCCTATGTTCCACTAGGAACCCAAGGGAGCAATAATAATAATATACTAAGAAGCAATAACTTACACTAAATATACAAATATACACAAACAGTCCTTCATGGTGAAACAATGGGTGTGCTGTCCTACACTTGTGTCAATAATGTGCAGCGACTCAACTTTCATAACTCGCCTTCCATATGCCTCCCCGGTCTCGATATTATTCTAATGACAATATAACCGTCAGATGTCGCCCAAAACACTAATATAAATAAATATTCTTATATATACATAACAAATATTTACACAACACCCAGTTGTAGCCTTTCTAATATAGTTATGTTTGCAGATGAATTTACTGAATTCGCTGCTCCTGCATTCGGAAACTCGTTGTCTGTAGTCTGTGGTGATTTTAATTCATATGATCACAGCTTTCTTACTTCGCTTACTTACTTACTTCACCCGAAGGAGAGCTCCTTTGCTAAACTCTGACCACTGCATTATTCGTATTTTACCGAAAGTGTACGGCAAGTTACAACAAAAATTGTTTAGTCATTTAACAAAGAAGATACATGAACGTTCATATTCCCATGACAACATTCTAGCACTAAGAAGCATGTTGCATGATACCAACTGGGAACTATTTACTGACGATAAGTTGGATGCTACTGTCTCTAATATAACCGATTATCTGAAGTTTTGTTTGGAAATTTGCTGTCCATATGAAACACTGTTTTCGAGATTTGACAGAATCTCTTCTGTGCAACTGAAAAAACTTAGAAGACAAAAAGAGAAGTTGTATAAGAATTGTGATAATACTGGTGTCCGTAAAATAAACACCCTTATAAAAATTGAAATAGAAAGGTTGAACAGACTATATAATGAAAAATTTTTATCATGTAAAAATCCTTCAAACATTTGGAAACTTTTCAATAAACTTACAAGTAAAAAACAAATGTCTGTTGATGCTTATTCTGATGTTAATGCTTTAAACAAATCATTTATCAAGAAACAAATTAATATGGTTGTACCTGATGTACCTAGTCAAGAAAATGGTCATTTTCCGGGTTTTAAAGAAAAGGATGTACTATTATGTTTGAAGTCATTAAATCCAACACACAGCCTTGGTCCAGATGGTGTACCAAGCATTCTTCTTCAAAAGTGTGCAGACATCTTGTGTCATCCTCTTACTCAAATCTTTAACGCATCATTTAACAGGGAAACGGTACCTGCTGACTGGAAAGAAATCAAGGTTGTACCTGTACAGAAATCATCTTCTGGAGCAGGTATAAAATTTAGACCAGTCGCTATAACATCTCCTTTTTTGAAAACTATGGAGAAACTTCTTTTGAATATTCTTAAACCTTCTTTAAAAGCTTTTAGTGACCCTAAGCAGTTTGCTTATAAGTGTGGAAGAAGTACATTAGATGCAGCCATTGTACTACACCACAATATTGTTTCCTGCCTTGATAAGGGTGCTAAGTTCGTTCGAACAGCTTTTTTAGACTATACTGCAGCTTTCGACTCTGTTCCTAGGACACTTTTATTAGGAAAGATGATTTCAGCACAAACAGAGTCCTGGGCAACTAGATGGCTGTCTTCTTATTTTAAGGATAGGAAACAGCATACTGTTTTGGCTGGAAAGCGCTCCACTTCTCAGCTAACTGAAAGTGGTGTGCCTCAAGGTGCAGTACTTTCTCCATTTCTTTTCTCTTTCTTTTTGCATGACCTTCCGAACTCACCCAAAGTTAACTTCATTAAGTATGCTGATGATCTGACCGTTTCTGTCCCTGTAGTTTCCACATCGGATTGTTCCCATATGAATGGCTTCTTAGCTGAAGTTAAGGATTGGTCTGGCTCAAATGGTCTTAAACTAAATCCAACTAAATGTAACACTGTTGATTTCAGCTTGAGAAGTGAAAAAGACATGCATGGATTGATTCAATCTCATGATTGTTGTAATATTGATGGTACCATGATAGAGAGTAAGTCAAGTGTTTCTTATCTTGGCATTAGTTTCTCTTCAAACCTTTGCTGGTCGTCTCATATTCTTATAGTTTCTAAGAAAGTTTTCCGTCTGACTTATTACATAAAGAAGTTGAGACACTCAGGTATAACTCAATCTCTTATCATACAATTTATTAATTCATGTGTTTTGCCCATCATTCTTTATTGTTCTCCATTATTCTTCCCTGGGCTACTCAAGAAAGACCATATAATACTACGAAGAACATTGAGGGCTGTAAGTAGGGTCAGTGCTATCCCTTTGACTCAACTAAATGACACTGTTGTCAATAGGCATATGAATTCTTGTAAACACTTAGCTAAAGTTATCTTATCTGATAGTGAACATCCTCTTTATTCACAATTGTTTCCTTGTATCTCTTCGGGTAAGACCAGAAGAAATTTTATAAACATTTATGCTCGTACTACAAAATATAAAAATTCGACCGTTCCATATTTGGCACGAGTATTGTGTGAAGAGACAAATATCAGAAAAGAACTTTTACAACTTTTGAATCATTAACTAAACTATAAAATGTAATGATGCATATTAATGCATGTGTTATTTGTTATATTATTTATTTATTATTCACTATGACCTAGCAATGGTGTGATTTTGTTGGGTTTTTTTATTTTTTCCTATTAACTATCAATATTTTAACATTTTATACATTTATATAATTATAAACAGAGCTAAACCATTGCAATATGTAAAAGAAACGCTGAAAATTCCATGCTGTAAATTGTTATTGTTGTGGAATAAAGTGATTATATTATATATTATATGATAACTATGAGGTGTCTAAGCAAGAATTTTCATTGTACAGTTGTCAGTTCTACGATGAAAATTGCTAACAATATTAACTGGGTTTCATCGGTTAATGTAAAGTTGAGGTATATTTTGAAGTATGTTTATCACACAAAGGATCCGAAACGGATTCATTATTCGTAGAAACGGTGATATTAGATGGTTGAAGGCGATCGGCAGTACCTAATTTTCGTGCTAGTTAGCAAGGCGTATCTACAACCTTGAAAGAACTTATATCCGTTTTGAGGTTCGCACCCCACGTCATCCAGCATAACGTGGAGTCATAGACATTAATACTAAGCCGTTCAGGCTCATGACTGACCCGCTGTACAACTGTAATAGAGACTTTCATTTGACACTGGTTAGTATCTAGTGAGATATGTCTAGTCCTTTCTTTGGCACAGACTGGATCCACACTGGTTCGAACTTCGGAAGAGACATGAGTTCCTGACCAATTATTACATTACTATTACAACTATTTCCATGGGTTCTGAACGGGACATGAGGCTTCAGCTGCAAGTCTCAGCTTCCCTCTTTTTGCTGCAGTTATTTTTAACTGTTTCCATGATTTGTCATGTACTCACACGATCTGGTCTATGTCAATCTTGGACCGGCAGTTCACTCATCGTCTCTAATCCATCGTTGACTGATAACCAATGGTTACTTCATTGAAAGGAGACTGTTTTTATCATGCTGAAAAGATATACACAGTCTTCAAAAACGTATATAACATCTGTCGCTCATGTTTCGTTTGTGAAGAGCAACATTATGGGAGACTACGCTTCCTTGATGTCCAACTGACAAGAAGAGATGATGGTTCCCCTATATCTGTAGGACAATATACACATTTCTTCAGTTTTGTACTGTTCCAATACAAAAAATGCTCGTCCACATGGATTTTCTTGGTGGATTTCTAAGAAGACACATAAACACCAAGCATTATAAAGAGAAACAGGTGAAAAGAAACAACCGTTTCTAAAATTGAAATTTAATGAGGAGGGTTGGCTAGTGAAGTCTTACATCTAAGATTATTGAGAGCGAAAAAAAACGGATTTATACTGCAGTAACCCTCTCTTTGTCATATTCCAGCCCACCAATTAACATTACTCAAACGAAAGACAAGTTGCACAGCTATGCCGTTTATTTGTGTATTTAAAAGTTCAATTGTGATCCTGTGGAGAAAGCTATATAGGGTGAGCAATTAAACACCTTAACAAATACATCATCACTGAACATCCTTTTTTCAAGGTTCGAAAAACGCCCAATAAAGTCTAAAAGAAGTTCTACTTAGACTTATTCGATTGATGATAACGGTCACCAAATGAATAGCAGAATAAGTGCCTTCTAAGTTGTCTATTGCATTTCATCAAGCCTTTCGGAGTGAACTAAAACCCGCCCATTGAATTGAATTTTTGATTTTCCCGTCGATTGATTGGACCAAAGTGCTCGGTCTCAGGCTGACATGTTGGCTTCTTGTGCAGATGCTTCGATGATGTCTGGACATCATCGCTCACTGAGAAATGCAGGTACATCCAGCTGACGAGTCCCGAATAGGACGAAATGCGCTTTATCCTGGATTCCACTGCTAGCCACCATCCACCAATTGTATACTAATTAAATGCCCAGACATAGTCGAAGCATCTGCACAAGAAGCCGACATGTCAACCTGAGACCGAGCACTTCGGTCCAATCAATCGACGGGAAAATTAAAAAAATTCAATTCAATAATTAATATGACCCATCGCAAAAGAGGTGGCTCTCGTGGCCCAAGTGGTCTAGTGGATAACGCTTTGGCGTTTGAAACTATGGGTACTGGGTTCGAGCCGCAGTGGGAACATCATCACTCACTGAGAAATGCAGGTACATCCAGCTGACGAGTCCCAAATAGGACGAAATGCGTATCCTGGATTCCACTGCTAGCCACCATCCACCAATTGTATACTAAAACCCGCCTGTTAAACACATAGCCGTAGAAGCTATGGGAATTAATTCCAGAGAGCGGTCTCAGTTCTTTTGCACAGAACAAAAGAAGTTTGTTCTACCTTTGTCTCTCTCTCTTACTTGTTTGCCTAGGTAAATTTTAATTCAAAGAAACCCTCCCACCCTGTCTTATTTTCCGTTTCTTTCGCACTTTTATGATATTGATTGTTTAAACTCTGATTATCTGTCTACTTCATTTACCTGTGGTATTACATAACACTTAAGATTTTACCCCTCTCATTTATTTATTGAATTGTCTACATATACACTCATTTTTCGCTGTCTTTGTTATTCTCATCGCCTCACCTACCGCATAAACCTCATTATTTTCATCATTATTTTGTTATCACTATAATCATCGTTATCATTGACGTTCAAAACATTTAACACATTTTTATTATTTGGTCGACAAAATCACCGTCATTGGTTAAATTTTGCTTTATATATAAATCTATTTAAATTTGAGTGAAGCCTGAAGAAGATCTAATTGTGAACAGTAATATTGTTCGCTTATATAGTCTTGTTCTAACATTAATAATGGGAATATTTAAAGATTTGAAATATAATTTTATGCACATTTAAGTCTACAGTTTTCAGATAGAAACTTTTATGACTATTCGTAGTACAGGAATATAAATACACCAGGTAGTGAATATAAAAATTGATTAATTGACTAAGATTTTACGGTGAATAATGACTGCACAACACTTACAAATAAATTTCTGAACTTTACGTATCACACAGTATTGTCTAAATGATCATGAAGATATACAATTACGCATTACTAATTAGTATTCGAGAGAATCAAACACGATTTGGATGAAAAACCTCAACCGGAATAAGCTGGATTCAGGAGGAACAAGTCAGGAATCGATCAAATAGCAACACTACGGATCATCATTGAACAAAGTTTGGAATGACAGTCACCTCTCTGTCTCCAGTTATTTTATTATTATTGTATCCTATAGTTCCTAGAGGGACATAGGGTTCAGCTGCGCACCTCCATTGACTTCGGTTTTCTGACAACTTTTTCACCCCGCTCCAGGTCTGTCCACATGCTTTCATCTCCTCCTCGCATGACCTCCTACAAGTCACCCTTGCAATGACGACCAACTCGCCGCCTCCCTTTCGAGTTCCACTCGAGCAATGGCTTGTCTAGTGATGTCACTTGCTGGTCTCCTCAGCGTATGGACAATCCATCTCCATTTCTTCCTATCTATTTGTTACACAATCGGTTCCTGATTGGTTCGCTCCCAGAGATCCCTGTTGCTGATCTTTTCTGGCCATCTGATCTTGAGTATTGAGCGGAGACAACTGTTAATGAAGATCTGAAGTTTGTTTGAGATGCTCTTTATGACGCGCAGTGCAAGTCTCTGATCCGTATAGTAGCACTGACTTTACATTGGAGTTGAAAATCCGGATCTTATTTTTGATGGTGAGTGCTGTTGACCTCCACACAGATTTGAGAGTAATGAAAGCTTGTCTTGCTTTTCCGATTCCGAGTTTGATATCCTAGTCAGTTCCGTGCAGCTGTAGTTGAGACGATGCTTCCCAGGTAGGTGAAGGAGGCTGTTTCTTTCAGGTTCTTTCCACTTATGTTGATTGTTGTCTGTTGTTGTTGTTGCTGTTGATGTTGGCTAGGAATCTTCATCACCTCTGTTTTATCTATGTTCACTTGAAGTTCTATCTTCCCTGGATGCTTCTTCTGCCAACTTGTTGCTTTTCACTTGCATATCTTCCAGTTTGTGGGAAATCAGACATATATCATCGGCGAAATCCAGATCCTCCAAGTCTTTTGTGTGAGTCCATTTTATGCCTGTTCTCTCGTTGGTTGCCGTTGTCTGTCGCATTATCCAATCAATTGCAATCAGGAAGATCATTGGTGATAGTAGACAGCCTTGCCTCACTCCCGTCCTCACTTCGAAGGCTTCCGTAAGTTTCCCGTTGTGGATTACTTAGCATGCAGCATTGTCGTATAACTTGAAAAAGCCTTTGATAGCGCAGCGTCGATCAAGAGGTGATTTGAAAACTACTTTGCTACTACCAAAGGTTGCCGCCAACAATTATACATCTCATCCAACAGTTGTACTACAGTGCTGCATCCCAAGTAGTCCACAACAGAAACCTCATGGAATCCTTCTAAGAAGTGGGGACGGGAGTAAGACAAGGCTGGTCGCCTACTATCTGTAATGATTTTCCTGATTCTGGCAGACTGAATAGTGTGACAGACAGATAGCCAGCAGCAAGGAGAACGGCATAAAAATGAGCCACACAAAACACTTGAAGGATCTGGATTTCGCCGATGATACACGTATGTCTGGAAGATATGCGATTGAAAAGCAACGAGTTGGTAGAAGAAGCATACACAGAAGATAGGACTTCATTTCAGATGAACATATAGAAAACAGAGGTGACGAAGATTCTTGGTCAGTAGCAACCGCAGCAACCATAAACAACAATCATACAGAATAAATTAGAGAAATCCGGAAGAAGCAACCTCCTTCACCTACCTACCTACCTACTCGGAAAGAATCATCATTTCAACTACAGGCTGACAGAATTGACAAAAATATCAAAGCGGGGATCATCGAGAAAGCAATACATGCTTTCATTACTCTCAAGTCTGTGTAGAGGTCTACAGAACTCCTCACCATCAAAAGTAACATCCAGGTTTTCAACTACAATGGGAATTCACTGCTACTCACCATGCAAATCAGAGACATGGAGTCACGCCGCGTCGCGTCACGAAGGCTACTTAGAATGAACTACGCACCTTCATCATCAGCTGTCTTCGCTCTATGCTACTGAAGATCTGATATCTGGTCAGAAATGATCAGCAACAGAGAGGGATCTCCGAGAGCGAACTAACCCAGGAGGAACCGACTGTGCAGCAAATATGCAGGAAGAAATTGAGGAGGATTAGCCATACTCTGAGAAAACAAATCATCAACCGACATCAGGCTGAAGCCCTATGTTTCTCTATGAATTAAAGGAGACAATGATAACATATTAATTCGATTTCTGAATATTTACAAACATAATGTCAGAAGATAAGTGAAAGGGAATTTGTTTTGTTCTGAAGGCTTCCGATTGACTATAAAAAGACAATTACAGCTAAATGACAAGAATGAAAGGAGTGTTGAAAACTGGAGAGCACATAACCACTGTTTCTTTCTAGGAGTACGAATCAGAGACCTCACTAAGAGTCGAGTGATATGCTAAATCCTTTAGTTCAGAAAAGAGGAATTTTTACCATTTTTTATAAATGCACAATTTCCCGACCAATGGAAAGTGAAAAATTACTGGAAATACTAGTATTCAAATACCTGGTTAATAATTTTTGCTGGCGACAAAGTGAAGCAACAAACTGATCAAGAGCCCGCAGCTCAAAAAATATGTCGGATAAAATGGAGATAGATAACGGCATACGTTGATGTGGACATCGAATGACATTTATATATTTTTTTAAAAATTCTTTGATTACAGCTTGATTCCACACTGTATTTTTGGTACAAGTATGGAATTTTCAGCATGGATATCGGTAGCCCAAATTTCGCAAGCCGATCATAGATATCAGGTGTGCGTCGGCGTGGGCTCGAACTCTCGACCATGTGCATGGACGGCGAGAGTCCTAACTAATTTTTTTATTTTTTAATTTTTGATAACAGCTTGATTCCACACTGTATTTTTGGTACAAGTATGGAATTTTCAGCATGGATATCGGTAGCCCAAATTTCGCAAGCCGATCATAGATATCAGGTGTGCGTCGGCGTGGGCTCGAACTCTCGACCATGTGCATGGACGGCGAGAGTCCTAACTAATTTTTTTTAATTTTTTAATTTTTGATAACAGCTTGATTCCACACTGTATTTTTGGTACAAGTATGGAATTTTCAGCATGGAGATCGGTAGCCCGAATTTCGCAAGCCAATCATAGATATCAGGTGTGCGTCGGCGTGGGCTCGAACCTCGGACCATGTGCATGGACGGCGAGAGTCCTAACCACTGTGCCACCGACATCACGCGCAATGAGAAGCTGTGAGTAGGTTGTTGGTGCTAGGATGACATGAAGGAGATCGTGAGATCCGAAAGAGAGGAGAGATTAAAGTAAATTGTGGACCCAGCTCAAGAGAACAGAGGAAAGTAGAAGTAATTGCAGATAATAAAAATTATTTGCCTTATTCCAAAAGGGTACTTGTGAAACAGAATGGAATTCTCAGCATTTATTTACTACAGTATTGCATCCAATTGGGACATTAACAATAAATAAAGTTCAACATAGATTAAGAGTATTCTCAGTTAGTTTTGACAACAACGTATTGGCATGTCAGTAGCAAAGCCCAAATTGAACAGAGTGTTTGAAGGTGTTAAAAAAGTAGATACTACTAGCATATTTACTGGCATAAGCGATAGCAAAATGGTCAAGATATACAGAGTGTGAAAGAACGAAGAAGAATGTTTTAAGTAGAGTTTGTAAGGAAGAAAGAAACAAAACAACACATAATAGAGAAAAAAAGAGAGAAAGTGAAAAGAAAGAAAACGTTGTACCTATGAATTATATGATATGAGCTGGAAAGACGAGATCCACTTGTAGGGTATGGTTGACTTTTTTACTTGCTGATGCGAGCATGTAGTTTTCTATATGGGCAGGCTTCTGGTTTTGCCTGAAGAGATACGAAAGGGGTGGAGATTTGTGAATGAAGAGGGTGTTTTGAGTTAGATAAAATGAATTTAGCCCATTTTTCACATTAGTCCATGTGCCTGTCCACCAGAATATTAACAAGCTGGCTAAGTGGCAAACTGCTTTCCCTGCTGACAACCTTTAACATCCTGCGTATTAACGCATAGTCTTTTTTATTCAGTAGCCAGCACTGGAAAAACTGAGGGGAAACAATGGAGAATACTAGGCAGGATGCGAGAGTTAGTGAATTGTAGTAGTAAGGGTTGGGTTATTCCAGTATATCTTAACTTCTTGTTGTAGAAGATAAGACGGAATATTTTCTTAGAAACCATCAAGATATGAGACGACCAGGAGAGATCCGCAGATAGAATGACGTCTAGGTATTTAATTTCCGACTTGGTCTGTATTTCACTGCCATCTCTGTAGCACACCTCGTGAATGCTAACCAGTTTGTATTGTTGAGGCCATATATTCCACTGGTAACCCAAGGGAACAATAATAATATAATAGAAAGTCAAGCGTGAATCTCTAGTTCAATCGATAGCGGAATACTCGCGAAGCATAGATCCAGTTTTAAGTTTTATTCTTCGGTCACCGACGCACTCGTAAATCTTGTTTAGGTGATAATAAGCCCTGTGGAAAGAGAAGGTTTGGCTTGAAGCTAAATATCCCTTCTCATAAAGAAAATAATCCCGTTTCTGAAAATCCACTTAAAGCGTAAAGGAATAAAACTAAGTAAAGCAGATCAATTTTCATGTCAGCCTTGTCATCATAGTAATTAATGATCTAACTTAATGAATGAAAAAGGTTTTGTCACATATAGTTTAAGCTGCTGTAGATGCCTTCGTTTTACTCCAGTTATTATTCTGTAAGGTAGATTTGAAGAATAATTCAAGGCCAACAAGTTTAATTATATAAGAGTTTTGTATTAAGCCAGATTCACATCAGATATTCACATAAATGTACTGAAGAAGGACAAAGTTCGCAGAGAAATGATTTCGGGATGAAAAACTGGGCTGAGATTCAATGTGAATATTGAATAAATGGCCTTAGATTCAACATCATGTAATCTGCCACGTATTTTATCTTACTGCTTAGTTTTAGCTTTATATCAGACGTTTTTGCTGGTCTACTTTACCACTTAACTCGTTTCACCTGAGGTTAGTGATGTTTGGATAATTTATCAGTTTATAGGTGATGTACTTTGTTCTGAACATGGATCTTAAATGGTCATTCTACTTGTCTGTGACTGACGCTTTCCTAAATTTTCTACACATGAATGATTCTAGTTTTTATTCGATAAATCAATGATATTAACTGACGTATGAAATAGAGCCAAACATCATGACGACACATAGAATGATATATATATGTATATATATATGCATCTTTGTGTGATCTTATTCTTATATTACTGTATTGTTTAGTTCCTGGAAGAACATAGGGATTCAGCCGCATGTCTGCATTGCCTTCGCTTCTCCGCCAAAGTTTTCACCTAGCTTCACGTCTGACTCCCTACTTCCTTTCATCTCATCTTCACATCACCGCCTCCTGTTCCATATCACTGTCATACTGACGACCAATTCGCCGGTTTCCATTCGAATTCCGCTCGCGTGATGGCCAGGCGTGTAATATCACCTAATGACTTGTTTTCTCAGAGTATCGCGGCCAATCCACCTTCATTTCTTCCTGCATATTTGTTACACAATTGGTTCTTGTTTTCTTGGTTCGCTCGCAGAGACCTCTCATTACTGAGGATCGTTTCTGACCGACTATCTGTTCTTGAGCAAAGTACTGGGAGAAGACAAGTGTTTATGAAGATGTGTAGTTTGTTCGAAATGACCTTCACGACGGGGTGCGGGGTGGCAAGAAGTCTCTTATCTCTTTAGTAAGTAGCACTAACTTCACAATGATGTTGAAAATCTGGATGTTATTTTTGAAAGTGAGGAGTGCTGTTGATCCGCACACAGACTCGAGAGAAATGAGAGCTTTTCTTGCTTTTCCGATTCCCACTTTGATAAAACCCTCATCACTTCCATCGCCGGCAGTTGAAACAATACTTCCCAGGCAGGTCGGTAGGAAGGTGGCGGCCTGTTCGAATTTTTGGGCCAGCTATTATAATATCTACATTTTGCATCCAGTCAACTGTTTACCAACATTTATTTATCACCTAAACATGAATTCTAACAGAATCATTTACTCTCGTAACTTTATTAATCATTTACGACCAAATGACTTTCATATTCCAAAGAAACCAAGGAGGAAACATCGTAGTGGTTGGCAGAGAGCTCTCAAACGTACACCAATACACTTAACTACGGTCCCCGTCATAATGAACACAAACTGTCGCTCTCTGCCAAACAAGATAATGTACCTACAATCCTTGATGTCAACTGATACGTATCATAACACCGCCATAATCACATTACAAGAAACGTGGTTGCATGAACTGTATGATGACAACCTTATCTCACTAAAGGACTTTATTTTATTTCGTCAAGACCGTCAATGTTGTAATAAGAAAAATGGTGGTGGCGTTGCAACTTTTATTCACTCCAAATGGTCTGTCTCAAATAACGTCTGCTTCACCTTCTCAAATGACTTCATTGACTGTATTACTGTCAAATGTCGCCCCAAACATCTCCCCAAATATAAACAATCTATATTACAAACATGTACATTTCTCCTAGTTGCTCTCCATCTGATCTATCTAATTTTGCTGATGAATTCACCATGTTTGCTGCTGCCAACTTCGACAACTCTCTATCCGTTATTACTGGGGACTTCAACACATCAGATTGCTCCTTTCTTGAAGCTCTTGGTCACACAAACATAGTCAAATTTCCCACTCGACTTGACAAAACACTCGATCTAGTTTTTACTAATGACGAAGGAGTATATGAAACACGTAGACGTTCACCGATACTAAACTCCGATCACTGCATTGTCCGCGTTTTGCCAAAAATATACAGCAAAACACATATTAAAATCTTCTCACACCTGTCTACGAAAGCACAACAAAGATGCTACACATCTGACAACTTACTCAATCTAAGATGCATGTTAAAAGATACCAACTGGGATCTATTCTATGAAAGTACATTAGATGACTCAATCACCAATATAATGGATTATCTTAAGTTCTGCCTCGACATATGCTGTCCCAAACAAACACTGTTCAAACGCCTCGACCGCTTCTCGTCTCCCCATCTCAAACAACTTCGCAGGCAAAAAGAAATGTTATATAAATGCAAAGACAAGTTAGGACTTAAAAAGATTAATGCTCAAATCAAATCTGAAATCAAAAATCTTAATGCTATCTATAACCAAACACTTTTATCATGCAAATCTCCTATCAGCATGTGGAAATTTTTCAATGAAATTACTGGCAATAGTAAGCGATGTAATGTTTTTCCCTCTTGTGATGTTAATGCTCTTAATCTGTCTTTTATACGCTCTCCTTCTACTATAACCACTTCTAACGTTACTAATCTTGTAGCTGATAACTTCCAGGACTTTAATACTCTCGATGTTTTGAAATGTCTTAAAACTCTTAAGCCCTCACATAGTCTTGGCCCTGATGGCATACCTGCATATGTTCTAAAACAATGTGCAGATGCTTTATGTCTCCTCTAACTAATATCCTAAATGCTTCTTTCTCCGAAAACGTTGTACCTGTTCCATGGAAAGACATTAAAATAGTCCCTGTCCCTAAACCTGGAAATAGCAAGAACGTAAAGTTCAGACCCATCGCCATCACTTCCCCGTTTCTAAAGCTCATGGAAAAACTAGTACTTCTTAAACTCGAACCCTCCCTTAAAAGCTTCGAAGACCCCAAACAATTTGCCTACAGACAGGGTAGGAGTACTTTAGACGCTGCAGCCGTCTTACACAACAGTATTGTCTCATCATTAGACAAAGGTGCCAAATATGTCCGCTGCACGTTTCTTGACTTCACTTCTGCTTTCGACTCTGTACCTAGATGTCTCTTGCTAAATAAGCTCTCCATGACACAAACCGAGTCCTGGGTCACTAACTGGTTGCATTCCTACTTTTCAAACAGAATGCAGTACACCGTATACAAAGGCGAATCCTCCTCTGCTGTGCTCACTGAAGCTGGTGTCCCCCAAGGTGCTGTACTCTCCCCACTTCTCTTTTCATTCTTCCTACATGACCTACCATCTTCAAATGACATTAACTTTGTCAAATATGCTGATGACCTAACTGTATCTTTGCCTGTCAAATGTCAAAGTGACTGCTCTAAACTAAATGAATTCTTAGCAGAAATCAGCCAATGGTCCAAGGAAAAAAGTCTCACCTTGAAACCCTCCAAATTCCAAACAGATAATTTCATATTTAGGCACAAATCTGACCTAAACAAACTGGTTAGCATTCACGAGGTGTGCTACATAGATGGATGGCACTGAAATCGAAACCAAGTCGGAAATTAAATACCTAGACGTCATTCCATCTGCTGATCTCTCCTGCTCGTCTCATATCTTGATGATTTCTAAGAAAATATTCCGTCTTACCTTCTACAACAAGAAGTTAAGATATACTGGAATAACCCAACCCTTACTACTACAATTCACTAACTCTCGCATCCTGCCTAGTATTCTCCATTGTTTCCCCTCAGTTTGTCCAGTGCTGACTACTGAAGAAAGACTATACGTTATTACGCAGGATTTTAAAGGTTGTCAGCAGGGAAAGCAGTTTGCCACTTAGCCAGCTTGTTATTATTCTGGCGGACAGGCACATGGACTCATGTGAAAAATGGGCTAAATTCATTTTATCTAACTCAAAACACCCTCTTCATTCACAAATCTCCACCCCTCTCGTATCTCTTCAGGCAAAACCAGAAGCCTGCCCATATAGAAAACTACATGCTCACATCAGCAAGTAAAAAAGTCAACCATACCCTACAAGTGGATCTCGTCTTTCCAGCTCATATCATATAATTCATAAGTACAACGTTTTCTTTCTTTTCCCTTTCTCTCTTTTTTTCTCTATTATGTGCCGTTTTGTTTCTCTCTTCCTTACAAACTCAACTGCAAACATTCTTCTTCGTTCTTTCACACTGTGTATATCTCAACCTTATTGTTACCGCTTACGCCAGTAAATATGCTAGTAGTATCAACTTTTCTGACACCTTCAAACACTCTGTTCAATTTGGGCTTTGCTACTGACATGCCAGTACGTTTTTGTCAAAACTAACTGAGATTACGCCTAATCTATGTTGAACTTTATTTATTGTTAACGTACTAACTGGATGCCATATTGTAGGAAAAATGCTGAGAATTCCATTCTGTATCACAAGTACTGATTTGGAATAAAGCTGTTATCTTATCTTATCTATCTAGATGAAGGAGGTTGCTTCTTTGAGATTCCTCCCAATTATTCTGGCTGATTGTTGTCTGCTGTTGTTGCTGTCGGTGATGCTGTTGGCCGAGAAACTTTATCCCTTCTGTTATCTCTATGTGTGATGGGTGATCTTAAGAAGTGAATATGTGGCTGTGGAAGTTTGGGATATTTATGTATATTTGCTGGTTCATTGGTAGAATACTCGCCAGCCACATGAAAGTTTGAGTTCGATTCTGCGCCGTCATCCTGCTTAACTCGTCTAGTTGACTGTTTTAAGGAGTAACTCCCAAAATGACACAGGGTCAGATGTGAGGATAGTAAGCCATACGCTGAAGAGGAATAATACCCCTATTGCTGGAAGTGCAAAGCTTGAAGCACCAAGTTTCGACGAGAACACAAGTAATTAATAGCTAACCCATATTTTAATTTCTCAGAATTATTGCATTTAACTCTTGATACCCAAATCTTGCCCTATTCATCAGTTGAGTGTATCTTCTAGCCTCCATTTGGAAAGAAATGTGTATAACTTGCTGAAATGATTCCGTTAACTGACCAGATGTGGACTATATCTCGATAGGGAAAGAAAGACCAGTTTTACAGTATCAACTGTGATGCCGTCATTCTATTGCATAGGTTCTCATCAACTGCACACCACTGCCTCAAATTACAATGCTTATATAAATGATGATAATAACATACTTTAATGTTTAAATGGTAGTAGAGAAGAGAGAAATACTATAAGACTGACGCATCCAAAATTTAAGCACAACAAATTTTTAGTTTGCGTTTTCGTCGTCAATTTATACGCTAACAAAGTAGAAAAGACGGTGCTTGCAGTTCACAAAACCCGAAAAAGAAAAAAGCAGTTACACAGTTTACAAGATTGAGATTTGTTCAGTGAGTAAAGATTACTGAATTAGATGACTAATTAATGTTAATGTAATCAAAATCAAAATTCAGTTACTAAGAAAGTGAGAGGTTAATCACACTCTCTTTTTGTATGCATAAGTCTGATTGGTTTCAATCGTATGATTGAGATCGCTTCAGCAAATCGTTGTAAATTTGCAGTCCTTTGTCTATTAAATATTTCTGAAAGACTTAGAAATCTCTACGGGGTGACCAGTATCAACAATGTGTCTGGTAATTCCACTCTGAGAATATATGCTTCCTTTCAGGGACAAGTTCCTCGGAGTTGCTGTAGGAACATACAAGTTATCACTACCTGCAAATTTTTTCTGTTTTCTATCTCACCCCTCCCACCTCTTTTCTACTTTGAAAACCTATAAATTGATGATGGAAACTTGGGCTAAAAGTTGTAATGCTTACACTTTGAATGTGTCCCATTTATGGTATTTCTTTCTTTACTACTAACACTTGCTAAGTGGCAAACAGTCAGTTTCACCTTTAGGCATAAATCTGACCTAAACAAACTGGTTAGCACTCACGAGATGTGCTACATAGATGGATGGCACTGAAATCGAAACCAAGTCGGAAATTATATACCTAGGCGTCATTCTATCTTCTGATCTCTCCTGGTCGTCTCATATCTTGACGATTTCTAAGAAAATATTCCGTCTTACCTTCTACAACAAGAAGTTAAGATATACTGGAATGACTTAACCCTTACTACTACAATTCGCTAACTCTCGCATTCTACCTATTATTCTCCATTGTTTCCCCTCAGTTTGTCCAGTGCTGGCTACTGAAGAAAGACTATACGTTATTACGTAGGATGTTAAAGGTTGTCAGCAGTGTAAGGAACGTTGCATTTAACCAGCTTGTAAATATTCTGGTTGAGAGGCACTAGGACTCATGTGAAAAATGGGCTAAATCCATTCTATCTATCTATTTCACACCACCCTCTTCATTCACAACTCTCCTCTTTTATCTCATCAGGCAGAACCAGAGGCCTATATTGGAAACTATATGCCCGCACTAGTAAGTACAAAAACTCATCCATACCCTACCTAGCTCGAGTTCTGTGCGATAATGAAAGCATTAGGTGTGAAACTTGTAACCTATTAAATAGTTAGTAGAACAAATGGATCTCGTCTTTCCAACTCACATCATTTATAGATACAACGTCTTCTTTCTTTCTTTTACTTTTATCTCTTTTTTTTCTCTGTTATGTGCCGTTTTGTTTCTCTCTTCCTTACAAACTCAACTTCAAACATTCTTCTTCGTTCTCTCACTCTCTGTATATCTTAACCTTTTTGTCACCTGGTTACGCCAGTAAATATGCTAGTAGTATCTACTTTTCTAACACCTTCAAACACTCTGTTCAATTTCGGCTTTTCTACCGACAGGCCAATGTGTTGTTGTCAAAACTAACTGAGAATACTCCTAATCTATGTAGAATTTTATTTATTGATAATGTCCCAATCGGATGCAATACTGTAGTAAAATATGCTGAGAATTCCATTCTTTTTCAGAAGTACTGTTTTGAAATAATACAAATTATTATTTTTATTGAACATTTAAGCATGTCATTATCATCATCTGTGTAACCAATGTAATTTGAGGAATTGGTGTGCATTTTATAAGAACCTGTGAAATAGAATGACGGTATCATATTTGTTACTGCAAACCTGTGCATCTTTTTTGAATCGAAATTTACCAAGGGAACCAAAATACACTGCATCTTTTTATTTATTACTTCACTTAAGTGGATATGGTACTCTTTAATTAAAGTGTGTCCTTGTCCGTATTGAGCATTAAATGTATATGCAAAAAAAATTAAACTCACTACTGAGAAATGTGTTGTTGAACCTCTTTACCAACCTCAATACCGATGATTCTCTTCTTAGTTATAATCTGAAGTGCTTATTTATTCATTAATATATTGAAGTAATCCAGGGTGATATACCAAGGGAGATAATTACGAAGAAATTAAGAAAATCAGTTCGAAGAACTTTTAATGTCGGCGAACTACACATCTTATTCTCCACACGACCGATGGTGATTCCTCGACTGAAAGATGAAGTACCTAGACTAGACTAACCACTTCCACTTGTGTCTACCAATTCAATTGCGCTTATAGTGTAGCGAGTTATATCGGCAATTGCTCTAGGAACTTGATTTTTCGTATGCACTCAAGAACATTTGCCACTACGGATAAGTAAAAGTGTAGTCAAAACCATTAACTTTTCGATATTGAACCGTCTGGTACAAACAAGGCAACAAAGCCAGAGTTGAAGAATCCTTCTCTATCATCTACTCGTCGCCTAATAAATTGCCAAAATCATCGAAGCATCGCCTGCTCCAAACAGCAGAGGTTATTGAAATTCGCCTCAAAAAAGCAGTGCTCTGTGTTCAAAAGTAGCAAGTCTAGCTCTTGCTACTACCCTGCATTGGCTTTCTTCATTGGAGAGTATAAATTCATGAATTTGTAATATTCAGTTTCCTAATTTCTCCAATATTCAGTGTGTGTTGTTATGTTGATGCTATTGTACTGTAATCTATTGATCTAAGTATTTATTCGATGTTATTAAAATAACATTAATGTTGTTCATAAAACTAATTCATTCATTCACTTTAATGTGTATAGAACTGTAGAGCCTGATCATGAAGAGGTTATCGAAAAGAGTATCCTTTGTTCAGAAGCCATTCTTTTGATACATTATTCTCGAAAATGCTCACATTTTCTCATGGATTTAAAAAAAAGTGATCTCATGAAGAATTTTTTGTGGTTAAAGTAATTTTTTTGAATCATGCGCACTATGGAAATTTACTTAGTTCAGCTGAGCATAGTTCATTATTCATATTGAATTTGGGTTGACCTTTGTATTCTACCTGAAAAAGTACAGCACTAAAATCGTTAAGCTTCAGTTTATCAGTAGAATTTATGTTATTCTTACGGGTTGAAGGAGTAGGCCTCACAACTGGCCTCCACTCCTTTCAAGTTCACTATCCGCCAGTGAACTAAGTGAGATTTCTGAGTGAGTCTGACGATAGTCAAGGCTAGACTTCACAACGTGGTAACAAACATTCCTCCGCTGAACTGAGACTCCAAGGAAACCGAAGAGTTGTTGTTGAGTGTTTATCCTTTCTTTTTCGCAACTTTCAGTAACAAGCAAACGTGAACCTACTGGGGATTAGACTCATGACTTAAAGTGTGCGGGTTAAGCCCATTGTCTATGTAGCTACAAGGAAATACTTAGTGGTGGTTCGTAAGAAACTCAAAAATAATTATAGCTCAGTTGTTTTACTGACCACTGATGTATAGAAGAGTTACGTATTAGTCTGATTGTGTATTCTTAGAGGAGATTAGTTCTTCACGACTTCATCTCCATTACAATCGACTCTATGTTATTATTTCCGAATGGCTCCATGAGAGCTGCTAGCACTTATCACTTAGTCAAATGATGCGACAGACAGATAGCAGGAAGCGATGAAACAGGTGAAAAATGAGCCCACAAAAACTGGACTTCGCCTATGACATATTTGTGTCTGATTCCACAAAAACTGGAAGATCTGCAAGTGAAAATTGACAAGTTGGCAGAAGAAGCATCCACAGAAGATAGGACTTCCATTAGGTGAACATAGGAAAAAAACAGAGGTGATGAAGATTTCTGGCCAACAGCAACAGCAAATACAACAAAAGACAACAATTGCCCATCATAAATAGGAGGAATCTGAAAGAAGCACCCTCATTCACTTACCTGGAGAGAAACGTTTCAACTACAGGCGATGGAACTGATGAGCATATCAAAAAGAGGATCATTAGGAAGGCAAGACAAGCTTTCATTTCTCTCAAGTCTATGTGGATGTCGACGGCAATCAGTACGGAACAAAAGATCCGGATTTTCAACTCCAATGTGAAGTCAGTGCTACTTACTATGCGGATCACAAACTTGGCGCCACGTTACGATGGCCACCTCGAACTAACTACACTCCTTCATCAACACCTGTCTTCGCCCAATACTACTTGAGATCAGATAGCTGGCCAGAGACGATCAAAAACAGTGAAGGATCTGTGGCAGCGAACCAACCCATCAGGAATCAATTGTATAATAGTTATGCAGGAATAAATTGAGGTGGATTGGCGCCATACTCTGAGAAAATAAATCATCAAGTGACATCACCCGCAGTACAGGCCATCACTCGAGTGTTTTCCGAATGGGAGGCGGCGAGTTGGTCGTCAGTGTGAGGTTGACATTGAGGAGGAGGTGATGTGAAGAGAAGATGACAGGAAAGGAGGAACAGACATGGAGCCAGGTGAAAATTTTGGCAGATAACCGAATGCACTGGAGGCGTGCACCTGAATCAATATTTTCCTCCAGGAATTAAAGGAAACAATAATAATAATTGATAAAAGCTACATGTATTAAGGTACTAACATACACTATACAAAAGAAAGTCAGTCACGTAGCTGAAGGATTTGATTAATAAAGTGAACACGTAAAGCTATTTTAGCATCGTCATCATCATCGTCAAATGGACTGCATGACTGATGATTAAAAAGCTGATCAACTCCAGTCCCACCACTTTCTGCATGAACACCAACGATTAGTAGACAGCAGCTAACTTTGCGGTCTTTTTGACTATTTCTAACCGACATATATGGACAAATAAATTTCACATGTTAATATTAAATTTTGAAGTGGTGTTACTTTGAATTGAATTTTTTTTTGATTTTTCCGTTGATTGATTGGACCGAAGTGTTCGGTCTCAGGTTGACATGTCGGCTTCTTGTGCAGATGCTTCGACGATGTCTGGGGATTTGATTTGTATACAATTGGTGGATGGTGGCTAGCAGTGGAATCCAGGATGCGCATTTCGTCCTAATTGGGACTCGTCAACTGGATGTACCTGCATTTCTCAGTGAGTGATGATGTTCCCACTGCGGCTCGAACCCAGTGCCCACAGTTTCAAACGCCAAAGCGTTATCCACTAGACCACTTGGGCCACGAGAGCCACCTCTTGTGCAACGGGTCATATATTAATTATTGAATTGAATTTTTGATTTTCCCGTCGATTGATTGGACCGAAGTGTTCGGTCTCAGGTTGACATGTCGGCTTCTTGTGCAGATGCTTCGACGATGTCTGGGCATTAAATTAGTATACAATTGGTGGATGGTGGCTAGCAGTGGAATCCAGGATGCGCATTTCGTCCTAATTGGGACTCGTCAACTGGATGTACCTGCATTTCTCAGTGAGTGATGATTTTCCCACCGAATCAAATCAAATCCCCAGACATCGTCGAAGCATCTGCACAAGAAGCCGACATGTCAACCTGAGACCGAACACTTCGGTCCAATCAATCGACGGGAAAATCAAAAATTCAATTCAATAATTAATATATGACCCGTTGCACAAGAGGTGGCTCTCGTGGCCCAAGTGGTCTAGTGGATAACGCTTTGGCGTTTGAAACTGTGGGCACTGGGTTCGAGCCGCAGTGGGAACATCATCACTCACTGAGAAATGCAGGTACATCCAGTTGACGAGTCCCAATTAGGACGAAATGCGCATCCTGGATTCCACTGCTAGCCACCATCCACCAATTGGTGTTACTTTATTGGAATTTTGCTAATAAACAAAATTCTGCTCATTCAGAGAGCTTTAAATATTCTTTATGAATGAATCCTTCGGTTGCTTACATGTAGGTAGTCAAATTAGTTTTAGGTGACACCGTCAACTTATTCGATGGTGTAGAAAGGTAAATAAACCGTAGATGAGTGTAGGGTTCAGACCTGAGGCAAGAACAAAAATATTCAACTTTTATTTATTAGGAGTAATTAGGAAATTATATGTGGTAATTTAAGCAAGTAAGTAAGGCTGTCTCCTTAAAACTTGGGCTACCAAAAGCTTCCATCTCTTTCCGTTGCATATATTTTCCCTTGTTAGTTTTGTTTTAATCGATTAGAATGTGACCTTCAATAGTATTATCTACTCTTGTGTGTATTTTAAATGTTTACAAGCTTCACAAGTTCCTAGTAGACTTAAAAAAAGTCCCAATTTTTGGTGGCAACGTATCAGAATTTTATGAGACAACTGCTCTTCAGGTATATCAATGGGTGTCAGAATTTACTCCTGTGACATCTTACAATTGGCTTTCAGCTAGATATTGTGGATTTATTGAAAGAGACAAAGCAGATATATCACAAAATGGATTGATTTGTACTTCGGCTCAAAGAGCACAGTGTCACAGGATATGCTGTCAATGATTAATTATTACATGAATAATTCCCATTCCAACATTAGTAGAGAGAAGAGAAGTAGTTCAGCGAAGAGTCGTTTTCAGCGAATTCATTTTCATAGCTGTACAATCGCAAATATATATGGTTATTTTGTGTGTGTGTGTGTATACATTAAATTTGTCAAACGAAAATACAATTGGTAAGTTCAGATGAATTGGATGTTCATATAAGAGGATAGTAACAAAAGTGATGACTTGTCATAAATGATTGTTAAATAAGAGTTACGTAATGGCATGAATAGTTTGATGAATGAGTTGTGCACAAAGGGTGTACATGGAAACAAAATAATATACTGAATTACACAAGGGTTTTAAGTTAGAAAAATAAGCATATAAACAGAAGTAAGGTCAAATCAACGGAGTTGTTACCATGCGAGTAGAAGTGGGCGACTGGAGAACACTATTCTTAGTGTTGCCGCAGGGAAAGTTCTTCCTAAAGAGGTGGAAATTCTCCTTCTGAGGACGTCACTAAGTAGGTCTCCTTTGAAGTCTAGGTTCATATAAAGTATCTTTTTTGGCACGGATGGTGTCTCTTGCTTTTGGTTTTTCTGTTTGATGTTTTTCTCTACGAATCTTGGTGGGTAGCCATTTTGTATGAAGATTTCCTCAGGAAGTTTAGTTCTTCTTCCATGGTGTCGGAGCTGCAGATGCGTCTGACGCGAGTGGCAAGGGATTTAATTAGGTTTCTTTTCCGACTGATTGGTACCCAGCTGTAGAAACTTGTTAATTGTCCGTTCCAAGTCGGTTTCCTATGGATTGACCTTCTTAAAGTTCCGTCATCTCTCCTTGTAAGCTCAACATCAAGAAAAGGGATTTTAGATTCATTTTCAGTTTCCAAAGTGAACTTTGTGGCTGGATGGCATTTGTTGAATATTTGCAGTAGTTGATTGAGATCGTGACCGTCATCACAGATGATAAAGATGTCGTCAACATATCTAACGTACAACTGGAAATTGTCGATGGTTGATTTGAGTGGGCCGTTCTCGAGGCTTGCCATGAAGCAGTCTGCTAGTAATGGGCCCAGTGGAGATCCCATTGCGATCCCATCTTGTTGTCTGTAAATAATGTCGTTGAATGTGAATTGCACATTGAGTGTACATCTCAGTAGTAGTTCTTTTAAACAGGTCGTCGGTAATCCGATGTTCAGCTGATTTTCGTCGATATAGTGACAAATATAAGAGACAGTTTCTGTGAGTGGAACGTTGGTAAATAGTGATTCAATGTCGAGGGAGAGCATAGTTTTGTTCTTTGTATTGATATCTTTAATGTAATCGACGAATTGGAAAGTGTCACGAAGTGAATGGTGGCACATTCGTTTTCGTACAGGTTCTAAAATGTCAGTGAGCCATTTCGCTATTGAATGGTACGGGGAACCTGACATATCCAGAATTGGACGAAGTGGGAGGTTGGCTTTATGTGTCTTTGGTAAGCCATATAGTCTTGGTATTGTTGACCCTGTCGGTCGGATCTGATCATAGACTTCATGAGTGATTAACTTTTGGGTTTGCATTCTTTTCAGGACATCGGTGAGTTGCTTTTCAATCTGTTCTGTTTTGTTTCTTTCGTTGGGTGGTTGCGAAAATTTTGTTTTATCTGACAAGATGTTGTTCATTTTCTCAATATAGTCTTTCTTGTCCATAAGGACTATACCAGCTCCTTTGTCTGGACGAGTTATAAGGAGTTCTTCATTTTGTTTTAGTTGATTTAATTCTTCTCTATGTTGCCTTGTCAGGTGGTTGTATACTTTTGGTTTTGTATTAAGATACTGATAACAGCTATCGATTATTGTTGATTTGAAACGCTGCAATTCTTGTTCGGAGGTTGGGGTTAAATCATTTGTTTGGGTCATTAGGTTTTCGAATTGTACTTGCGTATGGAGTCTGTTGGCGTTTAAGTTGACGTCGCAGAATTTTGGGCCCATGGATAGGGCTTCTAACTGTAGGTTGGATAAAGCTACTGAAGAGTAGTTGAATACGAATTTTGAAGGGTCTTCAGGAAATTGTTTGTGTGCTTTGATGGATTTGAGGCTTTTGGTGAGTCGGGAAATAATAGATTGTGCTCGTTTTTCAGTGACTGTATTGACATATTCCGTAAACCTATGGGTTTCATTAGGTAGCAAATCGTGGAGGGCTGGAGACCTTTGTGAAATGTTGCGTTGTAGTTCTGGAATACGGGCTTTAATAGAGTCAATAAGATTCAATGCATGTCGTCGGAGGGATTTTGTGTTGGGATATATGTGGCTTCTTCTCAATGCTTTCCAGAACCACTTTGGATATTCGCGATTGGTGATACAATCATTGAAAAAAGTAATTTTCGCTTTCACTATCCCAAGTTTGACAGAGTGCCGTAGAGACCCATTGGGTTCCTTGACTGTCGAGAGATCTTTGCCACTTAGTAACGTCCTCAGAGGGAGAATTTCCACCTCTTTAGAAAGAACTTTCCCTGCGGCAACACTAAGAATAGTGTTCTCCAGTCGCCCACTTCTACTCGCATGGTAACAACTCCGTTGATTTGACCTTACTTCTGTTTATATGCTTATTTTTCTAACTTAAAACCCTTGTGTAATTCAGTATATTATTTTGTTTCCATGTACACCCTTTGTGCACAACTCATTCATCAAACTATTCATGCCATTACGTAACTCTTATTTAACAATCATTTATGACAAGTCATCACTTTTGTTACTATCCTCTTATATGAACATTCAATTCATCTGAACTTACCAATTGTATTTTCGTTTGACAAATTTAATGTATACACACACAAACACACACACAAAATAACCATATATATTTGCGATTGTACAGCTATGAAAATGAATTCGCTGAAAAGCGACTCTTCGCTGAACTACTTGTCTTCTGTCAATTAATTATTATTTTACCTCAAGATATTGTACGAAGGGAAAATATCAAATAGTTATCTCCACCGAAAATTCTAAACAAAGTAAAGCTGTTATTATTAGTAAAAATGCATTTTTTAACAAATAATTTAAATGTTCAAGTATTGGTTTTGTAGGGATTTTGTTTGATTGCATGGAGGATTTCATCATGAGCTGTTGTAAAACAAGAGATATAAGAGGCAATACTTAAGAGAGTAATATAATCAGCACAAACAAGTGATGCAATATACCGTATAAATGTCTATAATGTGGAATTATATTTGACCACAATGTTCAAACAATCGACAAGAAGAATCTGGAAAATCTGGATTTCTCTGACGGTGTATGTTGAATATCACACAAACTCGAAGACTTGGATGTGCAAAAACAATAAACTAGCTGAAGAAACTAGCAGGCAGCGGAAACAGGATACCTGGTGAACATAGAGGAAACAAAGGTGATGAAGGAAATCAGTAAACTTCAACAATAACAATAACAACCAGCACAAACCCTCATCAATGAGAGAGATTTAACAGAAGCTACCTCCTTCACTTATCTGGCAAGGAAGCACCATTTCGACTACAAGCAGTCGGGGCGGATGAAGATGTATAAGCCAGGTAGAATTGGAATGGCAAGATACGCCATCATCCACATGAAACCAGTTTGGAAATCTTCTACATTCAGCATAAGGTACATGATTTGGATTTCCAACATCAATGTCAAGTCGATCCTTCTATACTTGTTAGAAACTTGGTGTGTAAAGAAAAGAATCTCCGATAGGTTGCAGGCTTTCATCAACGGCAGTGATTAGAAGACTCAAAAAGATCAAGATTTCACGTGTGGGTGATTTATGTTCAATGTCATACAAACTCGAAGACTTGCAGGCGAAAACCAACAAACTGGCTGAAGATGCAGGCAGAGAAGACGAGGCTCCTGGTGATGAAGATAACTAAGCAACAAACAGTAACAACAAAAACTAGCATCAATCATCACCAACGGGAAGGATTTCACAGAGGTTACGTCCTTCACTTATCTAGCCAGAAAGTATCGTTTCAACTACTCAGGAATGATATGAATGAGAATTTCAAAGCTGGCAAGAATCAGAAAAGCAAGATACACCTTCATCAGACTGAAAGCAATTTGGAAATCTTCTGCTGTCACTCAGCTTAGGGAATAAGATTCGGATTTTCAACACTGATGTCCAGTTGGTCCTTCTATAAGGGTCAGAAACTTGGCGTGTAACGAAACGGATTTCCAACAGCCTGTTGCAGAGTTTTATCAACAGCTGCAAACTTCGGTGGTACCAAGCTGAAGATCAGATGGCCGGTTAGCCAGAAAGAATTAGTAACAAGAAATTCTAGCTGAGAATGGGCCGACCAAGAGCTAACTGCTCAGCAAATATGTAAGAGGAAATGGAAATGGATTTGGTATACATTGAGGAATTCGTCGAGTGATGTCCTTTTTGAGGCCCTCAATTGAAGTTCAAATGAGAAACAACGAATGTATCCCCTATGTGGAGATGATGTAGGGGAGATGAGAGAATTTGGGCAGTCGTGTGGCTAGTCAGCTAAAGAGGATGTCAGAAAAGAGAAGAAATTACAGATGTGTTGTTGAAGCCGTATGTTAAACGTGGAACTCAAGAAAACAACAATAATAATAACAAGTAATAGAGAAGATTTGTAACTCAGGTGGATGATTTGCAATTAATAGTGTTCTCTGAGGTGGTTGGTTTAGTTGCGGAGCTTTCGTCGTCTTTCTGGACGACATCTTCAGCGCATAAAATTATGCGACTCATAAAATTATGCCCTACAACATACTTCCAATTCAATACTCAAATATATGAACAAATAAAAGGAACATCAATAGGATCGCCCATGTGAGGATTATTAGCTGAAGCCGTTATGCAAAGATTAGAATTAATAGCTCTACCTATAATTCAACCGAAATTCTAGGTACGTTACGGTGATGACACATTTGTAATAATTAAGAGAAATGTGATTTAGAGTATACCCATAAATTAATAAACAACATATTTGAAGACATCAAATTCACCACAAGAGAAGAAGAATTAGATAACAAAATCCCATTTTTAGATGAGGAGAACCAACACAGGAAATTTCGAAACACAAGTATATAGAAAATCAACGCACACAGATCAAATACTCAACTATACTAACAATAATCCAATTACGCACAAAAGAAACTGTGTGAAGACATTGTTTAAAAGAGTTCAAACACATTGTAGCACACCAGAGTTGAAAAGAATGAAAGAAAAATACTTACAAACGGTCTTCAAGAAGAATGGCTATCCAAAACATTTCATCAAAAAGTTTTTAAAGTCGAATCAAAACACCAACAAAGAACCATCATCAAAGACCAAAAAGAAATTCATCCTACCAAACATCAGAAACATCTCTAAAATAACGGCTATAATAATGAAACCGTTTGATATAGATGTAGCACACAAACCAGTCGAATTGCTTAATTTCATCTTATGCAAACCAAAAGATCCGATAGAAAAGGGAGATAAAATTAACACCATTTACAAAATAAATTGTATGAACTGTAACAAACATTACATCGGCCAAAGTGGGCGTCCCCTTCGAATAAGAATCCAAGAACGCAAATCAGCCATGAAAAGACACCAAATGTGCCAAGGAATTCCTAGAATCCTGGTACTCAAACGAAAATGCAGTTAACAAACACGTTAATATAGACGCAATATACCAAGTAATAAAAATTAAATCAATTGACCAGGAAGTTTAAAATCCAAGTCAATAGAAAACGGTCAATACATACGTAAAGATGGTTGGTCACCAGGAGATGCAATTGTATCATCATTCATGGAGATTTTAAATCATTTCACTTTATCCTAAATACTGCACTGAAGATGTTGTCCAGCTGAGAGATCACGAAAGCTCCGCAACTGAACCAACTAGCTCAGAGAACACTATCAATTGCAAATAATGATAATAAGTACACTGTCTAAATTCTGCTCTCATATTATTCAGGTAGTGTGTATCATTTATATTTATTAATTATTGTCTATTCTTCGCCTTCCGAGTGAAAAATTGAGCCTTATTTCCAGTACAATTCATCCTCTGCCATCACTTCCAGCTGGCGCTGAGACTACTTCGAAACTTTCATTTTCTCTGCATATCATGTCTACTTCACCCTCCAATAATCAACTTAGCACTACCCATTGAGCCTATACCAAAACGCCTGGCGTGTATTTTGTACAGAAAGCCAGTAAATATTTCCACGCTTTATTATTATGAAACATATTTTCACCCCTTAAAGAGTTATGTATGAAGGTATTCTATACGGTTGATGGTGATTCCTTAAATGAAAGATGAAACGTCTAGATTAGCCTCCTCTGATTTTATTTACCAATTCAACTACGTTTGTGGTGGATCGAATTGTATCAAGAACTTGACTTTTTGTGCACGTTTACGGAAATCCAGCAGTATGACTAAATTCAGGTGTAATGAAAACCACCGTCAACAGTTCATTATTGAATCCCCTTGTCCCAGCCGGTCATGAAGGCAGCCACCATTGAATAATCCTTCTTCATCATCTACTGGGTACCAAATAAACTGCCAAAGGCATCCAGGTGTTGCATACTCCAAACAGCAGAGGCTATCGCAATTCGCCTCAAGCAACCAGTGCTCTGTGTCCCAAATAAGCAAGTACAGCTCCTGCTACTGCCCTGGCTTTCTTCAGTGGAGACTATAAATTCATGAATTTCTATTATTATCTTTCCTAACTGCTCCGATATTCAGTGTGTATCTTTATTTTATTGCTATCGAACTGTAATCAAGTGATATTATTGATTCGATGTTATTTAAACAATATTAACGTTGTCAATAACACTAATTCATCCACTATTATGAGTGCATAAAACTGTGGAACCTGATGATGAAGTTACTGAAAAGCATATTCTTTATTCAATAACCATCTTTTTTAAAAACTTCACTGACTGTCTACGTAGCTTACATCTGCAATTAGTAATCCACTGGAGAGGAAGATGTTAAACTATTCTGTTCGAGCTGTAAGACTTGGCCAAGCATCCTGAATCCCTGTGACCTATTCTCTGGTTGTTGTTTTGCAGTTAGTTCCCTTTTGAAACCAACTGCTGGAGTGTAAATTCACCTTACTTCTCAAGTATTGATTTTGTAGGGATTTAGTTTGATTGGATGGAGGATTTCATCGTGAGCTGACATCAGTTAGAGAACCATTGGAAAACCTGGGAGTATTGGACAGCAGTACGCACCCACCGGGGTTCGATCCCAGGACCGAATGGTTACAAGGCGAGATTGTAGACCATTCCTTCCTTACCTTCAGTAGTTACTAAGCCCCTAATTATTTCAAGACTATTCTAAAAGAAACTAAAATATAAATGAGTTGAGAAATAAATTCCTGGGCAATAAAGATATTTCCTTATGTAACGGTCATTAACTAACTTTTGCAAATGAAACGATTCAAAGATTTATTTAAAATCGTGATCACGGACTTATATCAATTAGAGAATCATTGCACACTAGGCTGTGATTACTAGACAACTGTTTCGTCCTAGTTTGCTAATCACAACTACTCCGCACCCACCAATTGAGTTCATACCCTGGACTTTCCGGTTACAAGGTGAGGTTATGGACCATTCACCCAATCACTGGCCAACTCCTGAATTCTAACTTCTACCAACTGGTGATTTTAGTGCGACTGGAGCTAGCCAATGTTATTGGCGAGTATTTATCCTCAATCCCTACCGCATGAACTCTATTGGTGGCGGCTTTTCACAAGAAATGCAAGGACCTTCGCCCTACAACTAGTGACTAGTGAGCATCAGATTAATTTTCAAGAGTCATTTTGTAGGGAAACAGATGTCCAGTACTTACTGCCTAGCTTTCAAACGTTGTCTGAGTGACACTCATCTGTGATCAAAATTCGAAACAAGTCAAATTCCTACAGATGAACATTTGAAAATCAAAGACTTGGGTTGTGATTTGTTTTTATATTGTCTAACATGATTCTTAGTACGGATACACATACTTTTCTTTGGTGGACAATTTGGTATTTATAAACAACTTCCAGGGTTCAGTATTTCTTTCTAAGCAGTGTGCTACTGATTCCCACTGTGAAGGGTTGAAGGTTACCGTCGACTATTGATATTAACACCATTTCCTTTAAGTTCCTCCTGAGTTTTACCGATTCAAACAACACTCAGAATGAATGGTAGGGACCTGAAAGAAGCAACCTCCTTCACCTACCTACCTACCTACCTGGGAAGCATCGTTTCAACTACAGCTGCACGGAACTGACGAAGATATCAAAGCCAGAATCGGAAAAGCAAGACAAGCTTTCAATACTCTTAAGTCTCTGTGGATGAGACCAACAGCACTCAGAATCAAAAACAACATCCGGATTTTCAACTCCAATGTGAAGTCAGTGCTAATATATGGATCAGAGACTTGGCGCGTCAGAAAGAGCATCTCAAACAATCTATAGACCTCCATTAACAGTTGTCTGCGCTCAGTACTCAAGATCAGATGGCCTGCCAGAAAAGATCAGCAACACGGATCTCTGGAAATGAGCGAACCAACCTAGAAGGAACCGATTGTAAAACAAATAGGCGGGAAGAAATGGAGATGGATTGGCTGGTCATACTCTGAGGAAACCATCAAGTGACATCACTAGACAAGCCATTGCTCGAGTGGAACCTGAAATGGAATCGGCGAGTTGGTCGTCAGTGCGATGGTGACTTGGAGGAATTCATGTGAAGAGGAGATGAAAGCATGCAGGCAGACGTGGAGCGGGGTGAAAAAGTTGGCAGAAACTGGAAGGCAATGAGACGTGCAGCTGAAGCCCTATGTTCCTCTAGGAATTAAAAAAAATAATAATATAATAATAATATGCCGATTTATCATCAGCTTCCCATTTCACTGCTTTCTTTTAATTCATTTCATCAGGTTTCACGATCGAGCTAAGCTTTCATTATCGTCCAACTCCTACCTTTGTGATTCAATTGTACTTGAGTGCCTATTGCGTGACGTCAGTCAACAGTCTCCTCAGCATATGTCCACTTCCTGTGGTAGCACTTATCAATTGGATCACAATAACAATGTTGAACAATGAATATAATTAAGTCTAATTTTAGCCTGTCACTGTATTTTACAGGTGCAATGACTATGCAGCGTACTATATCCTGAACACCTTCATCAATCATCATCGTAATGAGTTTCGACTGCAACAGCCGCCGTAAATGAGAAATAGAACACTATTCATTCAAACATCTATAAAAACAAAATAATTTTGCAAGGAATATCCTTTTCAATTATTCCCTCTTCTGGCTCTACAATAATATATACATATGTCTATACACACAGAGTATTCTAGAATAGTAATCAATAACAACATCAGTGTTTTTTAAATAATATCGATTTGTTTAATAAGACCATAATGGAATTAGAGTTTATTAAAGACGCTTACATTATAACGATAATAATAAAGATATAGTAGCAAATAGAATATCAACTAAAATTACGGGGATTCCACAAATACTCAGGATCATTCAAATCTAGATGACCAAGTTAAAGATAATGTCTGAAGTAGCTTCAGTTGGACGCACAAATTAGGCTTCCTAATATGAATCCCAGCGGTCAGCCTCAGCAATATTTAGTGATCGAACTCTTAAGACGAAGTTAAAATTTTTTAGTATGTGGTAAATGACTTTGAAAATCTCGTTGACATCGGTCCTGTATTCTGTATCCACAAGAAGAGACAGAATACTGCCTATACGAATGGATTTCGTTCGTCCTTTACTTAACCCTGCAGAGTGGTATTCAGAAATCCGCCGATAAACACGCTTTATTGTACGGCCTATGCAAGTGGCTCCATAAGAACAATTAAATTGGTAGATACACATAGAAGAGGCGAAATTAGGCAGTTTATCTTCTACTCCCGAACGCAGCGTAATTCAGCAGCATGGAAGCTCTTCGTTTTACCGCATTTCTAAGGCGTTGTATTAGTATTTCGCTGATGCTGTCCACGAGGAAATGAATTTGTAAGAAAGAATTAAGCCTTTTTATGAGCTCTCGCTACCTTTGGTTGCTTTCATTTTAGATTCAGGTTCTTATCAATGAACACTTATAATCTTACTGTTAGGAAAACACTTTCCGTATTCATGAAAAGTATAAGGATATTACCCACACCTTAAATCAGGTGAAGAAATAAATAATTAGTAGAAGGTAGTAGTAGGTGCCAGTCAGCTGTTTCACATTAATTTAAGTGTTTTTACAACATGCTGAAAACATTAGATAACAGAACACATGAGAGTAGACTTGAGATCATTAGACGTCACATTGTGACCTGTACATTATAGATATTTGATAATAGTTCTTTTTATAAAGCTTCGGTGAATTACCCACGTATTTGATGTTATTTCTCAATGGCGAATGTTTCAAAAGAAATGACAAATTGAATTTCAAATTTTTCCAAGGGACAGTATGTTTCATTGATATAACTGTTAAGGCATGCTTAGTTAAATGTTTAACAAATCGAGCCGTAGCACTAAGTAGCACAAAAAAAGATCTAAATGATGAATTAAAACAGATAGAAGAAGCGTTGGTGTTGAATAACTATCCTATAAAATTAATTTGGAAGATCATAAAAGGCCAAAAACAAAATAAAAATAATTGTGAAACTAGTAATAATAACATAAATAAGAAAGAATATAAGTCATCCACAGTTATAACACATAAAGAGGGGACATCTGATTCTGAATAAAATAGGAATTAGGGTGGCATTTAAACCTACAAACTCACTCAGGGACAAGCTCTGTAGGTTAAAGGACCCTATTGGTTGACCCAATTAGACAAAATAATATAATTTACAAAATACCATGCAATGACTGTGAGTTAGGTCAACTACATAGGTCAGACTAGTAGGTCAGGGGTACTCAGATTGTCGGAACATAAGAATTCAACTAAGGTAAGAATGGTTGACCCCGAGAAGATAAGTAATTTAGAAAAAAGCTCAGCAATTGCAATGCATGCGCTAACACACAACCACACAATAGGGTGAGTGGGAGAGGGTTAAAATTCTAAAAAGTAATCTAGGTAGGTGGAGAGAGAGGTTGATTACTGAATCCTTGTTCATCGAGTCTACACCCAACACATGCAATAGGAATGACTTGTCACTCATACCTGAAATATGGAAAATACTATTACCAATCAAATCAAGTGAAAAACAATGAACTATATAAATGAATTTAGGAAGTCGTGTGATTACCTTGATATGATTGTGAGCAATTAATTTTGCTCGAAACGTCATCAGTAAACATTACGGTATAACACTGTGAGACTTTAACAAAACAAAATTTACCCATAAGGGACAGTATGTTTCTCATTACATATATATATATATATATTTCAAGTATTGGTCTTGTAGGGATTTTGTTTAATTGCATGGAGGATTTCATCATGAGCTGACATCATTTAGAGAACCACTGGAAAACCTGGAAGTACTGGACAGCTGTTTCGTTAGCCTAGTGTGGGACACTTCAGCAGTACGCACCCACCGGGATTCGAACCCAGGACCTTCTGGTTACAAGGCCAGAGAGCTTGTAGACCATTGAGCCACTGGGACCTGATCCAATATATATATATATATATATATATACATATATATGTATGAAGACTTCTAGAGAAAAGTATTTCTTTTCAGCGACACCATTTACATGCTGTGCAACCACGGGTGTCTATACTCAGTCAGTTCTTCTAGCACCAAAATGAATATTTAGAAAATCAAAACAAGTAGTGATTCAGTGAAGAAACTTTTTTCAACGAATTTATCATCAAGCTGTATGGTCGTATATATATATATATATATATATAAAGGAAATAATACCGAGGACAGTTCAAAGTGTGAATAGTAATAATAACAATTGACTTAATAAGGAAGAGTAAACAAATTGAATAGACAAAATGAAAAAATGAAAAATTGGTAGAGCTAAAATATGATTGGGGTTTACCATATTTTACCATAGAGAGATTAAGACCATGAAATTTGGAGGGGTTGAACGAACTTTATTCTATACACGGAGATCTGGCTTTCCTGTTTCGATAGCCAAAGCTTCAACAATGCAGATGAGTCGGGTACGTAGGGATTTGGGTAGATTACTCCTTCCCTTGTAGATGACTTTAAAGGCGGAGGCTATGGATATAGGGTGATCATTATTGACTAGATGTTCAATGATCGTGCTTCTTATTGCTTCACTTACACCTCTTCGTAACTACCATACAGGATAGTGTTCTTGCACCCTCTTGGACAGCACTCGAGTCGAAAGACCGATATACTTAGCTCCACCCAAGCTGGTGAATTGATAAACACACATAGAGTTGGTCAACAGTGGGATCTTGTCCTTCAGGTTAGTGAGCAATACTGATCGGCTAGTAAAGGCTATTCTCAGAGATGCAGCACGAAATGTTCTTTTCAGGGACTGTGATATCCTTCGTTTCATAATATCGGAGGCTAAGTCCCCTTTGAATTCCAAGCTCATGTAAAGTATTTTCTTGTGAATGGTTGATAAGTCACGTTTTGTAGGCTTTGAATGTATATTCTTACCTATAAAACGTGGTGGAAATCCATTTACCATCAGGATTTTCCTCAAAATATATAACTCATCTTCCACAGTATCAGTGCTACACATGCGCCGAATACGAGTGGCAAGCGACCGGACCAGGTTTCGTTTTCGACCAATGGGTACCCAGCTGTAGAAATTTGTCAGTTGACCATTCCATAACAGCTTACGATAAATCGATCCCTTCAGAGTTCCATCGGTCCTTCTTGATAAGATCACATCGAAGAAACGAATGCTAGACTCGTTGTCCATTTCGAGTGTGAATTTTATCGCAGGATGGCACTCATTAAATACATTTAATATTTTATTCAGGTTACAATCAATATTACAAATAATAAAGGTGTCATCTGCATACCTTTTATACATCTGAAAGCTTTGGATTATAGGTTTCAGGGAACCATTTCCTAGACTATATATGACATTAATTTGCTCGGCCACTTGACATTTAACTACGGTTATAATCACAAACATTTTAGTTTTAATTGAACTGCGTATTATTATTATGCATTCACATCTAAGATTCAATTCCCTCACCGGATATAACTTCTTAAAAACCATATAGATATATATATATATATATATATATATACGACTGTATAGCTTGATGATAAATTCGTTAAAAAGAGTCTCTTCGCTTGATCACTTGTTTTGATTTTCTATATGTTACAATGGGAATTTTCCATGAGTTAAAATGAATATTCCTAAAGATATTTCACTTGAACTTTAAATTTCATATGAAAAATTATGCCATATGGAAAGAATTTACTGCATAAGAACCAAAATAAAGTTAGATTAGTAAATAGAGTGATGTAATCTAACCCTACTTATTGAAGAAAACCTTCTTTGCGACTTAGCTTTAAATAACTCTCTACACAAAACCAGTGATTCACATGAACGTGAAGGTTAAGCTACCATTGCTGGCTGATGACATCATTATGCCTATTGATTAACCCGTCCATGTTTATTAGCCATACCCAACGTTGGTTATCCAAACATATCGTCGAACATTTACTCTCACGTTCAAGTATTGGCTTGTAGGTGTTAGATTCATTCATAACAGGATTTCATCATGAGCTATCATCATTTGGAGAGCCACTGGAAAACCTGTAGGGAGTACTAGACAGCTGTTTCTGTAGTCTTAGTTTAAGACTCTTCAGCAGAGCGCATCCATCACCAGGGTTCGAACCTAACACCTTCTGGTTTCAAGGTGAGCTTGCAGACCATTAGGCCATTGGAAATGGACTGAACGACCAGTGGATGAATTCCAGCTTCTGCCAATTCACGACATGCCAGAAACGCTGGCCAATGTCTTCTACCGAAGAGTTACAAACTAGGAGATACTCTCAGGTTTTCAAATGGTTCCCTAACCTATATCAGCTCATTATGAAATCCTGTAACTTACCATCATGGTTTTATAAAAAAGATTTTAAGAAAACAAAACAGATTCCCCCACCACCACCACCACTGCAGCTTCACTCTGGAACACCTGATGAAATCTGGACAGTATGCTAATCTGCAAACCAACATCAAATTTATCTGTAGAATATGTGGAAATCTTGTTGAAAAAGTACGAGTGGAACTTTTTAAAATCACCAAAGCAATGACAATTCACATAATAAGTCACGAATTTACATATAAAAGTGTATTCAGTCGTTAAATCAAAAATAGATCTGATTTATCTTAACAGCAAATAAATCATTTTTGGTTCTTAATGGTATTATTTTCTTCTCTCATCCTTTGTGAAATTTATACTCCTTGTTACCGCTGTTTGCGTCGGTGGCATAGCGGTTAAGACGCTCACCGACCATGGACATGGTCCGGGGTTCGACTCCCGGCCGACGCACTCCTCCCTTACATCGCTTAACCAGGAATAATGCTGGTAAAGTGAAAAGGTTGGGCATGAGGCTAGCAATCCCATCCTGTAAAAATAAGCACTGCTACAGAAACCTCAAGCCATTAGCCTGAAGCCCTATGTTCCACTGGGGGACGTGAAGGAAAAAGAAAAGTTACCGATGTTGGTAACTTGACTGGTGTCCAATTTTAGTTGAATTCAGCTCAGTTATATTGCGTCACTCAACTTACTTCTTGGATTTTATTCGAATTTCTTCCAATCAACGCTTTGTATATTGCGTAAAATTTAATATATATGTGTAAAACGAGGGCGCTGTGTGGTAGTGAGTAATTATTTGTTAGCCGTATCACACAGTGTATGAAACAGTAGTGTTCACTCGATGACATGGTTTCCAACACAATCTAGTATTGTTCGAAATTATATCAGTTAGAAGCACACGACACCTATTTGTCGTCATTGGGGTAGTGAGATTTTCAAGATGTCCGGCTAGACTGGTGTTGAATCATTCCTATTACATGTGTTTGTAGTTGATTCGATTAACAAAGCGTCTGTTGTTATCAATCTCTCCCTTCACCCTGTGACATTAGATTTTAAAACTGTCATGTTAATGTTGTTATCGAAAGGCACTTGACTTCGTGCAATAAATTTGCTAAAGGGATTTTGTCTGACTTGGAGCATCCACTTTACCCTCAGCTTTCACCTTGCATCTCCTCAGGTAGAACAAGAAGTAACTTCAGAAAACTGTATGCTCGCACGTCTAAGTATAGAAATTCTATGATACCATACTTGTCACGTATTTTATGTGATGAAAATAGTCTCAGGCAAGAATTAACTAACCTTTTTTCATCTAATAAATAAACAATTTCCTCCATCCATCCTTATATACCTTCAAGTTTTACTTTTATTACTTCTATTATATTTATGGCCCTGTTACTTCTCTGTTTTACTCTCATAATTGCAAACACCAACTTATCTCCATGACGGCTGTAATCTTTGTTTTTCCCCTCACCATCACCATCATGTAAAGAGAACATTATATTCAATATTTTTAAACATGTTAGGATTTCTATACCACATTGCCAATACTGTGTGAAACAAGCCCACGGCAATTTTCACTTGTATTCTTATTATTATTACCCTAGCTGTTATCATTATTATTGCTATTTCCATTTTATATGGTGCATGTTTTTGACACTACCTCTATTGTAAATGTGGAGAATTTTCTGTGTGTTTAATTTTATTTATAATTTGAGTAAATTAGATGCAATATTGTGTGTGAATAATGCTGAAAATTCCATTCTGTATCACAAGTACTGTTTTTGGAATAAAGTAAATCATTATTATTATCTTATCCCATCCATCCTATCGTATGGTTGTGTGTAATTGCAGGTAGTGAGTGCTATCTACACCTGAACAATTCTCTAGATTTCTTATCATATTCTGATCAATTAATCCAGATTTTGCTAGGTTTTCACACTCGGCTAGTCTGATTGACTGCACTTGTTCTATTACTTTGACCTATGTATTTGACATGGCATTCATTTAAGACAGAGTATTAGATAAACAGACAACAGTCAGCATAAATGGTAGGGACTTGAAAGAAGCAACCTCATTCACCTACCTACCTACCTACCTATAAAGCATCGTTTCAACTACAGCTGCACGGAACTGACGAGGATATCAAAGCCAGAATCGGAAAAGCAAGACAAGCTTTCAATACTCTTAAGTCTCTGTGGATGAGATCAACAGCACTCAGAATCAAAAACAACATCTGGATTTTCACCTCCAATGTGAAGTCAGTGCTACACACTATACGGATCAGAGACTTGGCGCGTCAGAAAGAGCATCTCAAACAATCTATAGACCTCCATTAACAGTTGTCTGCGCTCAGTACTCAAGATCAGATGGCCTGCCAGAAAAGATCAGCAACAGGGATCTCTGGCAATGAGCGAACCAACCTAGCAGGAACCGATTGTGAAATAAATAGGCGGGAAGAAATGGAGATGGATTGGCTGGTCATACTTTGAGGAAATCAGCAAGTGACATCACTAGACAAGCCATCACTCGAATGGAACCCGAAAGGGAATCGGCGAGTTGGTCGTCAGTGCGATGGTGACTTGGACGGGGTCATGTGAAGAGTAGATGAAAGCATGTGAGCAGACTTGAAGCGGGTTGAAATAGTCGGCAGAAACTGGAAGGCAATGGAGACGCGCAGCTGAAGCCCTATGTTCTTCTAGGAATTAAAGGATATAATGATAATAATAATTAGATAAACTCAGTTTTTTTGTTTTATTGACATCACAGGATTGATCCTTTAACCGAGTTTGTGGGTGGTTTCAATGCTACTTTTATTCCTGCATGCACTGTTAAGAATTCTGCGTAAGATTTCTGATGTTCATTTTTGTATGGAATTACTACTGACGATTTAGATTCCTTGTTGTTGGTGTTGTCATTATCCTACGCATATTTGACATGCATATCAACATTTGTTAGAAAGGTCATCCAGTAAATAATATTGTTTCACTGCGTGACGCATCTAATAAACAAACTAATATGGTATTGCATGACATTTAACTCTCTTTCTCTGCATATATATATATATATATATATATATGTATATATATATGTATATATATATATGTATATATATATATATATGTATATATATGGAAGATTTCATCATGAGCTGACATCAGTTAGAGAACCACTGGAAAACCTGGGAGTACTGGACAGCCGTTTCGTCCTAGTTTGGGACTCCTCAGCAGTACGCACCCACCGGGATTCGAACCCAGGACCTTCTGGTTACAAGGCGAGCTCGTAGACCATTGAGCCACTGGGACCCGATCCAATGGTCCTTGAATTCGAACTTCTGCCAGTTCACGACATAGCGCGGCCACTTCGCAATGTCTTCTTCGATGAGTTACTGCCTCATCTTCGACCTGCTGTACCCTACTGGTCACGGCTTCCCACTAGAACCCCAGGTTAACTGCCTGAATAGGGCCAGTCACTAGTGAGCATCAGATTAATTTTCAAGTATTGTTTTTGTAGGGATTTTGTTTGATTGCATGGAGGATTTAATCATGAGCTGACATTAGTTAGAGAACCACTGGAAAACCTGGGAGTACTGGACAGCCGTTTCGTCCTTTCACCATCGTGTTGTGGAAAGGATAAACAAATGAATACTGTTGGAAGTATTCAAAATTCTTGCAAAGCTATTTTCAACTTCATGGGTCGTTCGAGTAACCCTATGCAGTCTATATGGCTTAGAAGAATTTTCATTTACTTCTTGAAGTGATGTTAAAATATTTGTAGATCTTCAAACATTCTGATTCTACCTCAGTCTGTTGTGTCTTTGGGATAGCCAATGGAAATACTATTAATGATGACACCTTTATTCTAAATGATGTTTCTATAATGTACAGAATTTTCCGTGAAGTTTATTGCAGGATATTTCATCTTTTTTTCGTCGTCAAGGAACTTCAAATAAAAGACTAATTGTGACAAGATTCTGTCTGGCCTGAAGTGCAATCTACCAATCTACCATTATGATATCTCTTCTTTGCCTACTTCGAGGAAAAAAAACATAACAACATTTCGTTGTTGAATGCCAATGATGAAACGTTCAGGAGTACATTCTGAGAACTAACTACATCAATCAGGAAAGGATTTTTTCATGTATTGAGACATACAGTGCTATCCAGGATGATGCTTTTTCTTATGTGTAGTAGAAACTTATAAATCAGCAGGTTGCAAATGTTTTGAATACCCAACAGAGTAGGAAACACTATTAGAGGTCATACTTTACTGGCTTTAAGCGAACTGAATGAGAGAAAATATATGCAGTGTATTGATGGAGGTAGCCGTTAAGTCAATAAGAGACCTGACGCAGAATTATGCTCCTATCCATCTCAAGCAAAATACTAAGCCACATCATCTTGGAGAGTATTAAACACGCCGATCTGGATGAAAACTTTCGACCGTAACAGGCTGGATTCAGGAGAAACAAGTCATGTATTGATCAAATCGCCACACTACGGAGCATCATTTGAACAAAGCTTGGAATGGCAGTCATATCCCCACCTCACTCAACTTCATCGACTTTGAAAAGGCCTTCGACAGCGCAGCGTCGATCGAGAGGTCATTCGGCAACTACTTCGCTACTACGGGGTCCCATCGACAATTATACATCTCATCCAACAGTTATACAACAATGCTGCATTCCAAGTAATCCACAACAGAAACTTACGGAAGCCTTCGAAGTGAGGATAGGAGGGAGGCAAGGCTGTCTACTATCGCCAATGATCCTCCTGATTGCAGTGGATTGGATAATGAGACAGATAGTGGGCAATGAGGACTCACACAAAACGCTTGCAGGATTTGGACTTCGCTGATGATATATGTGTGATTTCTCACAAACTGGAAGATATGCAAGTGGAAAGCAACAAGCTTGCACAAGAAACATACGGAAAAGATAGGCTTTAGGTGAACAAAGAGAAAACAGAGGTGATGAAGATTCCTAGCCAACTGCAACAGCAGCAACACCAGCAGACAACAATCAGCATAAATGGGAGGAACCTGAATGAAACAACCTCCTTTACCTACCTATATACATGGGAAGCATAGTTTCACCTACAACTGCATGGAAGTGACGAGGATATCAAAGCCAGAATCGGAAAAGCAAGACAAGCTTTCAATACTCTTAAGTCTCTGTGGATGAGATCAACAGCACTCAGCATCAAAAATTAACATCCGGATTTTCAACTCCAATGTAAAGTCAGTCACCGCTACTCACTATACGGATCAGAGACTTGCACTACGCGTCATAAAGAACACCTAGAACAAATTACAGACCTTCATTAACAGTTGTCTTCGCTCAGTACTCAAGATCAGATGGCCTGCCAGAAAAGATCAGCAACAGGGATTTCTGGAAATGAGCAAACCAACCTAGCAGGAACCGATTGTAAAACAAATAGGCGGGAAGAAATGGAGATGGATTGGCTGGTCATACTCTGAGGAAACCATCAAGTGACATCACTAGACAAGCCATTGCTCGAATGGAACCCGAAAGGGAATCGGCGAGTTGGTCGTCAGTGCAAGGGTGACTTGGAGGAGGTCATGTGAAGAGGAGATGAAAGCATGTGGGCAGACGTGGAGCGGGGTGAAAAAGTTGTCAGAAAACCGAAGGCGATGGAGGTACGCAGCTGAGGCCCTATGTTCTTCTAGGAATTAAACGAATTAATAATAATAACAATTCGATAGCCGATATTTTAAACAGGCCATGTTGCTCGAGTGGGACTACTCGAGCCTGTCTAAAATAAACAAACAAACAAATAGTCATATCCCGCTAATCCTAGTCGTTGAAGCTAAACTTTATAACTAAGTTTTATCAAGATTCTCAACCGAATGCCAATTAACTAAATAAACTCAACTGACAAGTTCTCACGTAATTCAATCGACAGAGTTACAGGTAAACTTCATATACTGAGGCATTTTTATGTATACAGCTAAATATCAACAGGACTTATACTGTTACTAAATAAAATGTGCGCCCTTTGTAAGAATTTCACTTATCTTATTTTCCTGCTCCAACTTCCATGACATATTTGGATCAAATCACAAAGCATACCGATTCATTCTTAAGAAAAAAGCATAATTTTTGTTCAGCCAAGACAAAGTATTTCCCTTCAACGACTTTGTTTCAAGGTGTAAAACCGTATTTATATTACGGAAGAAAGACATTATGTGGTACTATAAACTGCTCAGTCAATATTGCACATATGATAAGAATAAAGATAATTTTTCGAGTTTGCTGTTGGTTAGTCAGCTGAACGTTGTTTGTAAGATCAATTGAATTCCCATCCTTGAATCAAGTCAACCTGTCCCGGATCAGCCTAGTGTTGTTGCAACCCAATTATCCATGTCTAACGTGTCTATGCCCCCTTGTTTAATGAACTGTGTGAATGTGTTTTTGCATCGATCCGTTTAGTCAGACAGTTGAACTCATGACCCAATCAGAGTATTTTGTGAACTGTTATTTTTACTGACCCATGTCTTACTTTGTACTATTCTGTCGAGTTTATCTTATTTATTGATCTTCATCTGTATCTTTCTATCTGGTTAAGTAGCCAATTAAATTCTATTTTTGTGCCTATGCTCTGTCTATCTCTGAATTCGCTCTCTGTTCTATGCCCTGCCTTACTTGGGTTCATTCTTCTACTGACTGCTTACCTGAACGGTCGTGTCTGATTCCGGCTAATTCGCAATTTCGACCTTAACATTATTCCATTCTGATAGCGGTACCTTGCTTTCTGTTAAGCGTTGTGCTTTGTACTCTTGAAACCGTTAAGGTCTGTTGTTTATATAATTATTGATTTGTTTATTAATAGTACCGTAGAAAAAGTGACCGGCTTCTTGGTTGTTCTGAACCGGGATAGCCTTTATCATCTACGCGTGACTTAATTTCAAGCGATATTGCGCTTACATTGTTTAAGACTGTGACCGTTGCGAATCTCATCCGGACGACGTGTATACTTGACCAGTACTCCTCTTACTGAGCTACTGTAGGCGCACAGTTCACTTCTTAATCACTCAGCAGTACCACAGTAGTACAATCAGTTAAATAGTCTCAATACCAATGATATAAAATAACGAAAATGAAAACTACGTATTTGTGTTAAGTTTCCGATCGTTTTCAGGGGTTCATGGTGTATAAATTTGACCTGATAAAATAAAGGAGTAAGATTGAGATTAGGTCACCTAAAATACGCAATGGGATAATCCCTAACATATAATAATCGCATATATCTTGAGATTCATTCAAACCCAAAACACCTTCACCTGTCAATTAAGGTATTATACTGAAATAAAATCACCTGTTAACAGAAAGTGAAAGTGTCTTTCAATCGATTAAGCAAAGTTAATCCAGGATATTCTTATTTTAAATACCCCTTTCAATCAATTAAAGCACCCCATATCGATCATGTGTTGTATGTATATAAAAGTAGTATTGATTTGACCTTATTTCTCTTTTATTAGAAATGTAAAACAATGAAAAATTATTTGAAATTGTGTGTGTGTGTGTTTGTGCGTGTGTGTATGTGTGTAGTGTTCATACGAGTGTGTGTGTGTGTGTGCGTTCAAGTGTATACGCGTGTTAAACAAGAAATGAAGAAAAAAAAGAGAAAAGATTAAAACATTTATTCATAAATCAATGAAAGCTTAATAATGAGAATATCCTCAAGTGTTCCTCATTACCTATCATGATTTGCATTCAACAGGTTATGATTAGGTTTGGAATCCATTGAGAATGTAAACGACGCGTTGAGTCCTGAAGCTTTTACATATAATGGACTTTGAGTTTAGTAGTCAGTGGTAAGAAGAACTGTTGCACAAGAGGTGGCCAGCTCTCGTGGCCCAAGTGGTCTAGTGGATAACGCTCCGGCATTTGAAACTATGAGGACTGGGTTGGATCCTCGGTGAAAACATCATCACTCACTGCCTGGGAAATGCAGGTACATCCGGATGACGAGTCCCAAATAGGACGAAATGCGCGTCCTGGCTGGATTCCACTGCTAGTCACCATACACCAATTAAATACTAATTAAATGCCTGAATATTGTCGAAGTATCTGCAGAAGAAGCCGACAGACATGTAAACCTGAGACCGAAGTGTTCGGTCCAATCAGTTGACGGGAAAATCTAAAATTCAATTAAAATAAAAATGGTAAGAAAATACAAGATCTTCTTTCAGTTTAAAGAAATTGATTGAGAATGTGCGATTTTCAGCCAGATGGTATATTCAAGAGAGATATGAAAATAGTATGTGGCAATTTAATCGGTGAGTCTGTGCGTTTAACACGCTAGAGTAGCAATCAAATCTCTAACGTTTTTACCTGTGTATTGATTCCATAATTGGAAGTCTAGTCAAATAACCAACGCAAAGGTGTAAAGAGAGTTGACTTCTTCATTCGCGACAAAATAACCAATGACATCCCTCTAGTCACTACCAGAACCTCTATATCAGGGACATATGCGTACTGGAGCCAGACCACTCTGACTCATGCAAACGAATCCCGACCTCCAATCCACAGCCCACTGCATAAGACACCGCTTCAGGCTGGCCTCCACTAAGAGTTGCCATACTTTGCCTCGCGGTAGGGATTACCAGTTCTTCGCAGCCATCCACTCACAAATTGGTATCGGTCCCAGCCCTCTCACCCTAAATCTACGAGATCAAGCACTGCCAATGTCCCGTACACCACATAATGCATAAGGTCGGTACGGCTGCTTCATCCAGACTGAGTAACCAACCGTGAGTGTTGTCTTATGCTTGCGACAGGTGTTTGCTGAAGCTCGGATGCCGTCCTGATAAGCCCTACATAGTGGTCGCCACGTAAGGGCGCCTGCCACATGTAACTAAACCTCCAGTCAGCCATTACCCGTGCCGGGTGAGTTTCTTCACGTTGACATTAAGAGCACTGGACGGAACAAATAGCCGAATCGAGGCTTTGGCAAGTAAGGCCAATAGTGAAAAGCACACGACGGTCTCAGAATTTCACATCTCGCACTGCATGCAGGGCCTCCACGCTATGCGACGGTCGATAACAAGCCGGGCGTTTGGCTACCTTAAGCAAGTCATAGTTACCCCAACTTCATTAATTTTGGAAATTCCGTTTTCAGTAATTTGGAGTAAGTGATCCAACACTATCGAGTAATCTGGACGTTTTATCAACTTCATTCAATGGCTATGTAGTGATACAGCATATCAGATAATTCACAAAGGAAGGCTCATCGATGACTATGAAGTGACGACATCAGTGACACAAGACTGACTATCATCAGTGATGCTATTCGATATAGTCATGGACTACATCATGCTTCAGGCCATTGGGATCGAGGAGACAGGCATACATTGAACAGATGATAAGACTCTGAAGGATCTGAACACAAACTAGGAGATCTACAGACGTAAAGAAAGAAGTTGACAAAAGGAGGAGGCAGTGAAGATGGAATTTCAAATGAACACAGATTCGACAGAAGTGATGAAGGTACTCAGTCAGCCAACAACGACAAGAAATAATCATTATCAACAAGCGAAACCTAAAGGATGTCACGTTATTTATTGTCTCGATTTTGGCAGCACCTTTTCAAGTACACGGGGCATAGGTGAAGATGTAAACTGCAGGATCGAAAAGGCAAAAACGACCCTCAAAAAACGAAAATCAGTGTGAAAATAACTGATTGGTTGGTTCTCGTCCATCGAACAACATTCTCTTTGATGCAGTCAAAAGTCGATAGATACCCGTCTTATATTAACTCAAACTGTGTATCTGAGGTAGCCTTTACACTGGGAGAACAGAAAGAAGGGCACACACCTCCGATTTTCTGAACATGTGCCGAAAAGCCTACATCTCAAGGGAACAAACTCTTATAATAGCCCTATTACCAGACATCTCTTCGATATTGGTCATGTAGTGGAAATCACGAAATCCTTTGAAATTATCACTAGACAAAGGAGCTCCATACTCCTCAAGTTTGCTGAAGCAATTTCAACCAAACGCTTGAAACCAGATTTATGTGTTCACAAAAAAGCAGTTGTTAGTCTATCCTTGACAACCTGGTAATTGGATGTCTTTATTCTCTCTTTAATTTGACTACATAATCTTTGGCCTTAACCACTCCTCCCTTTTTGATATAGTGTAATTTTGCGTGCCTCGTGTTTCTATGATTTGAGTTGAACTCAGTAGATTGTTACGTAATTTGTTAGTTACTCAGCATCTTACGTATCTCTTGTATTTATCACGTAACCCTTTTGTGTGCACACATTTATTTTGTTTAAACTTGAACTACTTGTGTAAAACCTAGATAAGCGTAATTTTCTGAGTACTGTTCACTAAGGCCAGAACCTTCTGTCAACTGATATCATGAAAAAAATTTGCATGTCTGTTAAAACTTTTCTGTACATCAACATGTATTCGGACTGTAAGCAGCAGTTGATGGGAAGCCAATGAAATAAGCAATGATGATACCATAATATTCTGCACGAACCACCACTGTTGTTCATGCTTTATTCAAATTCATCAAGGGGAATTAATACATAAAGTTTCTGAAATTGTACTGTAGTAAGTATGAAGAAATATACTCAGATCTTCAACATTTATAATCAGTCAGTATTCCCATTACATGATTCAGAGACTTTACGCTCCACCAACAGCATTTCCGGCAGACTGCAGACTTGCATCAACAGCTGCTTCACTTGACGTTGAGGATCAGATGGTCAGAAATGACTAGCAAAACAGAAACCTCTGGTAGTAAGCTAACCAAATATGCCGTAGGAAATGAAGATGGCTTGAATACATGTTAAAGAAACCGTTGAGTGACATCGGAAGCCAGACCATCGCTCGAGTTGAACCCGAATAAGAAACGAAGAGTTAGACTTCTGGGGGTGAAATTTAGGAGATTATGTGAAGAAGACATGTAAGCTTACTGTCAGTTTTTCAGTCAGCTAATGACGACTTCAGGGAAGAGAATGAAATTGAGACGTTCTCTCTGAAGTCCTGTGTTCTACTCAGAACCCACTCAGGAGTGATTAATAAAATGTCAGTGACTTTAATTTCGTGGTTTGTTGCACTCACCAGAAAGTTTTCAGGTGATGTATAACCCCAGTTTACATATTCAGAGGTGTTTTATTGATTGATAAAGTAAGCACCGTTTGTTCTTTATTATAAAGATTGGCGCTTATCAAGAATATCACAGCACAATATACCTGAGGTGATATAAAACGAAAGGAAGGTGAAAAATATCTTAGTGATCTACCCTTCACCTCTTTTTTTGAAGACTATGGGCAAGCTTCTTTTAATTAATCTTGAACCTTCACTTAAAGCAGCTACATTCTTATATCAAAACGTCGTCTCCAGTCTAGAAAAAAGCGCTAAATTTGTTCGCTATGCCTTCCTAGATTATACATCTGCTTTTGGACTCATTGGTACCTAGGGACATTTCGCTAAATAGGCTTGCCGAAACTGAGACTTAGTAACAGGTTGTCAACTGGATGAATTCTTACTTCTTAGGAAGTAAGCAGTACACTGTAACTAAGGGGAAGTTGTCCGCGTCCATCAAGAAGCTGTTCTTTCTCCTGATAAATCTCAGACAGACTGTACTAAAAGGAACAGCTTCCTACCTGCAGTCAGTAAGGGGTTTTGTCTAGGGGTCTTACACTAAGTCCTTCCAAATGTCAGACTGTTAATTTCAGTTTCCGATGTAAAAAAAAAGTTAAATGAAGCCGTCGGTCCCTATGAAGGTAGAAAAATTGATGACAGTGATATGGAAATCAAGCCTGGCGTTGTGCATCTTAGACTATATCCTCCTTCTGATCTATCCTGTTCGTCCCACGTCTTAGTGATTTGAAAAAAAATATTCCCTGTGATTTTTTACATTAAGAAGAGGTTAAGGCGCTCAGGCTAACTCAACCGATCCCTTCTTCTTACAGTCTGTCATTTCGTGCGTCTTACCTTTTCTTCTTTACCCTCCACCCTTTTCTTTCCTGGATTGCTTCAAAAAGACTATGTCATAGATCTTAGAACTCTGAAGATGGTCAGCAGGGCAAGTGGTGACCCACTGGACCATATCATTGGCACTGTCATTGATAGGCACTTGATTCCATGCAACAAATTTCCTAAAGGGATTTTATCAGAGTATGACCATCCACTTAACCCACAACATTCAACTTGTGTCTCCCCATGTAAAACAACAAGTCATTTCTAAATACTTTACGCGCGCACGTCTGGGTAAAAATTCCGCTTTATTGAAACAAAATCAGTATCATTATCACCACTGCACTAAGTATGGTTGAAATTCTCATTTTATACTTAGTACATTTTTGACTTTGAATAAAGCGAGAACAACAGTGGTTTGTGCAGAATAACACGGTACCATCATCACCTATTTTGTTGGCTTCTCATCAGCTGCCTGCTTAGAGCCTAAATAAATTTTGAGGTTTAAGTACAGAAACGTTTTAACATACTTGCAAATTTTACATGTTGTCAGTTGACAGAAAGTTTCACAATTAGTAAACAGTGCTCAGAAAATTGCGCTTATATAGGTTTTACAAAGGCAGTTCAAGTTAAAAAAAATAAATATATGCATTTAATGGTAAGGGAGTTACACAATAAAGATGGGATGTGCGTTGGATGCATAGTGACTAATAAGTTAGGTAAACAATGTACTGATTTGAACTCAAATCATAGAAACAAGAGACAAGCAAAATTACAGAATATAAAAGAGGGTGAGGTTAAAGACAAAGATTACGCAATCAGGTGAGAGAAAAAAGACATCCAGTTACCAAGGCAAGGAAAGACTAATAACTGCTTCTTTCTGAACATATTAATCGGGTTTAAGATATTTGATGGAGATTGCTTCTACAAACTTTAGGAGAAATGAGCTATTTTGTTTATTGATAATTTTAAAGAATTTCGCGGTTTCCACCTCATGACCCTTATCGAGGAGATGTCCGATAATAGCTCTATTATAAGCGTTTGTTCTTTTGAGACGTAAACTTTTCGGTATATGTTCAGAAAGCCGGAGGTGTGTCCTTCTTTCTGTTCTCTCAATGTAACTGCTCCAGCAGATACACGTAAATTTGTATACACAGTTGGAGTTAACATGAGAAGGGTATCTATTGACTTTTGACTGCACCAAAGAGCATGTTGTTCGATGGACGGAAATCAACTTAGCTGCAGGACAGGCTCTGACTAGTGACGTCCCCAGTCTTCTGTTGACCATTTCTGCAATGTCTTCACCTTTAAAATCTAGTTGAATGAAGACAGGCTTTTTTTCAACTGTGATTTGTTTGGTATTTGAACTTTCACACCTTCCATATTTTTTCTAATGAATCTTTGAGAATAGACGTTTTTTTTCAGCACCTTTTCGAGATTCGTGAATTCTTCCTCTAGTTTCTTTGCAGAGCATATTCTCCTCGATCTATAGTACAGAGTCTTGACTAGTGTTCGTTTAAAGCTATTTGGACAAAAACTATTAAAATGTAATTATTGTCCATTCCATGTGGGCTTTCGGTAGATTGACCTCTGGAGGCTACCAACTTCTAGGCGTTTTATGGCGACGTCAAGGAAATGGAACTGTCCATCATTTTCATGTTCCATAGTAAATACAATATTTGTATGTGCGTTGTTGAATAGTCTGAGTAGGTAGGAGGCATGACTTTCTTTGTTGCATACTACAAATATGTCATTGACATATCGACAATAGGAAGTTGTTTGATCAATTGCATGCTTCAGCTTTGTTTTCTCAAGGTTTGACATAAAGAGATCTGCTAAAACAGGGCTAAGTGGACTGCCCATAGCTACACCATCTATTTGTCGGTAAAGAGTGTTGTCAAACTGGAATTGTACATCCATGGTACACATCAGCAGTAGGCGTTTGAATTCCGGCTCTGGTAATGGGAGAAGATCAGACTGTTGACAAATGATTTCAATGGTTTCATTGATTGGGATCAGAATCTAACAAAATAATTTTTCCAAGTTTGAGTTTTGTAGGGATTTCTGTTTGATTGCATGGAGGATTTCATCATGAGCTGACATCACTGAGAGAATCACTGGAAAAACCTGGGAGTACTCGACCAATGTTTCGTCTTAGTTGTGACTCTTCCACATTACGCACCTACTGAGGTTCGAACCCAGGACCTTCTGGTTACAAGGCAAGCTCGTAGACCATTGAACCACTGGGACTCGATCCAAGAGTCCCATACTAGGATGAAATAGCTCTTCAGTACTCCCAGGTATTCTAGTGATTCTCTAACTGATATCAGCTCATGATGGAATCCTCCAGAAATGAAATTTACTAACTTCTCGCAGGAATCTATATGTCTTTTGTCTACAACAGTATTAACGAGTTAGTTAAGCAACCTCTCTACTAGCTCTTTGACAGCTTTTAGTGGCGTCCGCAGTAAAACAAAGGCTTTCTTAACTAGCCTGGGAAAGATTAAGTTGTGGAGGAGATGTAAACACGTGTAGGCGGAATACAAGAATTAACCAAGTGTAACATTAGAGACGGAATTAAAACAGAACGTCTTAACTTCCCTGCGTATGTCTTTCTAAAATTTAATACGACCTAGGAAGACAAAGAAGGGTTAAAGGAAATACACTATCCAAAATATTCAACATTCAACTCGGTTTCAACTGCTATGCCATCTATATGTATACGGTCTAACATAATTGTACCGTAACATCAAATTTACTGTGGAATTCAGAAATAAACAAGAGCTAAATCACCCAGACCTCAGTATAATAAGAAGAAGGGGGGTTCGATTAAAAACCTTTCCGTAGGAATAAAACTTAGACGGGACAGTCGCCTCACTATAACAGCTACTATCCTAAAAGCTCCAGGAAGAAAATAAAACGAGTAATGAAAAGATTCTGCCCTATTCCTAAGCTTGATTTATTATACGTCGTTGCATTCTAAATATGCCAATCTAAATTGAGTAGGTACCAGGTAGATGTAATTTTTCATTAAGTTTGTAAATCTAACATATTTGTAGCAATAAATGTATCGAAAGGACAGAAAGAAGGACTTCTATGCCATTTTGCTGAGCATAAACGTGGGAATCTATTCCTAAAGGCGAGAATATATATAGTATTTCGTCGAGATCTTCAAAATATTGAATGTGCAAAGGCCACAAAGATTCACCGAAGTGATTTGAGCCAAATGGTTTCAACCAAACTAATGCCTGACGACGACCTGTAATGTAAATTGATTTTTCTTGATTTAATAAAGTTTATCATCAGAACTAAATATGTGATATAGTCTAGTATTATATAGGTAAAATTTCCGTACTGTTAATAAATATATTTTTTCATGTTAAATTGTTTTCTATGCACACTGTACTATGTAGTAATACTTCTATGGACGTTTTTGAAGCATACGATAATGATAAAAATAGCATTCACTTTCTTTATAATGCTTTGATGTACACTTGGGAGTTCTCAGCACCTTTACTTACAGAATGAATACTTACATGAATGAATGCGTTCACTTCTCTGTCAAAGTTTTCGCCTGGTTACATATCTGACCACCTTTCCATCTCCTCTTCGCATGACCTCCTCCATGTTACCCACACACTGACGGCCAACTTGCCGCTTCCCAATCGCGTTCCACTGGAGTGATGGCCTTCACCTCGGGTGACGTCACTTGATGGTTTGCTCAGAATATAGCGGACAGACCACCTCAATTTCTCCCTGCATATTTGCCGTACAATTGATTCCAGCTGACTGTGTTCGCGCTCAGAGATCCTTTCTTTTTGCTGATCTTTTCTGGTCGGCTATCTGATCTTGAGAAGCACTGAGAGAAGACAGTTGTTTATCATGGTGTGTAGTTTGTATTAGGTGCCCTTCATGACTCAGTGTCAAGTCTCTGATCCACAGAATAATTAGGACTGACTTCACTTAGGAGTTGGAAATCCGGATCTTATAATCCATGCTGAGCAGTGCGGTTAATCTCCACACAGACTTAGGGTAATAAAAGCTTTCGTTGCTTTCCGATGATTCTCGCTTTCATATCCGCATCAATTCCATCCACGTGTAGTTGAAACGAGGCCAAAGGTTATTATCGGACTCAATGTTTCTTTCAAGCGATCTTCAATCAAAATAAAGAAGCCGACATATCAACCTGAGACCGAGCACTTCGGTCCAATCAATCGACTGGAAAATCAAAAATTCAATTCAATAAAACTTAAAAGTTTATTGGATTAATAAAACCAAAAATACTTCAGCCAATAGGTTCGCATCGGCGAATACCTTCACCTTTTTCGACTATTATTAGGACATATAAATACTACTGTCTATTGTTGGATATACACTTAGGAGTTATTCAAGTGATATCACATACTAGGCTTTTGAGTAGTGTTCAAATACACGCCAACGAATTGTGCATCATTTGATGATTTGTAAAAGCTCTCGTTATGGTGGAAGTGGATGCACATACCCAACTGTAGAACTCACTGAAAATGCTACCGGATAACATGGATCGAGTTGAGATGTGCTGATAAATTACCATGGTCTACTTGAAAAGCATGGAACGATGATTTTTTAATTTCTCTTGCCTTGATTTATCAAGTACAACAGAAAAAGAAAAGTTTGGAAAATCCTCCACACAGTCAAGATATTTCAAAATAATAAAGTGTGTAGTGTAATCATAATACTATTCATACATGGAAGAAAATCTGAAATGTATTTCTGAAAGCGTATTATTTTGATGAAGACCAACCAGAATATGAATAAGGTTATGAAGAGGAACTGAACATTGCGAAAGAATCCTTCTTGAAAATGGCTATCCAAAACGTTCCATCACGAAATCCATGATATCTTACCTAGGCACATTTTCTGCTTTCGAAAATCATCTCTACTCGAATCTACAATTCTGTGGAGACTCATCACAAGAGGTGTTGAGAAATTTTCGTCTCAATAATCTCCTTCATGGTCGAACTTCTCTACAAAACCAGTGACTCATATGACCGTGAAAGATACGCTCCCACTATTAACCACCTTATCAATGTGCAAATAACCATTCGCCTAATCGGGTGAAGCTAGATATGTTGGCGATAAGTAGCATTCGTCGTCTAAATTTATCATTGAACACTGATTCTCATGGTTTTATAAACGAGAAGAAAGATCGACCCCACCAACATCGCAGGTCTATTCTGGAACATCCGACTGAATCTAGACACTAAGCTAACCTGCAAACCAACTTCAAATATGTCTACAGAGTACGTGGTTAGCTTGCCAAAAATAGTTCGAGTCAGACTGCTTAAAACCACAGAAGCAATAGCAGTTCACATGTTTAATCCTGAACTCTGCATAAAATGAAGTTAATTCAACCGCTAAATATACAATGCACCTAATCTATCTTAACACGAAATACGTAATTTTTGTTTCTTAATTGTATAATATTTTCTCCTTTCATCCCTGTGAAATTTCTACTTCGTATCACTACTGTTGTTTTTCTTTTTGATTTACAGCTTGATTCCACACTGTATTTTCGGTACAAGTATGGAATTTTCAGCATGGATATCGGTAGCCCAAATTTTTTAGGCCGACCATAGATACCAGGTGTACGTCGGTGCGGGCTCGAACCCCGGACCATGAGCATGGTCGGCGAGAGTCCTAACCACTGTGCCACCGACGCACGTTAACCTGATTGTTGTATAATTTCAGTTGATCTGTACTCACTCCTGTCAATAATATGGCATCACTTAACTTATTTAATTGATTTTAGTTTATACCCTACCAACGCTTTCTTAAATACGTAGTTTTCTGATAATATATTTGTGAAAGTATTCTTTTTGTTGCTAAGAGAATTAACTATGTATATTAATATGTATCCACATAATATGCGTGTTTGTTTTTGACAGCCTATTATATTTTGCTATGTGTATATGGATGGATATTTGTGTGCGTCGGTGGCACAGTGGTTAGGACTATCGCCGACCATGCACATGGTACGGGGTTCGAGCCCACGCCGACGCACACCTGATATCTATGGTTGGCCTGCGAATTTTGGGCTACCGATATCCACGCTGAAAATTCCACACTTGTACCAAAAGTACAGTGTGGAATCAAGCTGTAATCAAAAATAAAATAAAAATATTTCATTATAACTTACAATATGCTTTTATCTGTCCACTAACTAAACAAACATGTCTGACCTTGTTGTCACATGACATTACAATCGATCATGTTAAGACTGTCAAAACGAAACATACACATCCTGTGGGTACATATCATATCATATATATATATATGCTACTGTACAGCATATGAATACTATCGCGTAAAACAGTAACTCTTTGCTGAACGCCTTTTCTCTCATGATTTCAGACAACAGGCTGCGTAATACGACAAATAGCACAGAGCATTGGTAGTCAGTTAAAATAAACTTGGGGAAAAATACCAAAATTTATTACGCAACAAAGAAATAGAATAAACAGATTTCCAGTTGAGCAAATGATGCTTCTATGTATTACACATACAAAACACCCGTTAAAATTATTGTGATAAGACTGGTAGGCAAATAAAATAAAAAAGTAGAGACGTTACTTATTATTATGTGAAATTTTATAAATTGGAATTTCTTATTATTATTGTTGTTTCCCTTAATAAAGAATCACCCACTCGTTTCCATTACATTCGCTTCTCCGCCGACGTTTTCACCTGGATACACGTCTGACCCTCATTCACTTTCATCTCCTGTTCACATTACCTCCTTCATATTACTATCGCACTGACGAGTGACTAGCCGCTTCCTACTCAGGAACACTTGAGTGGAGGCCTGCATGGCGAGTGATGTCGCTTGATGATTTGTTTTCTCAGAGTATGTTGGCCATTCCACCGCCATTTCTTCCTGCATATCTTTTATACAGTTGGTTCGTGGCTGGTTCGTTCTCAGAGATCCCTGTTGCTGATCTTTTCTGGCTTATATATTTTGTTCCAGTACATTTCTTTCATTATTATTTTTGATGACATAGAATTTAACATTGCAAAATAAAAGTGATTTAAAATGACAAGTGGGACTAGTAAAAAATAATACCGGAGACAGTTCAAATCGAGGTTAGTAATAATGACAACTGACGTAATAAACCAAATGCAAAATATCAATGGTGAAGGGGATCATACTTTAGAATAGAAGAATTACAACCATGAGGGCTGGAAGAGTCCGACACCTCCTCTACTCATTTTTCAACTTGTTTTTATTCACAAGCAACGGCATAAACTTACCTATTCCGGTCATTTACATCAAAGACATCATCTTAATGTGTACAGAAAATATTAGTTTCATATTCCAAGAAAAGGCATATAAACAAATCGATGGTGTTGCGATGGGAAGCCCTCTGGGGACCCTGTTAGGAGATATATTTATGTCGAAATTAGAGAAACAAATGCAAGGTATGCTTGGAGGATTTATGCTGTATAAACATTATGTAGATGATACTCTTATTATTGGTAATAATAGTAAATCTATTGAAAACTTCATTACTCTATTAAATCATATCCATCCAAACATTCGAGTGACTTCCGAAATTGAATCGAATAACGAACTCGGTTTCCTGGATATTACTATGACTATTTTTCGTAAACAGACGTGGAGTGGACAATATCTTCATTTTACCAGTTTTGTTCCTATCCAGTATAAACGTCCCCTTATGAAATGTTTGTTCTCAAGGGCCCGAAAAATATGCACGAGTGACACACTGATGGATGAGCTTCGATATGTACATTCAGTTTTATTAGCTAATGGTTATCCGGAGAGCTTTATCACTTGTCACAGTAAAGAAAAACCATATCTCGAAAAGACCGCTTCTGTGCCAAAGAAAGCCATCTTTATTAATCTACCATTCAAGGGTGATCAGATTATGCAGTTGACAACTCAAAGACTTCTACGCCGCATCTCTTTTTCTCACTTGCCCAACATTTTCGATCCCTGTTCCTACGATTAAAGGACGAAATTCTGTGCACTCTACTTCAAATTGTATCTACAAGTTCATCAGCAGCTGCGGTGACACCTATATAGGTAGAACTAACAGAATGTTCCAATGTCGTCAAAAAAAACATGTTCCAAAATGGCTAGTAAATCATATCGAAAATCCTAACGCGATTAATCTTGATAGAAATCCAGCATCATCCATTGCAAAACACTTATTAATGTCTGGTCACAAAATAAATATTAATGACTGTTTCACAATTATTTCACATAACTCTAATTTAAGGCTGGTTATTGAAGGTGATGGAAGCACTTTGGATTAATCACATACAGCCTAAACTGTGTGTACAAAACAAGCAATAGACCTCAATCTTCGCCTACCCTGGACTACATGACCTATCTTAATATGCCTGGTCATTAGTATGTAGTTTTGTTTTTTATTTAACTGAGTAATTTTCATGAACTTTATTTTATTTTATTATTGTTAACCATGTTAGTTGTAAAGCGGTTGTAAAGAAACTACGAAATGACGATATCATCTCGCGGCGAAATTTGTCTTCTTAATGCCTTTTTCAAATGTTTTTATTCAGTTTGTATACTCTTCCCTAATATCAATTGTTCCTATCACTATTCGTATTTTAAACTGTCCGCGGTATTATTTCATTCGTTTCACTTGTCATTCTATTTCCGTTTTGTTTTGCAATGTAAAATTCTGTGTTATCAAAAATAATAATGACAGAAGTGTATTGGAACAGGGCATATAAGCAAATGATATTTCTTCAGGCTTTACTCTAATTTACATAGCTCTATAAATAAAACATTTTTGTTTGTATTTTTTATATTTTTTATTGCAGCTTAATTCCACACTGTATTTTTGGTAAAAGTATGGAATTTTCAGCATGGATATCGATGGCCCAAATTTTTCAGGCCGACCATAGATATCAGGTGTGCGTCGTCAGGGGATCGAACCTCGGACAATGTGCATGGTGGGTGAGAGTCCTAACCACTATGCCACCGAAGCACAATGACCATAATTTCTCTGACCAAATCATATATATTGTGTCAAATGTTTTGAACGTCAGTTATAATGATGATTATAATGGCGACAAAAATAATGATAATAAGGTTTGTGCAGAAGGGGCGATAAGAATAACGAAGGCAGTGAGTGATATGTGTATGTGTAGACAATTTAATAAATAAATTATTAGGTCGAATCTTAAAAGTTACGTAATACCAAAGGTATGTCAAGTAGACAGATAATCGGAGTTCAAATAAACACCATAAAAGTACGAAGGAAATGAAAAATAGGAAAGGATGGGAAGTTTATTTTGGTTAGAATTTATCCAGGTAAGTAAGGGAGAAAGAAACGTTGAAAAAACTTCTTTCCTATGCACAGACTAAACTTGTTTCCTCGACTACGTGTTTAACAGGCTGGTTCGAATAGCATTCTAAAGGCTCAATGGAATGCAATAGATAACTTTGAAGGCACTTATTCTGCTGTTCACTTGATGACCGATATCATCAATCGAATGAGTCAGAATAGAAACGTCTTATAGATTTTATTGGGCGTTTTCCTAATCATGAAGGAAGATGTTCAGTAATGATGTGTTTGTTAAGCTGTTTAGTTGCTCACCCTATATAGATTTCTCCACAAGATTAATTGAACTTTTAAATGCATAAATAAATGGCACAGCTGGGTAATTTTTGCTTCATTTTAAGTAATCATACTTGGACGGATAAAAAGTGATAAACAAAGGGTGGCGGCAGTGTAAGTCCATTTCACTCTTGTACATTATCTTTGATGTAGAAGGCAAAACATAGAAGCCAACATATATTTTCAAACGATCAAACCGCTATTTACTATGGATAAGATTTTATTCTGACAAAGTCTCACAGTGTTAAACAGTAATACGTACTGATGACGTTTCGAGCACAGTGAACAAGTTCTATTCTTATAAATTACCCAGGTTTTTCGTTGCATATTAACTAATTTGAAAGCCTAACTTATTCCTAATATGTGTCTTTTTAACAATAACAATAACAATTTCGCTTTATTCCAGAAACAGTACTTGTGGTACAGTGTGGAATTTTCAGCACATATCTACAATATTGCATCTAATTTCATCGTACATTAAAAAGGAGTATTACAAAAGAAAAATATAAAAAAACACGACAAAAATAAACCCAATAAACGAAACTCAGAAATAACAAAGAAAAAAACGAAGGAAAAGAAAAATAAATGCAAATAAAAAATACCAAGTAGAGAGGAAGATAAACACTAATAGTGAAAAATATTTCAGTACTGGGTAGTGGAAGCTATGATATGTGTATGCGTGGTGAACAGTAACAGCTATAATCACACAAGAAATTATGAGATGTTCTTAAGAATGTTAATAGCTAAGATGATCAGTTAATTTGATTGAACAACACTAAACAATCATAAAATAAACATTTCAGGTTTTTTTATTGTCAGCACTAATGCGATGTTTGTAGTGGTAGTGTGAGGAATCATGCATAATACAAAATTTTTAAGATGGTGATAGTGGCGTTCACAAACAAGATTGTCAGTTAAATAGTGCCGAACAAAGAACAACCACAAAACTAATGTTACATGATGGTTAATGACAGGACAATTTTTAATAATCATAGTGATAATATAGTCGGACCCAGTAGATACACAAAAAAGTAAGTCAATGATAACAATATTAAGTAGCTAAGTATGTTTAAGAAGGTTGTTCACTATAGAGTACAAATAAGAGAGTATAGGGGGAAATAACAAGGGCCAAAATTATGTTATTAACAACAAAGCAAGTCATAGGTTTCACGCTTAACATTGTCTCTGTCACTTAGAACACGGGCCAAATATGGTATCGTTGAGTTCCTATACTTGGTTGTACGAGCATATATTATTTTGTACTGATTTCTGGTTCTACCTGATGAGATGCAAGGAGAGAGTTGGGAATAGAGGGGGTGTTGGGGGTCAGAGAGTATGGTTTTAGACCATTTCTCACATGTATTCAGATGCTTATCCACTAATGTTGTGACGAGCTGACTGAGTTTTACACCGCTAGTCCTACTAACTACCTTCAACATCCTTCTCAGGATGGTATGTCCTTTTTCAGTAACCCAGGAAAGACTAACGGGGAACAGTAAAGTAGAATAGGTAGGATACGAGAGTTGACAAATTGTGAAAGCAGAGGTTGAGGGACTCCAGTTAGTCTGAGTTTCTTAATGTAGTAGGTTAGACGAAACACTTTCTTGGAAATCATTTGGATATGAGATGACCAAGTAAGGTCGGAAGATAGAACTAATCCGAGGTATTTTGCATTAGACTTTGTTTCAATTTTAGTCCCCTCAATGCTACAGGCTTCATGAGTGCTTACTAGTGTTTGTAGATCTCGTTTATGCCTAAAGGAGAAGTCGACAGTCTGGCATTTTGAGGGATTCAGCATGAGGCCATTTAGTTTAGACCACTGACTGATGTCCGACAGGAAGCTATTTAATTTGAAGCAGTCTGACTGAGACTTAACGGGAAGCGAAACAGTCAGGTCATCTGCATATTTGACGAAGTTGATTTCGTCTGAGAGAGGTAAGTCATGTAAGAAGAAGGAAAAGAGAAACGGCGAGAGAACAGCACCCTGAGGAACACCAGCTTCAGTAAGCAAAGGAGAGGAAGCTACACCATTATATACCGTGTACTGCATCCTATTGGAGAAGTAAGAGTGCAGCCAGTTGATAGCCCAGGACTCAGTTTGTGTAAGGCTAAGCTTGTTTAACAAAAGGCCTCTAGGTACAGAGTCAAAAGCAGATGTGTAATCAAGGAAAGTACAACGGACATACTTGGCCCCTTTGTCTAAGGAGGATACAATGTTGTGATGAAACACAGCAGCAGCATCCAAAGTACTTCTACCCTGTTTGTAAGCAAACTGCTTTGGATCGTTTGAGAAGCTTGTATCGATTAGGTGTCTGGCGACTTCACTTGAGAACACACTGCTGAGTTTCAAACACAGACATTTAGGGATCTGCTCAGAAAATCCAACAGACGCCTTCCTGTCAGTCCTCTTTGCGTAATCGCTGTCGCAAGTGCAGGTGAACTGGTAAATGCAGTCTGAGTTAACATACACAGCTGGATATTTATCTCCTTTTGACTAAGTCATCGAGCAAACTCTCTCTTGTAGAGTCGAATGAGTCTAGTGGCGGGAAATGACCACTTTAATACACTTTTAATTCTGTTCTCCGTTCTTGTGGGAGTTTCTTCACCTTTATATACTAGACAGATAACAATAATTTCTTTTTTCAACTTTAATGGGTTTTAGTCTAGGCATCATTTCCATCTCGCATTTTGATATGAATCTTCGAGGTTATCCATTTTTGTTTACCTACTACAACACTATACTCATTTCTTTTGAGCTTTGTACTTTTGAAATAAAAACGTAACCTGGTAAAGTGTCTGGTTCATAGAGCTAGGTTAATCTGTTTAGACGACTGCCTCAATGAGGAGCTTAAGATTATTAGAGAACCACTTAGAAAAAATGCTTATCCAGATAAGTTCATTTAGAAAAATATAAATTTAGCACCTAGAAGATTCACTATGGCAACAGTTTCGAAAAAGCCACTGTTCATAAAAGTGCAATTCCTCGGTGATAACATCAGCGAAATAATAGTACAATGCCTGAAGAATGCAGTTAAAAGAGCTTATTATGTAGCAGAGGTACGTTGTCTCCTCACAACCACCTCTATACTACGTTCGAGAAATAAGAATAAACTACCTAAATTTGCATCCTCTATGTGTATCTACCAGTTTAACTGCAGCTGTTGAGCCAGTTACATTGTGCGAACAATTAGGCAGGTTCATCATCGTATTTCCGAACATCATCCGGCATCGTTAAGCAAGGGACAAACAAGATCTATTCGTAGCTCTATTTTAGCCCACCTTGTAGATATTGAGCATAAGGTTGACGTTAATACTGTATTTAAAATTATTTATCGCATTCCTACTAATCTGAATTTCGCCTTACGAGTTCGTCTTCTACATACAGCTGAAGCAATAGGAATCCACCTGAATTAGCCACACTTGTGTGTGTGTTCAGACGAAATTCGTACAGCTACTTTCCTTACCTTCGCCATCGTTATATGAATGTATAAACCGGACTATTTCGCCCCCTCCCTTTAAACCTTTCAAAATTATAAAAATTTTAATTGTCCAAATTACTTTATTTTCTTTAACAATCTGTTACGTTATCAAGCTGTGCACACGCTTATTCTTTAATTGATTTATTTAAGATGCAAGCATTTAAAGAGCATCCAGGGAATAAAACGAACTCATATAAATAATCCAGCAAACACATAGTAGTTAGGTTTCAGACCAAGTCCACTTTTAACAGTTTGAAAAACATTTGGGCATTGGGTGAATGATATTCATTATTATTCATCATTATTTCCCCATGAATCAAAAACGGAACGACTTTGTTTTTATTGACGTTTCGCTATCTAATGCTGCTGATAACAACTTTATCAAAAAAATGTTATTAGACCAGAATTTACAAAATCTCAGCCCACATATGACAAGTTAATCATCCTTCATCAAGATGAGGTAATTTTAAGGTTGTCGAATTGCCCAACTGCTACGAATAGCAAAACCATATATAGCCTGGTAGGCATTGGTAAGCCGAGCGATGCTGGGGACATCACTCGTACCAAATTCCCATGAAACTTCATGAACTCTCTTGCAAATTGCCGCGCCTGAGCAGTGATGATTTGAGACGTTCATGAAGCCGGCTCATCCTCCCGTAGGAGATACCCGAAGTAAAGCAAAGGAAGCAATTAGTAAGCATAAAAAAAATTATAAAAGTGGCATGTGTTTGCACAATGAAATTGTTATCAAATTCGTGTTGATTTTGTCATTTTATAGGGAGTGGGGTAGGGTATTGTGACCAGGTCAAATTCTGTTTTAGTCCATCACTTCAATTTAGGCAATTTAGATTCCATTTAATGATAAGAAGTGCTTCTGGTGATATTAGACGTCCTCTGTGATTGCTGAAATTTTTCTGCATCCTCTCAAAGTTGTAAAAAAAAGATTTTGTAACCCGATTCCATAGCGCAGCGTACAGATCACCTCTGGTTGGTGCTTTTTCAAGCTTTTCTAGTTCAACGTGATTTCTCAATAGTCGAATAGAGGCGCCTATATGGTGTTCATCTCCTCTGATCTTGACTTCTTGTGAGGCTAGTCCCATGTATATAGCAACACATTCCAAGCATTTTATTTAGTAGACACAATTAAATAAAGAATCTTTATGGATTTGGTCTTTTACATGAGCAAGGATGCTTTGTAGTATGTTTAATAATGTGTCTATTAAGTACTTTTCTGATATCGTCTGATATTTCTGATCTATGTGGAATGACAACTACTGAAGCCCAGGCCTTCAGAATAAGTTTTCGACCAATTTTAGTGTCAGTGTTCATTAAACTAATAAAATTCTCTGGGTAGTTATTTCCCCATTCTGGTGAACAATAATCACGTTGTTATATATAAACTGAAATTTTGTGAATTCTGGTGTAATAATACTTTCATACATCCATTAGCACCAACATTAATTAGCGAAAAGTCAGTAAAAGCAACAGTAACGTTTGACTTATCGTTCATTGGGAAATAGAGAAACTTTCATCACAATAACTGGTAGATGGTGACTAACAGTGGAGTCCAGGATAATGCGCATTTATTCCTATTTGGGACTAGTCACATGGATGTACCAGCATTTTCCAGTGAGTGATGATGTTCCCAACCAGGCTGGAACTCAGTGACCATAGTTTCAAACGCCAAAGCGTTATCCACTAGATCACTTGGTTCGCGAGAGCCACCTCGTGTGCAATGGGTCACTCACTGGGAAATGCAGGTACCTCCAGCTGACAAGTCTCAAATAGGACGAAATGTGCATTATCCTGGATTCCACTGCTAGTCACCATCCACCAATCAAATAATAATTAAATGCCCAGATATTGTCGAAGCATTTGCACAAGAAGTCAACGTGTCAAGCTGAGACCGAGCACTTCGGTCCAATCAATGGACGGGAAAATCTTAAATTAAATTAAATTTTATCATATTAGTTAGGTTTTTTTCTATGCCAAAGCAAATTTGCAGAATACAATTGACACTTCAATCCAAACTATTATTTAAGTGGCGATGTAAACACTGAATTCAATCCACAATGGGACTCAGGATGTAGGCTTCCGAATAGCCTAAATTCAGGAGTAAACCAGTTATTCAGCAAACTCTGATTTGATGCAGTTTCATCATCTGATTGATCAAAGGAATAATTTGTATGACGCGCATAATGAAAATTCTGTGTAGGCACACAGTTGTTTTTGATCTGTGATTCTGAATTCATAGCATTCATCGAGAAGCCACATCTAAACTTGTAAAGAAAACTAAATTTTTCTGGAGATTCGAATTCGTGTTACTCAATGCCAAAGTAAACGACTTTAATACCATTCTGTTCAAGTCAAAACTGATAAACATTAGAGCTGACTTATGCAGACAGTAATCAGTGCTGCTCCGATAAATCTTTCCTGAACCTATTCTGGTAGATAGTTACCTTTGTTCTAGTCAGAAGTTATGATCGGTGGGGTACAGCAAGTCGAGTTTGAGGTCAAACACCTGCCACTGATGTCATTAGCTAGTGCCATATCGTGAATTTGCAGAAGTTGGAATTCGTGGGCTGGTCATTAGATTGGGTCCCAGTGGCTACTGAATAGTTTGAGAGAATGTCTTGTTACTGCAGGTTCCTGAGTTTGAACCATAGCTGTGACTGAGTACTGATGGAGAGCGTGAAGAACTCATAACAAATAGCTATCCAGTACTCCCTGTTGATTTTCCAATGGTTCTCTTACCGATGTGATCACATCTTAGAAACGTCTAGTCTCAAAAAACAACACGCATCAGAAACAGTTCACTTTGTTTACTGACCACATAGTGGAAATGGATCCACAGATTCTATACAACTCATTTAGGGTAAAATTTGTTTTGATAAAGTCTCACAGTCTTATACAGTTATATTTACAGATGATGTTTCCAGCACAAACTATTGCTCATAATGACATCAAGGTACTCACACAACTTTCTAATTTCGTTTATATAATTGCATTAATTTCCATCGCTTGATTTGATTGGCAGTAGTATTTTCTATATCTCTGGTATTGGTGATGTGTCATTCCTATTGCATGTGTTGAACCAGGCAGGATTCATTAATCACCTACACAGATTCCTTTTTAGAATTTAAACCCTATTGCAATTGCAGAGCTGTTTTCTAAATAGCTTATCTTCCCGGGGTAAACCATCCTCACCTTAGCTGGATTCTTATGCTCTGACAATCTGACTAAAACCAACCTACTATTTAACCTTATGTAAGTGACTTAACTCACAGTCATTGCAAGGTATTTTGTAAATAATTTTATTTCGTCTAATTGGGTCTACCAGCAGGGTCCCTTAACCTACAGAGCTTGTCCTACCTTGGTGAATTTGTAGGTTTAAATGCCACCCTGATTCCTGATTTAATAAGAATCCTACGTAGGACCACAGATATCCTTTCTTGTATGGTATAACAGTTAATGCCTTATATTCTCTCTTATTTATGTTATCATTATTAGTTTCACCATTATTTTTGGTTTTACTTTTGACCTTTTTTGATATTCCTAATGAATTTTATAAGATAGTTATTAAACAGCGACCATCGAATGTTTCTTTTACCAGTTACGTTTCGTTATTTAGGCGTTTTATTGTCTTACTTAGTGCTATTGCTCGGTTGGTTAGACTTTTAACTAAGCCTGCCTTTACAGACAATGAATGAATGAGATAAATTAGAGAGATGCAAATATCTATTAGCAGAATGCGTTAGCGTTTTATTAACTCTGTTGTCGAGTTCCTCTTCTTCTGTTCGTTTTATTTTGCAATCTAACACAATAGCTAATTCTTCTTGTTCATTTTCTGATTCCTGTGTGAATTTTATTCCTTCTAGTAGTGAGTTAATATGCGTCAAGAAGCTATATAGAGAGAGATATGTTCTTTTCCAAAACACTGTGTGTGTGTGTGAAAGTGTCATCCACATATCTCCACCATATTATCTTCGGGAGTAGCATTAAATAAATTGAGAGCAATATTTTCCCAGCTGTGCACATTTACATATATATAAATACATATAAATTTGTACAATCCACATAGAAAACTATATTAAAAATACTTTCTTTTAACATATCTTTGCACCAATACCTCGATGTCTGTTCAATAATTCTTTAGCTGAGCAAAACAAAAGCCTGAATATATATTCTAGTTATCGGTAATATAAGGTAATTAGTAATTTAAAAAAAGAACACGTAGTTTAATTACTATTCTCTGCATGTACACAATAATGACCTGTTTATATATGGTATCCTGCAAAGATGATTAATTCAGCTACACAGAGTATCATCTAGAAAGACAAACAAAGACATTTTAATTTACTAATTAAATTACTAGTCACCCTTGAATTAATTACTTAAATGACAGGATTGTATTCAAAAAGAAGAAACTAGATTGAAACTTGCAAGTATTTAAAGTATTTTCATCAAATCTGATGACATCATTCAGGATGTCTTTCAATGCATTTGTTCACAAAAATAGAAATAGTTTTCAAGGTATTAGATGATTAGAAGCAATCAGCCACAGGAAGTCTTGCTTGACCTTGATTTCGTACTAGTTGACATTTACTAGTTTATCAGCAAGGCGAATCCGCAGCCTCAATGAATGCCATAGCCACTTATCCTTTATTATGGTGTGTGTGTGAGTACTATCTATGGCTGAACTATTCCCTGGATTTCTTATCTTATTCGGCTCCACTAATCTCGATTTTGCGAGGCTTTTACGCTCGGCTAGTCTGACTGCACCTGTTCTACTAGTTTGACTTTTATATTTGACCTGACAACCATTTCAGGCGACGTATCAAATAAACTAAATTGTTTTGTTTTAAAGGCTTCACTGGATTGGTCCTTCAACCGACAAAGCTTGTTTCTAATTGAGTTTGTGGTTGGTATGAATGCCAGCCACTTTTATTCCTGCCTGAATTGTTACGAATTCTGCGTAAGGTTTCTGGTGCTCGTCTTTTGTTTGGAAGTACTACTAATGATTTAGATTCCTTATTGTTGGTGTTGTCATGCGCATGTTGGACATACAGGTCGGAAGTCCAAATGATTCAACACCTACCCAGTCGGATATCTTAAAAATTCTACTGCCTCAGCGACGACAAATAGGAGAGAACACAGAAAACTATAAAACTCAAGTTTCCTAAGTCATGTGATTATAATTGATGATATGATTATGAACAATAAATGATTGTGTTGGAGAACTTGTCATCCAGTAAACAGTAATACTGTTTCACAAGCTGTATGATACATCTAATATACAAACTAATATGGAATTACATACCACCACAGTGCTCAAGTTTTACACATATATTATTAGTGAAATGGTTAGTTAACAGAAGGCGAAAGACCGCTAAACTAGGATTAAAAACATTTGTCCAGTACTTTTTCATTTCCAATGGTTCCCTAAAAATGGGCCAGTTTGTGACGAAATCAATATATGACACTAAAATTTAATTTAATTACTCACACCGAAGGTTGTTCTCAAGAAGATAAAATGCAATTTGAAGATTTTAAATTAGTTCATTTTTATAAACAAATGATGTCCGTTGAAAGATAGCGTACGGTGTCGGTGGCACAACGGTGAGGATGCTCACTGACCATGGACATAATCTGTGGTTTGATTCCCGGTCGACGCACACCAGATATCAATGATCGGACTGCTAAATTTAGCCCATCAATATTATTTGCTTAAAATTCCATAAGTGTAGCGAAGGCGATGGTTGACGGTAGCCCTGTATCACTGAGTGCAAGAAGCCTGAGTTCATAAGTGATAGAATTCGGGCTCAATCGCCTGCACGGTTAACAAGCTTAACCTCTAAATTTGAATGAACCGGATTTGACTCATTGTGGATTCGTAAGGCATGTACTGTTAAATGAATCTATGATTTCGGCTAAATTCACACTTTTAAAATAAAACGAACATCATTCATTGGTTAAACCATAGACTTCGTTCTCAATAAGTTCGAGTCACAGTTGACTCAGTGGAGGATTCGAATGTTTTTTTTGTTTTCCTGCACGTTCCCAGTGGAACATAGGGCTTCAAGCTAGATGCTTGAAGTTTCTGTAGCAGTGCTGATTATTTTTTACAGGATGGGGTTGCTAGCCTCATGCCAAACCTTTCCTCTTCACCAATTTCACTACTGGCTTAGCGAGGTAAAGGAGCGCGCCGGCCGGGGATCGAACCCTGGACCATGTGCATGGTCGGCGAGCGTCCTAACCGCTATGCCACCGACGCGCTTCGAATGTTTTAGAAGGTATTTACTCAAATATGACATGAGGTGGTGTTTTTCACTTCTCTGCCTTGGTAGATCAATTTTAGTGAATACAAAAGACTGATACATAGCTGCGCTCATTAACTTGTATGGGCCAGTCTGTCAGTGATGTGCGAATATTCATCGAGACGTGTGTTAATCTGTCAGCTCATCAAATGGGTTACATAGTTTCAACTGATTTTAGAGTTGGCGGGTAGATGAAAATGTTTAATGACCAGTAAGAAGAAGAAATATCAGTGAACAATACTATTGTCAACTATGTATTCCTCCATCTTTGTTATCGTTATAATTATTGTCTCCTTTAGTTCCTAGAGGGGCATAGGGACTCAAATTCACGTATCCACTGCCAAAGTTTACATCTCGCTCCACGTCTGCCCATGTGCTTTCATTTCCTCCTCACATCACTTCCTCCATATCTTACGCGCACTGACGACCAACTCGCAGCTTCCTATTCAGCTTCAACTCGAGTGATCGCCTGAACTGCAGGTGATGTAACTCACTTGATGGTTTTATCAGAGTATTTGTCATACAGTCGATTCTCGTTGCGTTGGTTCGCTCTTAGACATCCCTCACTGTTATTAATCGATTTTGGCCGGCCATCTGATCTTGAGTAGCATTGAGCGAAAACAGGTGTTGATGAAAGTGTGTAGTTTTTTTTGAGGTGCTCTTCATGGCAAGCCAAGTCTCTGATCGTATAGTACGTAGCATTAACTTCACATTAAAGTTGAAATTCCAGATGTAATTTTGGATGCTGAGAGGTGGTGTTGACCTCCACACAGACTCGAGAGAAATGCAAGGCTGCCTTGCTTCTCACAACACTCACTGTGATCTCCTCATCAGTTCCATACGTCTGTATTTGAAATGACGGTGTTTTCCAGGTAGTTAGATGAAGGACGTTGCTTCTTTCAGATTGCTCCCATTCATACTGGCTGATTGTAGTCTTTTGTTGTGGTTGCTGTTGGCCTGAAATCTTCATCACCTATGTTTTCTCTATGTTCACCTGAAGTCCTATCTTCTCAGGATGTTTCTTCTGCCAACTTGTTGCTTTTCACTTGCATATCTTCCAGTTTGTGGGAAATCAGGCATATATCGTCGGTGAAAACCGGATCCTCCAGGTTTCTACGTGGTTCCGTTTGTGCCTGTCTCCTAGTTTCTCGCCACTGTCTGTCTCATCATCCAGTCTACAGGCCGAAATCAGGAAAATCACTGAAGATATTGGTCAGCCAGCTAGCTCTGTCTTACTTCCATCTTCACTTCGAAAGATTCCGTGAGTTTCCCGTTGTGGACTACTTGGTATGCAGCATTGTCGTACAACTGTTGGATGAGATGTATAATTGTTGGCAGCACCTCTCACTAGCAAATTAGTTCCAAATAAACTGTTGATTTACGCTGTGCTATCGAAGGCCTTTCTATAGTCGATGAAATCAAGCGATGTGTGAGTACCATTCCAAGCTGTGTTCAACGATGATGCGCAATGTTGCGATTTGATCGATGCATGACGTTCCTCCTGAATCCAGCCTGTTCCAGTTGAAGTTTTTCTTCCACGGCGTGTTTGATTCTCTCCAGAATGATGAGGCTTAGTATTTTGCTTGGTGTGGAAAGGAGCATAATCCTCCATCTTTATTGATGTAAATATGTCAGTAATAATGACAATTATGTTAACAGAAGTAATAATATTGATTATATTGTTAGTGATAAGAAATGTTCAAGCCAATAACGCGTCGACGGTCCACTCGTAGAACGTTATCCACCCACTCCGCACACAGTCTGAGGATCGATCCTTAGCCAACGCACCTTTAATCCTCGCTCGGCAGATAGTAAGGCCAGTAAAGACGGAAGGTTGAGTGTGAGACTAACTACCACACCTTGTAAAAGTAAACACCATTGACTTCGAGAATACGTCACTGTAGCTTGAAGTCCTCTGTTCCACCTAGAACGCAAGAAAATAAAATATAACAATGACCAAAAGCATGGACGCAGTTTGCGAATTGAATAATGAAAATTTATTTAAGTTAATATTTATTTCCTGGAAACTGATTGCTATTCAGCCTCTGTTGACACATCACCTCCAAAAACGGATGCTTCAAAGATCACTTAGGATTAACACAATATTATTAGGTTAATGGTAGCTAGTATCAACCTCATTTAACGGTTATATAACATTAGCACATATCAGGTTATCTACAACGGAAAACTCTGCGAAGCCATTGAAGTGGATAGCGAAGTAAGACAAGGCTGACTAAAATCACTGATGATATTAATAATTGTGGTAGACTGGATTATGCAACAAGAAGAGAGGAATTCGTTGAACCGATAAGTAGATTGGAGATTTCCATTATGGATAAGATTTCATTTTTATAAATCACACAGTTTTGTACAGTAATATTAACTGACGACGCTTCGTGAACAAATTGCTGTTCATAATCATATCAAGTCACTGCTCACACAACTTTTTTCCTTCATTTATATACATGAGTGAAATTGGTGATTAGACATTTGAATAAACATCAGCAAAGGATAATGTACATTTAGAAATAATAATATTAGTGTTATCGATCGAATACAATCAGATTGGGGAAATAAGACGAGCGTTTTTTAGTCTCAATAAGTTACTTGTTAGAAAGTTGTGATGTGTTTGAATTGAAATAAAACTTTTAGGTTATTTATTGTCCTCCTCTGTATTGACTGACTGGTGGGAATCATATCTTCCATATTTCTGGTATTCGCATTGCGTCATTTCTGTTGCATGTGTTGTGTTGGGTGTAGACTCGATGAATCATCCAGGATTCAGTAATCAAGCTTTATCTCTCTCCACCTACCTAGATATGTGTTAATGCAAGTAGTGAGATTGATGAGCTTTTATCTAAATTACTTATCTTCCCGGTGTCAACCATTCTTACTTAAGCTAAATTCTTATGTTCCTACAATCTGATTCCCTCCGTTCTACTAGTCTGACGTACATAGTTGACCTCACAGTCATCGTAGGGTATTTTTTAAATTATATTATTTTGTCTAATTGGGTCAACCGACAGGGTCCTTTAACCCACACAGCTTGTCCCTGAGTGAGTTTGTAGGTTTAAATGCCTTGACCCTAATTCCTGCTTCATTTAGAATCCTACGTAATGTCTTAGATGTCCCCTCTTTATATGGTATAACAGTAGATGCCTTATATTCTCTCTTATTTATGTGAATAATACTAGTTTCAGCACCAACGCATCTTCTGTCTGTTTCATTTCATCATTTTGGTCTTTTCTTGTTCTTCTTGGTGTTACTGCTCGGTTTGTGAGACTTACTTAACTAAGCCTGCCTTAACAGTTGACAGATTAGACGAATTAAAGAAATCTAAATATCTATCAGCAGAATGTGTTGCCTTTTTTTTGTAAACGCTGATGCGCATTTTACCCTCTTCTGTTCGTTTTATTTTACAATCCTACACAACAGCTAATTCTCCTTGTTCTTTTTCCTATTCCAATGTGATTATTATTCCCTCTACTAGTGCGCTTTAGTGTGTCTAGAAGCTAGAGAGAGATGCGTTCTGTTTTTAACACACTGTGAAAATGTCATCCACATATCTCCACCATATTATTCTTGGAGTAGGATTAAATAAATGTATTGAGAGCACTATTACCCTAGCTGTCCATAAATACGTCTGCTAAGATAGGGGATATTGATGATCCATCCTCTTGCTACACCTTCAGTTTGTCTATATACTTTACCTTGAAATTTAAAGATAATAGATGTGATGCATAACTGAATCCGTTAAATAATTTCTTCAGTCATAGGACAAAGCTGCCCATTGATTTTTTTATTCAAATGTCTAGTCATCAGCTTCACTCTTGTATATGAATGAATCAAGAAAATCGTGTGAGTGCGTGACGTGATATGATTATGAGCAGTAATAATTTGTGCTCGAAACGTGGTTATCAGTTAATATTACTGTATAACAACACTGTGTGATTTATCAAAATAAAAAATTATCCATAATGGAGTTATGCTCTACCACAGTGCCCTTTTTTTTTACTTATATCGATAGACTGAAGAAGATCTAAGCTCTGCAGATTGTTTACGTTAAATTGTACACAAATTCAAAGACTCGAAAGCGAAAACCAACAAGTTGGAAGAAGAAGAAGAATAAGTAGGCAGCAAAGACAGGATTCTAGGTGAACATGGAAAAGACGAAGGTGAGTAAAGTTACCAATCAATAACAATAAGCATGCATCCTTATCAACAGAGGAAATTTGGAGCAGATGAAATCGTTCACTTATCTAGTCAGCATCCTTTTGACTCTGGAAACGAACCAACTAGGAATATATAATGCTGAACAATATAGTAGAAGATAACAGAGATGAACTGAACAAACGTTGAGAACACCATCGGGTGGTATTGAGTGCCAGGTCATCGCTCAAGTGGCAAACAATGAATGGAGCGTCCAAGTTTGACATGGAAGAGATCCTGTGAGTAGGAAATGAGAGAATATGTACAATCATTAAATAAAATAAAAGAGAACTCAGGAATGAAACTTATTTTTCATCGGCGAAATCATCTTCAGACTCTGTACAGTCGTATATGTATTCACAAGACAATATTCAGAGAAGAGACTCTTTTCAACAACGAATTTATTGTCAATTTGTACAATTGTGTATACACGGCTTTGAAGAAATTATATCCGGTGAGGGAATTAGATCAATGGTGTGAATGCATAAATTAACAATATTAATAGAATGAAATGCAATTAAAATATTTGTTTCCGGATTTCATCATGAGCTGACATTAGTTAGAGAACCATTGGAAAACCTGGGATTACTGGACAGCTGTTTCGTCCTAGTCTGGGACTCTTCATCAGTACGCACCCACCACAGGGATTCGAACCCAGGACCTTCCGGTTACAAGGCGAGGTCGTATACCGTTAAGCCACTGGGACCCGATCCAATGGTCCTTGAATTCTAACTTCTGCCAATTCACGACATAGCGCGACCGCTAGCCAATGTCTTCGGCGAGTATTTGTCCTCACACCCGACCAGCTGCACCCTACTGGTCACGACTTCCCACTGGAACCCAGGTAACTACCTACCTGAATAGGGCCATTCGCCAGTGAGCATCTTATTGGTATTCAAGTGTTGGTTTGTAGGGATTTGATTGATTTCAGGATTTCATCATGAGCTGACAATAAGATGCTCACTGGCGAATGGCCCTATTCAGGTAGGTAGTTACCTGGGTTCCAGTGGGAAGTCGTGACCAGTAGGGTGCAGCTGGTCGGGTGTGAGGACAAATACTCGCCCCCGAAGACATTGGCTAGCGGTTGCGCTATGTCGTGAATTGGCAGAAGTTAGAATTCAAGGACCATTGGATCGGGTCCCAGTGGCTTAACGGTATACGAGCTCGCCTTGTAAACCAGAAGGTCCTGGGTTCGAACCCCTCCCTGGTGGGTGCGTACTGCTGATGAGTCCCAAACTAGGACGAAACAGCTGTCCAGTAATCCCAGGTTTTCCAATGGTTCTCTAACTAATGTCAGCTCATGATGAAATCCTGAAATCAATCAAATCCCTACAAACCAACACTTGACTAAAATATTTGTGATTATAATCATAATTAAATGTCAAGTGGCAAAATAATTAATGTCATATATAGAATAATACATAAGGTGTGTAGATTTTGGAAGGGGGTGCATAATTATAGAATTAGTAGGCGAATATAAAATGTTACATAACATGCGTGAAATTCGATAAGGTAGGATGCAACATTGTGAAAGCATTTTTTGGACTTAGAGTGACAAGTGGAACAAGCTGAAACAATTCAGAAGGAGAATAGTAATGATAATAATAATAATAACAATCGCATTATTAAGCCAAAGGTACACAGAATAACTAAATAAACAAAATTAAAAAAATAAATGTCTATCCCTCTACAGACAAGGTAGAAGTAGGGATTGTACATACTTCTTTTGTACACAAAGGTCTAGATGGCTTAAATTAATGACTAACCAAGGCCTCGGTTGTCTCTAAAATCGTATGACGAAGAAAACGCGGCAGCAAGTCAGCATGGATTTGGTAGATGATCATAAAATCATAGTCAGGGTTGGCAGAGTGACAGAAGTTGATCAAGTGTTCTAGAATAGAACACTGCACACACTTCCTTTCTCCGTTGTGAAACCATGCTGGAATATGTTCTCGTATCCATGTGGAAAGCGTCCTTTGGCAACGGCCAATATACCTCACTCCACAAGAGCAACTGAACTGAAAGATACACATGCAGGAGGCCAGATGTGGGTAGCTTTTCTTTGACAGAGATGGAGAACAACTTTCGGCTGGTGAACGCCACCTATAATTTAGCTGCAATGAAGGTCTTGCTGACTGCTTTAGAGAGACTATTTTTAAGTATATCTGAAGTTTGATCACCTTTGAATTCCAAGTTCATGAATAAAGTTTTCTTCGGAACTGAGTCGGTGACCAGTTTACACACCTTGTCTTTCATGTTACTGTCAAAATGTCGGTTCGGGTAACCAATTTCTTCAAGCGTGGCTTTGGGAAGGCAATGTTTAAGCCAACGACATCAGAACTAAAAATATGTCTTATCCTGAAGTAGAGTGAATAAATTAGATTCCTTTTCCTGGAGATAGACACTTAACTATAAAAATTAGTCATTTGTCCGTTCTATGTACGTTTCCGTTGAATAGGTGTTTTGAGATACCCATCATTACGTCTACTAAGGCACACACACCAAGAAATGGAATACTTAGTTTGGACTACTTTTCTATGGTGAATTGTAAAAAAAAGGATGGCAGTTGTTGTTGAAAGCATACAAGACATCACCAGGAATTACATTATTATCGCAGATAATGAAAGTTTCGTCTTTGTATCTTTTATAAATGTCAGAATGATCGATGGTCTGACTAAGTTGAGAGTTTTCAAGCTTTGCCATACAACAATCAACCAGCAAAGGACCCGATGATGATCCCATCGCAATACCATCTCTCTCTGTCGAAAAATCTCATCATTGAAAGTGAAATGAATGTTCAGTGTGCATCTCACTAAACGGTTTTTGAGGTAGACTGTCGGCAAACTTATTTCTAAACTATGTGTGTCAATATAATCATATATATATATACTCCATTATTGAGTATTGGGTAAGGGACATGACTAATTTAATTACTCAGAAGTGGCTTCAGAATTAGAAATAAACGTTGTAGTTTACATAGTACTCATCGACACAAAACAAGCAAGCATTAGAAATTTGATAAGGTTAAACTTGTATTTGAGTGAGAAAAAAAGGTACTAATATATGCGAGTGACACTTGGGCACTGTAGTGGGTGGTGAGTAATTCCATATTAGTTTGTTTATTAGGTATATCACGCCGTGAAACAGTATTATTACCTGGATAGGAATCCAGTAAATAATACTAATTCACTGCGTGATACATCTAATAAACAATCTCATATGGAGAATAAAGGCAGTTGGGTGTCCATTTAGCAAGTGCAAGGTGGGTGAGAAAATGTGCAAAAAGGAATATATGAGAGTAATAATAGTGAATTAATTATCAAAGTAAGAGCAAAGTAATCAATACAAATAATATATTTACAGGGATCGATTAATGATGAAGTAAAGACCAAGGTAGAAGAAGAGACTGGACAAACGGATTTCTGTATACAGAGTTCGGGGGATTGTATTGACGAATTGCAAACGCCTCTGCCACATACAAACGCCAAATTCTGATACCGTTTTTCCAGTATTTGGCTACTCCTTGTAGATAATCTCGAACAAAGACAATGGTGGAGCTGCTTGGCCTGAGTTCACCACGTACTCGAGAATTCAGCTAGTCACATTCTTACATTGTCCTTTTGCTAAGCATGCCGGATAATGCTGAGAGATGCTTTTGGGAAGTGTGCACATTGTGCGGTCAATATAACTAACTAGCCTCATAGGAGCAGGTGAATTTACAAACACACATTGAAGTGGCCCGTCCAAAGTGGAAGTTTATCCTTCACAAATCCACTGATCATTTATCAGCTGTAAAGACTGCTCCGTAGCTCGGTTGAAAAGAAGGCTTTTCTCAGTGATGATCTCGATAAACGGTCCTTTAGAAACTCAGTGGCTTTATCGCTTTTAAATTCTACATCCATAAATGGCAGTGTCTGGGTTCCTTAAGGCAGAAGCTATCTCCATCAAGTGCCTAGAACTCGATTTATGCGTACACAAAGAAGCGATTATCAGTCCTTTCTTGCCCTGGTAACTGATAACTCCAAAAAATTCTATTGTGTACGATTTTTGTTGTCGTTTAAGGTGAAGCGATTAGTATTACTTTTATTACCACTGTATGCATACAACATTGATCTTTTGTTTAACGACGAAATCTCTGTGTAAATATGCTAAAATTGCTTTTGTACGTAAACGTGATGTCTTCAGACTGTAAGCAGCTGATAAGAAGCCAAGGAAATAAATAATGGTACCACTTTATTCTGCATCAATTGTTGTTCCTCATTTAGAAAATGAAGTACCAAGACTAGCCACTTCTAACTGTATCTACCAGTTTAACTGGGCTTGTGGGGCGGGTTATATTTGCCTTTGTCCTGGAAACTTAATTCCTTATGCTCTCTTGAGAATACCAACCAGTGTGGCTAAATAAAAGTGTAATAAAAGCCATCATCAACGGTTCGAGATTAGACCAAACCGACCACAAAGTCGGCTTTGAAGAATCCTCCTCTATCAACTACTGGGTACTAAATAAACTGCCAAAAGTATCTGGGTGCCACACGCTCAAAACAGCAGAAGCTTTTGCGATTTGCGTGAAACAACACAAGTGCTTTGTGTGCAAAAGAAGTAAGGTCAACCAGCCACTATTACTGCCGTGGCCTTCTTCAACAGAGACTAAACATTCATGAATTTGTGTACTATTATCTTTTCTAATTTGTCTGATTATCAGTGTGTATTGTTACGTTGATGCTGTCAAACTGCAATCCACTGGTATTATTGATTCGATGTTATGTTAAATAACATTAATGTTGTTAATAACACTTATTCATTCATTCACTACTATTGATGGATAGATAACGGAAAAACCTGATAAAGTATCGATTATCGCGAAGAATATTCTTTTATCAGCAACCATTCTTTTTAAATATGTTTATTTATATGAAAGCAGCAGGATCAGATGGAATCCCAGCAGAAGCTTTGAAAATAGACCCAGAGGCAACAGTGGAGTTGATGACGCCACTGCTGCAGAAGGTGTGGAAAGAGGGCAAAGTATCCGAGGATTGGAAGAAAGGATACTTATTCTAACTACCAATGAAAGGAGACTTAAGTCAATGTAAAAACTGGCGCGGAATTATGCTCCTATCCATCACAAGCGAAATACTAAGCTGCATCATCCTGGAGTGAATCAAACACGCCAGCCTGGATGAAAAACGTCAACCGGAACAGGCTGGATTCAGGAGAAACAAGTCATGTATTGATCAAATAGCCACACTACAGAGCACCATTTGAACAAAGCTTGGAATGGCAGTCACCCCTCTATCTCAACTTCTTCGACTTTAAAAAGGCCTTCGACAGCGTCGAATGAGAGGTGATTTGGCAACTATTTTGGTACTACAGGGTGCCACCAACTATTATACATCTCATCCAACAGTTATACGACAATGCTGCATGCCAAGTAATCCACAACAGGAAACTTACGGAAGCCTTTGAAGTGAGGACGGGAGTAAGGTAAGGCTGTCCCCTATCAACAATGATCTTCCTAATTGCAGTAGGCTGGATAATGCGACAGACAGTGGCGCGCAATGAGGAAAAAGGCATAAAATGGACTCACACAAAAAAGAACTTGGAGGATCTGGACTTCGCCGGTGATATATGTCTGATATCCCACAAACTAGAAGATATGCAAGCGGAATGCAACAAGCTGGCAGAAGAAGCATCAACGATAGGACTTCAAGTGAACATAGATAAAACAGAGGTGATGAAGATTCCTGGCCACCAATACCAGCAGCAGCAACAACATTAACAGACAACAACCAGCCAGCATAAATGGGAGGAACCTGAAAGAAACAATCACGTTCACCTACCTGGGAAGCATCGTTTCAACTACAGGCCAACGGAACTGACGAGGATATCAAAGCCAAAATCGGAAAAGTAAGACAAGCTTTCATTACCCGTAAGTCTGTGTGGAGGTCAAAAGCACTCCACAGCATCAAGAATAAGATCCGGATTATCAACTCCAATGTGAAGTCAGTCACTGCTACTCACTATACGGATCAGAGACTTGGCGTGTCGTAAAAGGCATCTCCAACAAACTACAGACCTTCATTAACAGTTGTCTTTGCTCAATAAACAAGATCAGATGACCAGAAAAGATCACCAACAGGGATCTCTGGAAATGAGCGAACCAACCAGGAACCGATTGCGAAACAGATAGGCAAGAAGAAATGGATGTGGATTGGCTTGCCATACGCTGAGGAAACCATCAAGTGACATCACTAAACAAGCCATTGCTCGAGTGGAACCCGAAAGGGAATCGGCGAGTTGGTCGTCATTTCGAGGGTGACTTGGAGGAGGTCATATGAAGAGGAGATGAAAGCATGTGGGCAGACTTGGAGCGGAGTGAAAACGTTGGCAGAAAACAGAAGGCAATGGAGACGCGCAGCTGAACCCCTATGTTCCTCTAGGAATTAAAGCATTTAATAATAATAATAATAATTTATATGAAAAGAGTGAAGTCTAATAAAGATTCAGAAATTTTAATTAGTTCATCTAACTTAAAAAATAGACAAATTTGGAACAAACTACTGTTTTTGTATACAAAGACTTTTGAATTTTCACAGCTTCCATCATCCATAAAATACTGTAAATAGACGATTACTCGAGGTTACAGTTTAACCTTGGTTCTGGATTTCGATAGTTATGAAAAGCCATTGAAGTTTGGTTCAAAACTCACTGTAGAACAAATAGCCCTGTAGTCTGTTGCCATGGTGATTTAATGAAAAGTTATAGTTTATATATATATATATATTTCCAATGAAATTTCGCATTAAAAATTATTTTCCGACCTATGTATTATCTCTGGCACTATATTCTTCAACTGCACTTTTATCAGAGACTCTTACTTGTTGGGGTTAGGCAGTTGGAGGCAATCGGCAGGAAGCCTTGGACCTAAGTTTTGTGGCAGTTGGCACTCACCAGTCAACAAGGCGTATCTGAACTAAACAAACGACCAGACACATCGCACTAGTTTAAATAAAATAATAATTTTTTCCTTCACGTTCCCCAGTGGAACATAGGGCTCCAAGCTAGTGGCTTGAAGTTTCTGTAGCAGTGCTTATTTTACAGGATGAGGTTGCCAGCCTCATGCCAAACCGTTCCTCCTTACCAGCATTATTTCTGGCTTAGCGAGGCATAGTATCAAATGAAAGCATCGAAAGTCATTCGTGATCCCGAATAGGTCACTGGTAAAATCTCTGACTGCAACACTGAGTGAAACAGGTTTGAATCTCAGAAGGAACGTGAATTCCTTTGAGATTGCTGATACGCCTAACTGACGAGTGTCAAATAGCATAAAATCTAGGTCAAACATGGCTTCCTTTAGCCGATTATCTTCAACCATCTAACATCAACAATTCATAGTGCACTGTGATCGTGGTGGCCACATTGCAAACCTGACTGACTGAATTCAGTCTGCACCCTACTAGTTGCTAGTGTCCAATGAAAGTCAAATCTTACTTGATGCTGATTGATATCTCCGCAATATAGTGGGTAATAAGAGACAATATGTTCAAAATGTAAACTTATGCCAATGGATTTTCATGAAATCATGCCGGTATATACCTTGGCCTCTTTATTGAAACGCCATAATACTCATCAGATAAAAGTGACGCCACTTCAAATAAGGGATGAAGCACATAGTCACTGCTTTTTCCATCATATAAGACCTGAATATGTCATTCAGTTGGTTATCTTCAGGAATTTTAAAAGAGTGAATTACGACATATAGATATCACTGTTTGATATCAGTAGTAATAGTAGTAGTAGTTCTTGTCAGTCAGGTCAAATTAATCTAACCATTGGACGGATTGTCAATAAAAACACTATCTAATTTGTATAATAACGGACATGTAGGCAGGGAAGAATGTTATACTCCTAACAGTCATCACAAGTCATATTGTTTCGTAATGGATATATATATATATATAGCAACATAGGGCTTCAGGCTCTGAATTTGCAGTAGCAATGGTGTTGGTTCGCCGGGTGGGGTTGTCAGACGGCGGTTTCGACTGGTAAACTAGATGAGTACATCCGCTAGGTGTGAAACCTGTTTAATGTGGTAGGCTAGCAAGCAAGCTACCATACAGCTGCCAAAATATACTGTTATTGCTTCCTTTAATTCTCAGAGGGACATAGGGATTGAGCCACACGATCCCACTGTGCTCGGTTCTCTACCAATGCTTACATCTCGCTCCACGTCTTCCCGCATGCTTTCATTTCCTCTTCACATCACCTGCTTCTCCATTTCACCCCCACACTAACGACCGACTCGCCACTTCTATTTCACGTTCCACTAGAGTGGTGGCCTGGTGTGTGATATCACCTGCATATTTGTTGCACAATAGTTTCTTATCGGATTGGTCCACCCCCACATAAACCTGTTGCGGATCCTTTCTGGCCATCTGAATATTGAGCGAAGATAGCTGCTGACGAAGGTGTGTAGTTTGTTCGATGTAGCCTCCGTGGTGCGGCGTGGGGGCAAGTCTCTGATCGTATAGTGAGTAGCATTGACTTCACATTGGAGTTGAAAATCTGGATGTTATTTTTAAGGTTGAGGAGTGCTGTTGACTTCCACACAGACTTGAGAGAAATGAAAGCTTGACTTGCTTTCCGGATCCTCGCTTTGAAATGCTACGTCTTTCGTTCAAACGATGCTTCCCAGGTAGGTGGGTAGGCTGGTGAGCGAAGGAGGTTTATTCTTTCAGATTTCTCCCATTTATCTTGACCGATTGTTGTCAGACATATATCATCGGCGAAATCCAGATCCTCCACGTTTTGTGTGGGTTCATTCCTGCCTGTCTCCTCGTTGCTCACTGATGTTTGTCGCATTATCCAGTCTACCGCCTACAATCAGGAAAATCATTGAAGATAGTAGACAGCCAGCTTGTCTTACTTCTGTCTTCACTTTGAAGGATTCCGTGAGTTTCCCGTTGTGGATTGCTTGGCACACTACATAGTTGGACACCTGACGAATGAGATGTATAATTGATGGTGGCACCCGTAGAAGCGAACTATTTCCTAAAGCAACTTTCGAAAGACGCCTGGCAATCGAAGACTTTTTCACAGTCAATGAAATTGAGGTAGAGCGATGTGTGACTGCCATTCCAAGCTCTGTTCAATGATGATCCGTAGTGTTGCAATTTGATCAATGCATGATATGTTCCTCTCGAATCTAGCCAGTTCTGATCGTTGTTTTTCATCCAGGTCAGCGTTTTTGATTCTCTCTGGAATGATGCGGCTTAGTATTTTACTTGAACTGAGACATTTATAAATACATATGATACTTCATAGGTGGTACTATTTGTGTGATGATACTCATGCAACGATTAATCGAGCTTCACCTCCTAAAATCACGTCATCTGAACATTATTCAATGCTTTGATTTCTTGTATATGCCTATAAAAGTTTTAACATCAGGTACAATTCTTTTATTGATGACACTTCATTAGTGACATTGAATCACTCGATTTTAACTGTTTATGATTAACAGGCTAAAACAGGTATCAACGTATCTCGACACCTTGTAGTTAGTTGTATTTACTCTTACAATGAATTCAATTGATAATTTCATTGTGCTTTTTGTAGGCTTACGAGTTTCATTAAAGCTTTATAGCTACCTACTTGTGATTGTGTGACTTGATATGAGTCGAAATATGGTGTGTAGAAAACTAAGTAGCCCTAATGTGCTTTTGTTTAATAATTTGATTTCAATGAATCACTTTATAATATGTTCAGAGCATTATTTATCGATTCAACTTTAATATTATATTCAGCCCTAGATTGTAACAAATACTGATGATTTGCTTACTTCAGGTCTGAAATTCGTTTATATTCCTTAGTATAAGCAGTACTTGTAACATTGGGGATCGCATAATATGTTTCCGGAACGGTATAGATCCCCATTGTTCTGATGCTGGTGACATAGATATTCACATCCAAATTAATCAGCATACGATACCTTTCATAATCTATCTGAAGATCAGAGAAAATCCTCACATATGAAATCACATTTCCATGTGCAATTTTGAGAAATGTAAACAGACATTCGAGCATTGGTTCACAAGGAATTGATTGGTTGGTGACAATATTTTATTGTGAGCTGTCATCAGTTAGAGAACCATTGGAAAACCAGCTGGGAGTAGTGGACTGCCAGCTGTTCCCTTCCCAGTTTAGGATTCTTCATCAACGATAGCTGCTACCTTGAGGTGGTGGTCTTGCTTGCACATCTCAATGACCCAACAAGCTATACTTCCTGAAACCATCATTCCTGCAGGTTCTGTCATGCCAAAACGATTATTAGAATAACGATTAGACTTAAAGCAGTTACCGGCTTAGTGTAGGAAATTTTTTTACACTATGCTGGAGGTCTGAGGGTGAAATCCTACTGCCGAGGAACAGGGATGTAACATCAGTGAGATATTTGCCTCAGTAGACTAGCATGGCAGCTATGCTATTCCTCTATCCTGGAGAAAGAGGGGTTAGAAAAAGTAAACCTCAGCAAGTGTACATTCCGATTTACCCTACGGTAGTCCGTAACCGTCGATAAGTTTACTGATACGAAACCAATCCAATTCTTCGATGAAAGCAAAATTAAGGATGAGGACGTGGAATGTTCGTACAATGTACGAAACTGGAAAGGCTGCCCAGATAGCCGCTGAAATGAAATGATTTGGAATAGAAGTGTTGGGAATCTGCGAGAGCAGATGGAACGGAACTGGAAAGTACCAACTAACTACTGAAGAGATAGTAATATTTTCCGGCCACCCAGAGGACAACCACGAGCACACCGAGGGAGTGGCCATCATGATGTCACCAACAGCAGCCAAAGCTCTCATGCAGTGGGAACCAGTCTCCTCCAGGATAATGACAGCCAGGTTCAACTCAAAAGGAAGGAAAGTTACAGTCATTCAATGCTATCTGCCTACAAACGTCTCAGAACAAGAGAAGAAGGAGGCGTTCTACAGACAACTACAAGCAATAATGGACAACGTCCCAAATGGCGATATCAAAATCCTCATGAGTGATATGAATGCGAAGCTGGGAGGAGACAACACAGGAAGAGAACTCACCATGGGTCGTGAGGCCATCGGCGAAATGAACGACAATGGTGAACTCTTCTCAGACTTCTGCGCCTTCAATGATTTGGTGATTGGTGGCAGTGTGTTCAAACACAAGGATATACACAAGACGACGTGGATTTCACCAGATGGAAACACCAAATTCCAGATAGACTTCATCTCAATTTCAAGAAAGTGGAGACGGAGCCTACTGGACACAAGGTCGAGGAGAGGAGCAGATGTGGGTTCAGACCACTATCTAGTACAAGGGACTTTCAAGGTGAAGCTAAAAGCCTTGAGGATAGCTGGGGATAGGCCACAATGCAAGTTCAACACTCAGAAACTGAAGGACAAAACCAAAAAAGACACTTTCACTGCAACTTTCAGGGCAAAGCAGGAAACACTCCGCGACATCACTGAACAACCATGCTTGGAAAAACATTGGAACTCCCTGAAGGTGATTTTCAACGAAACATATTCAACGGTTTAAAGAAGAAAGAATAGACAAGACAAGAAAAGTCTCACAATGGACACTGGGAGCTAGTAAAGGAGAGGTGAATGGTGAAAGAGAAAATGATTTAATGCAAGGACGGACAGGAGAAGGAGACGCTGAGCTCAAACTACACAGCACTGGACAAAGAAGTGAAGAAGAGTGCTAGGAAGGACAAAAAACAATATTACGACAGCCTCGCCACTGAAGCTGAGAAGGCAACAGGCAAAATGGTCCTGAGGACACTATATCAGATAACCAAGTGTCTAATTGGGGAGAGATCAACATAAGCGAAACCTTTAAAGACAGCCAAGGGAACCCGATTGCCGAGGCAGAAAACCAGATTAAATAATGGGCGGATCACTTCAAAGGACTCTTGAACCGACCACCACATGCAACCCGTCCAGAAATACCAACGACAGCATGTACACAACTGCGCGTACACACCTATTCTCCAACGAAAGCTGAAGTTTTGAATGCAATCAAGCTTCTGAAAGCTGGAAAAGCAGCTTAACCAGATGGTATACCCCCTGAAGCACTGAAAGCGGACGCAGAGAATACAGCAGACCTGCTAACTCTGTTATTGCAAAAGGTCTGGAAGGAGGGAAAGGTGCCTACTGACTGGAGGAAACGTTACCTCGTGAAACTACCAAAGAAGGGCGACTTGGGCCCCACCCTGCAAGAACTGGCGAGAAATCATGCTCTGCTCCTATCGACGCCAAGTAAAATCCTGAGTCGCATCATCCTGGAGTGAATAAAGAACGCACTGGTTACAGAACTCCTACCCACCTGAGCAAGATGGATTCAGGAAAGGCAAATCATGTACTGACCAAATTCCAACTCTACGCATCATTATCACAGTACAAGGCATAGAACGGCAATCAAACCTCTATCTCAACTTTATAGACTTTGAGAAGACCTTCGACAGCGTTGACCGCGAAGTAATTTGGAAACTACTCGAGTACTACGGCGTACTCCAAATATTCATCACCCTCATTCAACAGCTGTATGACAACGGAACATGTCGAGTCATTCACAACGGAAAACTCAGCGAGGCGTTTGGAGTAAACACAGGAGTCTGACAAGGGTGCTTATTATCACCCATGATGATATTCCTAATTGCGTTGGACAGGATTGTGCGTCAAACTGTGTGAAAACAGAAGACAGGGATATCCTGGACCAACGTGAAGAAACCAGAAGACCTGGATTTCGTGCCCAGGTGATTTATGTTTGATGTCACATAAAATCGAAGACTACCAAGCGAAAACCGACAAACTGGTCGAAGAAGCAGCCGGCGAAGACAGGACTCCGAGGAAAATAGACAAGACGGATGTTATGAAAATAAACAACCAACCAACAACAACAACAGCATTATCCAGCGCCAATCACCATCAACGAGAGGGATTCAAGAGAGGTTACTTCATTCATTCACTTATCTAGCACTGAGCTTTGTCTCAACTACAGTCAGTCGGAACGGACGAGGATGTCAAATCGAGCGAGAATCGGGAAGGTGAGAAACTCATCCATCAACCTTAAGACAATCTGGAAATCTTCGTCACTCAGCACCAACAACAAAATTTGCTCGGATTTTCAATACAAACGTCAAGTCAGTTCTCCTATACGGATCAGAAACTTGGCGGGCGGGTTGCGAAGAATATTTCCAACAGACTGGCTATTGCAGACCTTTATCAACAACTGTCTTCGCTGGGTGTATACTGAAGATCAGATAGCCAGGCCGAGAAGAATCACCAACAAGAAACTATGGGAACAAACAAAACAAAACAGGAATCGATCGCCCAACAAATATGCAGGAGAAAGTGGAGATGGATTGGACACTGGCTGAGAAGGCCGCTGGGTGACATCGCGCGTGCATCAGGCCATTGCTCGAGTGGAACGCTAGTGCGAGGGTGACATGGAGGAGATCGTGTGAAGAAGAGTTGGAAGAGTATTGACAAAAATGGATGCAGGTGAAAAGTAGAGCAGAAGACAGAAGCAAGTGGAGACATGCAGTTGAAGCCGTATGTTCCACTAGGAACCCAAAGGAACAACAATAATAATAAACCAATTTAAGAAACCAGTTCATTAAGGCTGTGTGTGCCCGGCCTCAAATAGCTGTCCGTTGGACTCTGAGGTCACGCAAGACTAACCCTCTTTGTGTTTCAGGTATCCGAAGAATCAAGCAACTTCCTCGGTGTGCTCAAACGTAGAGTAACTACCGCCTACAGACTTCCAGCCAGCATCTTCATCAGTACGCACCTACCGCAAAAGTTGGAACTCAGAATCTTATGATCACAAGTCGATCTGATAGACCCTTAAGCCTCTGGCACCCGATCTAATGGCCCATGAATACGATATTTCACCAGTCCAAAGGTTTTCTAACTGATGTCAGCTCATGATGAAATCCTCCAATCAATCAAACAAAATCCCTACAAAAACCAATATTTGAAAACCAATCTAGTGCTCACTATCAACTGACAATCAACCTGCGGGTGCCAGTGGGAAGTCATGACCATAAGGATGCAGCAGGTCGAAGATGAAGTAGTAATTCATCGAATAAGACATTACTAAGTGGTTGCGTTACGTTATCATTCGGCAGAATTCGGAATTCACTGGCTGTTCATTTGATAGCGTCCCTGTTATAACTGTAGGGAATTAAATGAGGACGTTGTCGCCTTGTTCTGTCTGCGCCTGACTAACATGCCTATCTGCTTGTGATACCTCCCGATTCAGTGAACCACGCAAATATCAAAAGACAAAGGCTGGCCTGTGACTGTATATTGTAGTACAACAACTAAGACAAAGAACTTATTTAGGAAAACAACACATGGTGTTTATACATTTTTACAACAATACAGACAGCTCACAGCATTTGAAATAATTGATCGTAATAATCAATAACAAAGTGCGTGGGATCTTATCAGTCCCACTGGCCTCTGAATGTTCTACCAGCTCGTCTTGTAACCAGAACGTGTTGGGCTTGAATCCTAGTGGTGGGTGCATACTGTTGAAGCATCTCAACAACTAGGACAAAACAGTTGTCCAGTATTCCCTGCAGGTTTTCTAATGGTTTTCTAACCGACATCAGTTCATGATGAAATCCTGTGACCTGTTAAAAGTGGTTTTATTTGGTTGGATAGTAGTTACCAACTAGTTAAACAAGGCTTCTTGTCCATTGTCGAAATCCATTTATTATCAATAACGGTGCACTTTGACACCGTGATGGCAAGCCAGTCACTAGGCATGATAGCCCCATTGCAAACTTGACAGACAGAATTCATTCTACACCAATTAAAGAATTAGACACATTACACTAGTGTGTCCAGCTAGCGTCCAACCAGAGCTTCCGCTTTTCAGTTCGCTACATTTGAGTTAATTTCAATACAGAACAAAACAAACACAAAAGTAACCTTAAAACGCAATTTCTGGACGCATTCCTTTATTTCAAATGTTGGACTCAAAATGAGTAAGGATATTCAGTTTTCGCCCAACAGAAATACATTTTATCAGTCAGTATAGGCCTGATCTACACTCAATATTGAATATTTAAGAGGGCGAGAATTTAAATTCTCTTCATTCTTTGACATTACTAAATGAATCGAGGCAACTGCTCGGAAGCCGTCAGCCTAAATTTCGTGTTTCTTAACATTAGTCGGTAAAGAGTTGTTGTAATGGCGCTAAATTTACTAACCCCGTCACCATATAGGTTATAATGAAGCTCTAGTATTTTGATTGTTGTCATCTAATTCGGCCAGAATGGGGCTTCAATCACGACAATGTAGCCAAGTGATCACTTGGAAATATTTTGCCACTCTGAGATAGCCAAAGAAGTCAGATTTAACTGAGACAGCTGCGACAACTACAACTTTATTCGCAATAAAAGTAAATCTAATATGAGCTGCAATCGAAATTTGACCTGAGACTTACAAAAATTAGTCTACTTTTGTTAAACACTTTAAACAGAGTGTACTTTCATTTCATTGAATTTTAGATTTTTCCCTCGATAGATTGTATCGAAGTGCTGGGTCGCAGGTTGACATGTCGGCTTTTGTGAAGATAATTCGACGATGTCTGGGCATGTAATTAGAAGTTAATTAGTGAATAGTGACCGGTTGCTCAAAAGATGGCTCTCTTGTCGCCCAAGGGATCTAGTGGTTAGTGCTTTGGCGTTTGAAACTATGATCACTGGGTTTGAGTTCCGGCGGGAACAACATCACTCAATGCAGAATGCGGGTAAATCCAAGTGACGAGTCTTAGGAAGAGACAAAATGCGAGTTATGGATTCCTCTGCTAGCCACTATCCACCAGCTGAGCTACACATCAGTAAGCTCATTTCACTAAACACGTTTTCAATTTGATGAACTTTAACCTTCTTGAGTTGCAATGTGGATGTAAAAGCTAACACTGTTTATTAGATTTTTTTGTCTTTTCTTAACAGCCCTTTTTTCTTTCATGGTTTGATAGTATATAAATTGACGATAAGTTAAACTAATAGTTGTAATGTCTATATTCCGGATGCGCTCATCTTATAGTGTTTTCACTATTGCCTTTCAAACAATGAAGTATGAATTTTTATTATTTATAGCCATCGTAATTCCAGGTAGTTGTTTGCGGTTAGCTGATGAGAACCTGTGAAATAGAATGGTGATGCTATTTCAAGCTGTAAATAATATGTGTAAGCATGATATCTATTTCAAAATGACACTGGCTTCTAATAGTTTAAAACAATATCTGGGCATTAGGTGTATTACACTCATTATAAAAGCAGTTTTTGTATTTCTCAATGAATGAAAAGGAAGGGATATTGTTGCTTCTACTGACGTTTCCATACCCCATGCTCATAACTCTACCAGAATTTACTAAATCTCAGCTTATATACAATAAATAACTTAATCGAAAGTTCTTCAGTAGGAAGTAATTTTGAAGGTATCAAGTTGATAAATAAGTGTGGACTACATAAACCATATGTAGATGGTTGGATATGATAGGTCTATGACAGTACAAAAACAACGTATGTAAAAGTGATGAAATTTTTTAATACATTTGTACGAGTTTATCACGGATTGATATAAGTTAGAGAATCATTGAAAACAAGGGAGTACTGGACGGCTGCTGTTTCATCTTAGTTTGCAAATCATCGCCAGTACGCACCCACTGGGATTCGAACCCAGGAAATTCCGGTTACAAGGCAAGCTGCACCGTATACCATTTAGCCACTGGGACCCGATTCAGTGGCCAGCTCATGAGTTCTAACTTCTACCAATTCGTGATTTAGCGTGACCCTAACACTTGTCGTTGGTGAGACATCCATCCACACACGTGACATCTAATTGGACCTCACTGGTCACGACTTCTCACTAGAACTCAGGAAACTTCAACCTGTAGAAAAGTCACTAGCGAGCGTCAGATTAATTTTCTATAGTTTTGGTTTGTAAGGGTTAGTTATATTTTTAAGAGTTGAGAACCATTAAAAACCAGGGTCATTCCTTCCGCTTACAAGACAAGCTCGTATACCATTCAATCACTGGGACCCGGTTCAATGGCTCGTGAATTCTAACTTCTAACAATTCGTGATTTAGCGCGACTCCAACCGGAAGGTTCTGGGTTCGAATCCCAGTGGGTGTATACTGCCGATGATTACCAAACTAGGATGAAACAGCAGCTGTCAAGTACTCCCTGGTTTTCAACGGTTCTCTAACTGATATCAATCCGTGATCTACTCATAAAAATATAACTAACCTTTACAAACCAAAACTATAGAAAATTAATACATTTGTGTTGATTTTATCATTTCAATGAATATTTAGACTTTGGATCATCACAGCTACTCATTGCAAAGGTATCGATGGGCACACTTTTTGATAATCGGATGAGAAGGGGAAAATAATGAATAACTATCCGAGGAATTTAATTTACAAAAGCAACGCTAATATTAGACACGGTTAAAAATATACGCCGAATGTATGAGCCCCAACAGTTGTCTATCCACACAAATCAGAAACATGAGATAACATCAGAGGAGCACTTGATAAATACAACATGTACGTGGCAAAGCAAATATATAAGAAGAACGGAGAGAAGAGTTATTGTCCACTTCAATGAACACTTACCGAAGAACCTGAAACTAAAGGGCCTTCCCTCAAGCGTTAGACAGTGTGATTGCACGCCAACTGTAAGACACTGGCCATGTTGTGGACAACCTCAAGGTGTCCAAAATAATATAATCAACAGACCAAAGTAATCTAGCCTTCTTCGTATTGCTTAGGTAACAGTTATCAAATGGTTAAAACCGAATCTATGTACATAGAAAGATGCGACAGTGAATTTTTCACTGTCTTGATGGTGACAAAGAACACAAATTTCAAGACGTCATCTTTTGTTCTGTTGATAAAAGTTGATATTTTTTACGTCTAAATATGACTCATTCTACTCCGCTTTTTAGTCTATTTTATAAAAACGTGTTTTTCAATGGTTACGTAACCTACTTCTTTTTATGCACTTTCGCGTGAAACTTTGTTTCTACCCACAAAATATCTGTTGAACTCTGTCGTCCTTTTGTTTCCAAGATTAGTTTCTGAATTCGTTTAGAAACGGTTGATTCTATTCACTCTTACGAAATTACATTATTCCTGACCATTGTTACTCTTATTATTATTATTGTATCCTTTAGTTCCTAGAGGAACATAGGGATTCACCTGCTCACCTCAATTGCCTTCGGTTTTCTGACAACTTTTTCACCCTGCTCCAGGTCTGTCCACATGCTTTCATCTCCTCCTCGCATGACCTCCTCCAAGTCACCCTTGCAATGACGACCAACTCGCCGCCCGTTTCCCTTTCGGATTCTACTTGAGCAGTGGCTTGTCTAGTGATGTCGCTTGATGGTTTCCTCAGCGTATGGCCAGCCAATCCATCTCCATTTCTTCCTGCCTATTTGTTTCACAATCGGTTCCTGTTGGGTTGGTTCGCTCATTGCCAGAGATCCCTGTTGCTTATCTTTTCTGGCCGGCCATCTGATCTTGAGTATTGAGCAAAGACAGCTGTTAATGAAGGTCTGAAGTTTGTTTGAGATGCTCTTTATGACTCGCCAAGTCTCTGATCCGTATAGTAGCACTGACTTCACATTAGAGTTGAATTGTTACTCTTAGTTCCAGTCAATTACTCATTATCATTTGTAAAAGAAGTTATACTCAGATCTGTAATTTAATTTATAATTTTGATATTGCTCAGGTTGTATGCAGCCAGTTGAGAAGAATTCATGGGATAGTAAGAAAAGAGTTTTAAAAACAATTTCTTTAGAATATCATACTACTTTTGTCCCTCTTGCATTATGTTATGTACTGCTGCTGAGTGGTTAATCGTAGTTTTCCGCGTCGCCAATTATGTTATCTACTCGTCGAGTAGTTAATAGTCCTAACGCGGAAAGAGGGAAATCAGAAGACCACCAGGTTTACGATGATACTTGTATTTTCCAGACAAGGAGAATAAGTGTCACACAAGAGTATGAGTGAAATGGTACGTAGTGTACGAAACGTGGGAACAAGTATACAATACAAAAGTATATATGAAAATGACTGATACACATGAACCAATAATTAAGCAGTCTTAACATGATTAATTGTAATGCCGTGTGACAACAAGGTCATACATGTTTATTTAGTGAAAGGACAGACAAAAGCAAATTGTCAGTTATAATGAAATATCGATCCATATACACATAGCAAAATATAATAGACTGTCAAAAACAAAACACACATCATGTGGATACATATCACTTTATTCAAAGAAATCAGTGGAAAGAACTATTTGACGATATTACTATACATGTCCAAGCCCAGTTCATTTTTAAAAGTGAAAAAAATTGGGCATTGGGGATATAATATTCATTATAGCAAAGGTTGTTTTTGTACTTTACAACGAATAAGAAACAAAACGATATTGATTTTACAGACGTTTCGCTATTTAGAACTGCTGCTAATAGCTTTATCGAAGTGGTATTATTAAACCAGAATTTACAAAACCCACTCAGCTTATATATGACAACTTAATCATTGTTTCTCAGCATGGGGTCATGCTTGCGTTGTCACATTGACCAATTGGTAAAGACAACAAAAGCAGGTGTAAATGACTGTTAGATTTGATGAGTGTACACGATTATAAAAGCAGCATATGTTTACACAATAAAATTGCTTATCACACTTATGTTGATTTTTTCATTTCATGAGATATGGGTTTGTTAGAACCAGGTCAAATTCTGTTTTATATTCCATCATTCCTATTCAGACAATTGGAATTCCATTTGATGATATGAAGTGCTTCTGATGATCTGAGACGTTTTTTGTGACTTCTGAAATTTCTCCGGATAATGATTTCAATATTTTCCAAATCACTTTTGTGGCCTGATCCTATGGGATAGCGTGTTGACCAACAGTGGCTGATAATTTTTCAAGCTTTTCTAGTTCAAATGGATTTCTTGGTGGCCGAACAAAGGCGGCCGCATGGTGTTCATTTCTCTTAATCTTGATCCTCTCTGATGGATTTTTCCGATGTATATTGCATCACATTCCAAGGATTTTACTTTATAGACACTATTAGATTGGTAATCCTTAGAGACTTCATCCTTCATGTGGACAATCTTAATAATGATAATGATAATAGCTTTGTTCCAAAACAGTACTTGCGATACAGAATGGAATCCTCAGCATTTTACTACAGTATTTCATCCAGTTAGTAAATTGACAATAAAATAAAATTCTACATAGATTAAGTATAATTTCAGTTAGTTTTGACAACAACATATTAGCATGTCGGTGGCAAAGCCAAAATTGAACAGAGTGTTTGAAGGTGTTAGAAAAGTAGATGGTTGCATATTTACTGGCGTAAGCAGAAGAAAGAAACAAAGCAGCACATAACAGAAAAAAGAAAGAGAGAAAAACGTTGTACCTATAAATGTAGTGTGTGTGTTTCTAATGTTTCTAAGAAAACCCTGATGTTGTGCTAATTGGGTAGTGGGTTTTATCTAAAGAAACGAGTTAGATAAAACTCACAACTTAATAAACAACGTCATCAGCAATATCAAATCCACAAGAGAAGAGGAATCCGAAAACAAAACACCATTTGTGGACGTTTTAGTCAAGCGAACAACCTCAGGGGAATTACGAACTCAAGTTTATAGGAAATCAACTCACACAGACGAAATCCTGAATTACAACAGCAACACTCCAATAACACACAAAAGAAATTGTATACAAACACTATTCAAGAGAGCAAGGACTCACTGCAGCACTCCCACCTTAAGGAAAATTGAAGAAAAGTATCTCATGGACGTCTTCCGAAAGAATGGATATCCACGGAATTTCATCAAAAGACATATACCTCCAAGCCAACTTACCAAAGCAAAAGCCACCAAGGAAAACACAAAGAAAATCGCCCTACCATATATAAAGGATATCTCAGAAATCACTACAAGACTCTTCAAACCTTTAGGAATTGACGACGTACACAAACCAACAAAGTCGCTTCACTCAATTCAAAAGACTCAACAGCGAAAGAAGATAAAGCCAACATCATGTACAAAATAAATTGTAACAACTGCGAAAAACACTACATTGGACAAAGTCGACGTCTCCGTTGTCTTCGTATCCACAAACATAAGCTAGCCGCCAAAATACATGATATTCACTCCCTCATATCACTACATACAGACAACCACGGACATCAATTCGACTGGGACAATCAGCATTCAAATATTAGACAGAGAAAACACCAAGAATGCTAGAGAACTTTTAGAAGTCTGCCCGGTATTCCAGTGAATCATCAATCAATAGTCAGATCGACATAGACAAAATTTATCAACCGATGATAAAGAAACTTCACACATAAAAGGTCAAAGTTCAAGTCAAAGAAACAATCAGTTCCAATACAAGTAGCCTAGAAGGTTGGAAAACACACACAAACAACAAATCACGTCCAAGGTCACCAGGAGAAATGATTAATAAACTCATGGATAAATCTAAAAGCTCACTTCAATTCAAATTGAAGTATGCCCTGAAGATGTCACCCAGTAGGATGATGAAAGCTTCACAAATTAACCATCCAGCTTAGAGAACACAACTACCTCAAAATCAACCATCTGAGCTACAAATCTTCTCTATCATATCTAAATAGACTATTCAGGTCATCCGCCTTGAACATTACTGTGCATATCATGTGACTGTACTTTTATTTTCTTTCAATTTTTGTTTTGTTTCAAAAATGTCACTCAGTTTCCTTGAGAAATGAAAAGAGTACATGGAAATCTGTAAACACTATGAATTTAGAAATTATAATCTAACTCATTGTTTATATTTTCAGTATATTATAAGTCTTCCTTAGTATGTCTAGTGTATAATATTCTGTTTTTCTAAAGGGATTGATTTCCTCTGCATCATTTGATATCTTCCATCATTATCGTCATCATCATCATCATCACCCCAGATGGTCAATATTTCGATTCTTAATCCGGTAAGATTTAGCCACTTGGCATTAGATATCAGTTGAAAATAATCACAGTGTGTGATTGATGCATCTTTTCTTCTTTCTGTATATTTCTTGAGCAACATGGATAGACAGCAGATGATTAGGATCAACTCGAATCTCTCCTCCTGGACACTAGTGCATAGCGGAGTGCCACAAGGCACAGTACCCATGTAACAACAGAAGACAAAGGCCATGCAGCAGATCGTTTTTTTAGGGATGTCAGCACATATTTATACATTTTCATGTACATTATTATAGATTATTGTTAACAATTAAAACACAGTCTTCTGATTGGCTGTTTCTCACTGAAAGTTAATCTTTCATCTCTTTGTGACTGTTTCTCGAATGTCAGGTCATCTGTATGTTAACTGTATCTGCGTACGCAAAGTTTGCGGAGGTTGGTTGTCGAATCACTCTTTGTTCTTATTTCCCTCACGACCAATATTGGGGACGTAAACATTGACGTAAATTACTGTCTACCAATTTGGCTAGCAGCCAACTCTTATCACACTCAGACTTCTATTTATTTTGTACATCAATGAGTTGTCTCTGCTCACTGATTACCCTATGGTTCTATACGCAGATGACTTAAAAATTCTGCAGAGAACTGAAAGGCTACAGTGATACGCTCACGTTGCTAAAAGACCTCAATAAATTGTCAGAGAATGGATGCGCCCCATCAATGTAGTAAAATGTGCAACCATGAGAATCGGAAAAGCGTGCATCGTCCCCTACGAACTAGAGGGACAGACTCATTTGGATTTAGGTGTCATAGTCAGTCACGATTTAAAAACTACAGCACACTGTCGCGCGGTGGTTGCACGGAGTTTCACATCTTTATGCGCAATTCTCAGAGTCTTTACTAGAATCACCGGAGATATGTTCACCTCCTTATATACATCTCTGGTGAGGTCAAGACTGGAAAACGTTATCCGGGTACCCAGTCCTTGTCTTAAAGTGGTCCAAAGGAAGGCAACACGTATGATTCTCGACATGACTGACTTATCATACAAGAAAAGACTAGACAGTTTAAATCTCTTCTCCCTGTCATATCGTAGGCAAAAAGAGATTTAATCACTATGCTTAAAATTTCAAATAATGACTACGGACCTGACCTAATCTCTCTTTTTCTTCTACAAGGCCGGAAAAACTAAGAGGACATAGCAGCAGAGTTCAGAAGCCAAAAAAAAACCATATTGATGTTGAGTACTGGCTATTACACCGGGTATTAAACTCTTGGACCGACTCCCAGAAGAATTAGTGTCTGCAAGATTGACTGATTTTATTCAAGAAGTGTTTGGACAAGCACAAAATTTACTAGAATAGGATAAATCTAGCCTTCAAGCCTTTCTGTCCTCAACCTATAAATAGGAAATCAAAATCTGAAAGAAATCGTCAACTGATTACCAGCTACACTTTGGTGTTGCTTATACATTTCCACTGATCACCTTATCTTCGATGTCTCGTGAAAGTAGTTGTGGATGGTACATATATGTATTTAGAAATGGCCGTTGTAAATTTTAAAAAAAATTGGTTAAGGAACCTAGCATATGCTTTTTCAATAACCTCTTCAATAGATTCTGCAATTAAATATCCGTAACAATAAGAAAACCATATTTTTGATATATCCTGACGTTTAGAAATCGATCGGAAATGTCTACGAATTTAGCCGTAAACCCGTCCAGGTTATGTTTACTAAATGAGGTTCGATTAGAGAATTGTCTGTACAGATTTTCAAACTGTATCTGGACTTCAGTTTTACAAGAATGATTTTATATTTTGAACTGTGTTATTAATTGTTATAAAGGATTTTGTATTTCCTAATGAATGAAGAGTACTAAACGATATTGTTGTTCCCATCAACTCTTCGCTATTTATTGTTGTTAATCGCTTTATATAAGTAGTAATATTAAACTAGAATTGACAAGATCTCAGTTTTTATATAAGAGATTAAATCATCGTCCATCAGCGGAGGTAATTTTATGTTAGCAAATTGACCAATTAGTCAAGATAACAAAATCAAAACACCAGACACACTGCAAAGCAACCTTATCCATACAAAAGACCGAGTGATTGACGATTCTCTATCTAATTGTTTCTATAAAATGAAATGCTTGGAGCATGATGCGATGAACGTCAGACAAACCTCACAGGAAGTCAAGATTAAAAGAAATCAACACCATGTAGCCGCCTGTATTCGACCGTCGAGAAACACCGTTCAGCTAGAACAGCCTGAAAAATCACCAACCAGAGGTCGACTACACGCTACGCTATAGAATTAGGTCACAAAATTGATTTTGACAATAATAAAATCATCATCCGAAGAAATTTCAGAAGTCACAAAGAACGTCTCAGATCATCAGAAGCACTTCGTATCATCAAGTGGAATCCAAATTTTCTGAATAGGAATAATGGACTAAGACAAAATTTGACCTGGTTGTAACACGCCCAATTTCATGCATGAAATGACAACGTAAACAAGAATGTGATATTTAAAGTAATTAGTCCCTTTCATAAATTTTGATAGCATTATTAGGAGACGGAGATTATCTGAAAAATGTGATGTATTTGCGCTATATATTCCGAACAATCTGATCCCTAACACATTTACTTGTCAAGTCAATATATTTGGAAAAGTTAAATTAAACAAAGTGAGAGAAAAAGGAATTAAGAATAATTAACACAAACGTTTGGTAATCCAATCAAATAAGGATTACCAAGGTAGGTAGGTTAAGAGTAATAACAAACTGTCTTTGAATCCACAAGGGGGGCTTAAGTTTATGAATAGCTACAGCCTCAGCATATTTCAGTAAACGCACTTGACCGTTTTTATAGATCATCTTAAAGACTGAATTGTCATCATTCTTATGGATCATCTCGATTTCTAAACAGGTGTAGAAGTCAACTAGTCTCTAAACCTACAATCTTTACCATCCCTAAGAAAAAGGTTTTCATCAGATTACTATATAACGCGGAAATAAGCAGTAGGACTTAGAGACAAAAGGTTGAATTCGATCATCCGTAGAACCTCAGCTTATAATTGTGAAAAAAGCTAAAAATATGCTTCAATTCAAACTTCAAAATGCACAAGTGATTATATCACATCCCATACAATTTACCAACATAAAAACGGTCAAGTGCGTTTACTGAAATATGCTGAGGCTGTAGCTATTCATAAACTTAAGCCCCCCTTGTGGATTCAAAGACAGTTTGTTATTACTCTTAACCTACCTACCTTGGTAATCCTTATTTGATTGGATTACCAAACGTTTGTGTTAATTATTCTTAATTCCTTTTCTCTCACTTTGTTTAATTTAACTTTTCCAAATATATTGACTTGAGAAGTAAATGTGTTAGAGATCAGATTGTTCGAAATGTATAGCGCTAGTACATCACATTTTTCAAATAATCTTCGTCTTCTAATGATACGAATGTGATAAGCAATTTCATCTGGTAAACACACACCGCTTTTATGATTGTACACGCTTATCAAATCCAACAGTCATCTACACGCGGTTTTGTTATCTTTAACAATCGGTCAATGTGACAGCGCAAAATGCCCCCATAGTGAACAACGATGATTAAGTTGTTATATAGAAGCTGAGACTTTGTAAATTCTGATTTAATATTACAGCTTTGATAAAGCTATCTGCAGCAGCACTAAATAGCGAAACGTCAGCTGAAACAATATCGTTTTGTCTTTGACTCTCTGCGAAATACAAGAAACCCTTATTATAATGATTATTATATACCTAAAGTCCAAAATTTTCAAACTGTTAGAAGTAAACTTGGTTTAGACATATAAAACCATGTATAGATTTTTGTATTCCATTTTTTTGTCCTTCACGTTTCCCAGTGGAACATAGGGCTTCAAACTAGTGGCTTGAAGGTTCTGTAGCAGTGTTTAATTTTACAGGATGGGGTTGCTAGCCTCATACCCAACCTTTCCTCTCTACCAGCATTAATCCTGGCTCAGCGAGGTAAAGGAGTGCGTTGGCCGGGATCGAACCCACGACCATGTGCATGGTCGGCAACCTTCCTAACTGCTATACCACCGATGCACTTTGGATTACATAAGTGTATGAAATTATAAAAGTACAGTGTGTTGACGTAATGTTATTGCCTATCACGTCCATGTTGACTTTTGATTTCATAGGAGCGAGAGATGTTTACACCTGGTCAAACCCTGTTTAAGCCCATTATTCTTATCCAGAAAATTTGGATTCCTTTAAATATGAAGCTCTGCTAACATTCGAGGCTATTTGTGATATTTGATATTTCCTTGGATTAATTCAATATTGTCAAAATTGATTTTGGTGGTCGGATTCTACTTAAGCGTGAAGACCACCTATGTATGACTGGTGATTTAGATATGATAGAGAAGATTTGTAGCTCAGGTGGATGATTTTGATGTAGTTTTGTTCTCTAACCATCCAGCTCAGAGAACAAGACTGGTGATTTTTCAGTCTTTTAAAATTCAACAAGGTTTTTCACTGTTCACTTCTTCTGAACTTGCCTTACCGCGAAGTTACTCCAATGTTTATCACATCATATTCCAAGCATTTTAATTTGCGGACACAATTAGATCAAAAATGCTTAGAGATTTGTAGTGTTCCACAGGCAAAGATGCTTTTGTAATGTGTGTGTGTCTGATATTTTGAAGAAAACTCTGATGTGCCTGACAACTGTTAGGGATCATATATGAGTCATATGTTTCTGGCTACAAACATGATATCAGAGTTTCCTTCAAAGTATTGCAGACACACATTACAAAGCAATTTTGTCCAAGCAAAAGACCGAATTCCGAGGGATTTGCAGTCTACGTTTTTTGTAAAATAAAAAATGGCTTCAGCAACAGGTCTCCAGTTAGTTCAATTCGCTGTCGCCCTATCAAGATGTCATTAAGATTTCATATAATCACTCATATCCAACCCACACGATCTTCTTCATGTCAAACGCCGATCCATACCTAACTCGTTATTCATACCCAGCTTCCACTTCAGCCTTCTCTGAGTGTTGCAGTCTGTTCACATTTTCTGGCTTATTTGATAAGCAACAGGTTGTTGATTGGTTCATTCCAAGAGTTTCGCACTGCTAATTCTCTCTGTTTGACCATCTGATCTCAAGTGTATTGGAAAAGAATGCAGCTGTTGATAAAATTCTGTAGTAGCGTGTTGGAATTGATTTTAGTGATACGCTAAGCATCTAGAATACTAGCTCGCTAGTTTTCTTGCCGGTCTTAAGGCCGGATAAAGGGGGAGGGTTGGGGCGTGGTGCTAGCAACTCCACCCCCGTAAAACAACCAAATCGCTACAGAATCTTCAACGCGCAAATATATTATGCGTCAGACAGTGAGAAACGAGAGGAAAGGGGTATTCTGAACCGACGCGAAGAACCTAGAAGAACTGGATTTTGCGAGTGGATGGTTTATGTTTGATGTCACACAAAATCAAAGACTTACAAGCGAAAACCAACAAACTGGTCGAAGAAGCAGCCGGAGAAGACAGGACTCCAAGTGAACATAGAAAAGACGCCGAGGTGATAAAAATAACCAACCGGCGACAACAACAGCAGCGGCAACATCCAGCGTCAATCACCATCAACGGGAGAGATTTGAAAGAGGTTACTTCATTCACTTATCTAGCACTGAGCTTTATCTCAACTACAGTCAGTCGGAACGGACGAGGATGTCAAATAGAACAACAATCGGGAAGGTGAGAAACACATTCATCAAGCTGAAATCAATCTGGATATCTTCCTCACTGAGCATCAACGACAAAATTCCGTCGGATTTTCAATACAAAGGTCAAGTCAGTCAGTTGTTCTATACAGATCAGAAACTCGGCGGGCGGGTCATAAAGAATATTTCCAACAGCCAGTTGCAGACCTTTATCAACAGCTAACTGTCAACTAGCGCTCTACACTGAAGATCAGATGGCCGGGCTGGAAAGAATCACCAACAAGGAACTATGGGAACAAAGAAAACAAGAAACAATCAGTCGCCTAACGAATATTCAGGAGAAAGTTGAGATGGATTGGACACTGGCTGAGGAGACCACTGGGTGACATCGCTCGTCAGGCCATTGCTCGAGTGAAACCAGGCCGAAAGTGAAGCGGCGAGTGGGACGTTAGTGCAAGGCTGACATGGAGGAGATCGTGTGAAGAGGAGTTGAAACAGTATGGACTAACATGGATGCAGGTGAAAAGTACAGCAGAAGGAAGACAGAAGTGGCAAGTGGAGACGTGCAGTTGAGGCCCTATGTTCCACCAAGAATCCAAGGGTGCAATAATAATAAGCATGTAAATCAAATAGCAGGATCTAATTAACAGTCGTTTCAAAAATATGAAATCTTTTTTCAAACTGATTGTAGCAGTTTTGAAAACTGATTTCACCGTGGTGATTGTCTGTCTTGCCTCTCGCGTCCAGATCGTCTTCGATATCATTATTGGTCCTGCCACCTCTTTGTATTTCAAAAACAACAGTGTCTAGACAATAGAAGAAAGTGATCTCTTTCAAACTTCTCTCATTAATAGTCATTGGTGCAGGTTGATTTTGTTGGTGAGTCGGTATCTCCATCAGCTCCATATTCACCCAAAGTCCTGTCTTCGCTGCCTGCTTCTTATGAGAGTTTGTTGTTTTTCAACTGCAAGTCTTTGAGTTTGTTTGACATTTAACTGAAATCATCCAACAGCGAAGTCCGGATCTTTTATAGTCTATTCAACACGCCAACGTATTCTTTTCTCTTCACTCCCTGTGCACCGTCTCACACATAATCCATTCCACCTCAATTAGGTATATCATCGTGCGTGATAATGGGCAGGCAGCCTTGTCTCACCTCCCAATTCACTCACTTTAAAGGCGCTGCTGAGATTTCAGTTGTAGATCACCTAGTACATGACACTGTCGTATAGCCAGTTGTTGAATGATGTTGAAAAATGCTTGTCCACTGCACGCTGTAGTGTTGAAGTAATTTCCAAATTACTTTTGGTCAACGCTCTCTGGTGAAGGCCTTTTGATAGTCGATGAATTTCAGGTGACGAGAGGTTTGACTGTGATTCGTTACTTTTTTCGATGACAGTGCATGTAGTTGCAGTTTGATCAGCACATGATTTGCCTTACTTAAATCCAGCTTGTTTTGGTAGGTGAGGTGGAGTTGTGCATCCAGTACTTCCTTTATTCTCTCTAGAATGACAAGACAGTAGTTTACTTGGCGTGTAAAAGAGCATTATTCGATATCGGTTGTTGCAGAGGTGGAAGTCTCCCTTCTTTACCAGTTTGACAATGTAACCAGCCTTTCTTTCAGTCGGTGTGTATCATTCCTTCCTCCCAAATCATCCACAGTTATGTCGACAACTAACCTGCTGGTACCTGTGGATTATTTTTCAGCACGTCAAGATAAATTCTGTCCGGTTCTGCTACGTACATTAGCTTTTGTGCTCTGATCACATCCAAGATTTCTATTTTGTTCGACTATTGATGTCCATTGGAAGTTCTGCGCATGATGGTGGTGGTGGTGGTATTTCTGGACGAGTTGCAGATGTTGGTCGGCTCAGGAATCCTTTTCATGTGATAAGCCCATTGTTTTATTTGTCTCTGCTCTTTGCTAATTAGGTGCCTTCGACCATCTTCCAATGGTTTCATCTGTGCCCATCACCGATATACTTTTCTGAAATCTCTTTTGCTCTCTGCCTGTCTATTCCACTTTAGTTCCCAGTTTGTCATAGACCTGTCTTTTGGCTTCCCTAACACTCTTCTTTATCTGAGCTTAGAACTGGTCAATGGATTAGGCTAGGTTGCCTCGATTTATACTCCTATCAATATGATGGCTTTGTAGTTAACAACAAAAGATTCTTGTGCTAATTTGTGCATATATGAATTGTCATCAAGTTACTCAGTAAGTATCAAGTACTGTATTCCAATGGAATTCATTCAGGCTATTGATTTTGACCTCTTTAGAGCTTAGAATTGAGATTTCACTCCAAAGAATTTAACTACTGGTATTAAAACAAAAAAATAAATAAGAAATTTCAGAATTTAAACGACTTTTAAAAAGCATACAGCATAGAGATACTATTTGGTTCGTTATGCCTTGTTTATCATTTTCTGTTACAAGCATAAAAGGTATGATTTAATTCGTTGCCGTCACTAAAGAAACCCAAATGAATGCAAATTAAGCAAGCATTAATCTGATTGTATATATAGCCGCTTAATATTTAAATAAAAATTTCAATTCATTGACCTTTATGTGAACGTTAAGAAAAAAACCTCTGTAATACTTTTGGTTAGTCTGATTTATTAACAAAGAATTGCATATGATTAGACTAAAATAGCATTTCAGTAGGAGTCTCCTTTGGTAAACATTTTTACATAGTCCTGAACTGCATGCATAACCAGTTGAAGTTCATGTGCACGTATATCTGTAGCACATAAACCTATTCAAATAAAGTTTCACTGTTCACAAAAAATTATTTAACCATTTTTTGTGATGGTAGAGCTGAATATAGACCATCTTATCATCCATACCCGAGAAAGTACTGTTCATGAGCTTGGAATTCAAAAGTGACTTAGCCTCCAATATCATGAATAGAAGGATATCATAGTCCCTGAAAAGAACATTCCCTACTGCATCTCTGAAAATAGCCTTTACCAGTCGGCTATTACTGTTCAATAACCTGAAGGACAAGATCCCACTGTTGACCAACTCTATTTTCGTTTATCAACTCACCTGCTCATGTGGAGCTAGGTATATCGGTCGTTCGACTCGAGTGCTGTCCAAGAGTGTGCAAGAACACTATCCTGTATGGTAGTTACGAAGAGGTGGAAGTGGAACAATAAGAAGTGTGATCATTGAACATTTGGTCAATAATGATCACCATATCTCTATAGCCTTCGCCTTTAAAGTCATCTACAAGACGAAAAACAATTTACCAAAATAACTACGTAATGGACTATTCCGAAAAAAATTTGCTCAACGCCTCCAACTTTCATGGTCCTAATCCGTCTATGACAAGGTTTGGTAATCTTTAGTCAGATTTTGGCTCCACCAATTTTTCATTTTTTCATTTTGTCTATTCAATTTGTATACTCTTCCTTTATTACATCAGTTGTTAGTACTATTAGTATTCTCACTTTGAACTGTCCCCGGTATTATTTCACTTGTTCAACCTGTCCTTCTAAATCAATTCTGTTTTGAGACGTTAAATTATGTTACCGAATTTCACACCATATTACGTAACATCTTTATTTTATTTTATTCGATTTGTCTACTAAACCTATAATTGCACACCCTTTTCAAATTCTATCTATCCTATGAATTATTGTATATATAGAAAATCAAAACAAGTGATTCGGCGAAGAGACTCTTTTCAACGAATTTATCATCAAGCTGTACAGTTGTATATATATGGTTTTTCAGAAGTTATATTCGGGGAGGGAATTGAATCTTAGGTGTGAATGCATAAAATAATAATCATATGAAGTTCAATTAAAACTAAAATGTTTGTGATTATAATCGTAGTTAAATGTCAAGTGGCAAAGCAAATTAATGTCATATATAGAATAATTCATAGGAGGGATAGAACTTGATAAAGGATGTGCAATTATAGGATTAGTAGACAAATCGAATAAAACAAAAACGTTACGTAATATTGTGTGAAATTTAATAGCATAGAATTTATCGTTGTAAAAAAGAATTGATTTAGAATGACAAGTAGACCAAGTGAAATAATACCGGGGACAGTTCAAAGTGAGAATAGTAATAATAACAATTGACTTAATAAGGAAGAGTATACAAATTGAATAGACAAAATGAAAAATGAAAAATTGGTAGAGCTAAAATCTGATTGGGGATTATCATATTTTGGCATAGCGAGATTAAGACCATGAAATTTGGAAGGGTTGAACGAACTTTTTCTGTACACAGAGGTCTGGCTTTTCTGTTTCGATAGCCAAAGCTTCAACAATGCAGATGAGTCGGGTACTTAGGGATTTGGGTAGATTACTCTTTCCCATGTAGATGACTTTAAAGGTGGAGGCTATAGAGATAGGGTGATCATTATCGACCAGATGTTCTATGATCGAGCTTCTTATAGCTCCACTTCCACCTTTTCGTAGCCATGCAGGATAAAGTTCTTACACCCTCTTGGACAGAACTCGAGTCGAATGACCGATATACCTAGCTCCACAAGAGCAGGTGAATTGATAAACGCATTCTGTATATGACATTAATCTGCTTTGCCACTTGACATTTAACTACGATTATAATCACAAACATTTTAGTTTTAATTGAACTTCATATGATTATTATTTTATGCATTCACACCTAAGATTCAATTCCCTCCCCGAATATAACTTCTGAAAAACCATATATATACAACTGTACAGCTTGATGATAAATTCGTTGAAAAGAGTTTCTTTGCTGAATCACTTAGTTTTATTCTCTATAAATCAATTCAACCCTCTAATAATCTGAATTCATAGTGGTGCCTAGTATGAATCCGAAATTTGCGCCAACTGAAGCTTCAACACTTGCAGCAACTTAATCTGAACACTAAAATTCTCCCGGATATTAATATAAATCCTAAAAATAGGAGAAATATACAGTCACACAGTAATCCTTTGCATAGACAACTTGTTGATAGACAGTTGAAGGCGAATGGTAAGAAGCGCGGGATAAAGCTGTAATCTCGAAAGATTGATCTGCTTTAAGACTGTGATGAGTTTAGAGCACTGTATGACCACAGAGTCTTGAAGTCAAACTAGACTTAATAGTTAAACGTAGGGTCAAACAAAAGTTAATTTTCAAGTATTGGTTTTTGTACGGATATTGTTTGATTGCATGAAGGATTTCATCATGAGCTGACATCAGTTAGAGAACCACTGGAAAACCTGGAAGTACTGGACAGCTTTTTCGTCCTAGTTTTGGACTCTTCAGCAGCACGCACCCACCGGGATTCGAGCCCAGGACCTTCTGGTTTTGAGATTCTTGTCTATGAGCTTGGGTGGGAAACCGTTTTCTTTCACGGTTTTTCGGAGATTATGCAGTTCTTTTTCAACCACTTCCCCGCTGCATATCTTCCGAATCCTCAAGGAGACAGCGTATATCAGATTCCTCTTTCTGCTCAGGGGCACGAAGCTTTAAGAGTCGATGAATTGTCCATTCCATGTAGACTTTTTGTATATGGACATTTTCAGAGAGTTGTTGGCGTTTCTTGTCAGATAGACGTAGAGGAAGTGGAACATTCTGTCGGATTCAGTTCTTGATTTCAATCTCCAGTGAAGTCATGGTGTAACATTGTAAGGCAAGACACGCAAGCCAAGGTATATTTTTCATTAATCAAACCGCTGTTTATATATCTGCAGTTTATATTCGTTAACCAATAACTCAGCGTGTGATTTCGGTTTACATCAAACGACATGAAATAGAATGTTTCAGTATATATAGTATTCCGTTACCAATGCAGTACTGAACTGTGGGAATAACATTCCGACTCTAACATCAACCAGAGTTTTCAAATGGATATATCGTTGTTAATTCTCAATTGAACTGTGTGAACATGTGAGAATAGCACTCCGTTGGCACACGTTGTCTTTGTCACGCTACCATAATGATAGAGGTCTTGCTTATGAATTATATATATGGATAAAATAGCTATCTACCACTTCCTCTCCCTCAGGGGTTCCCTAAATGAAGTCCGTTCATAAATCAGCGTAAGATTAGAAGACTCACAATTTCAATGGTTAACTAGTCTTCCCTCTCTAGTCCCATTTGTGTTACTAGAAGGTTATCAAATTCAGCATTTAACCACGTGAACGATTTGACGAATATACGTTATTAGTTCGTTGGGTGTGGGACTCTTGTTGAAAGTGCTAGTCACTTTATTCTTTGACGACCGATATAAGCCTAATGAAGATTAGTTTAATTTAATAATAGGAACAGCAGTTATGACTCTTGCCGACCATACATATTCTCCAGGGTTTGATCCTCTACAGACGCACACTTGATATTCATGGTCAGCCTGCTAAATTTGGGCTACCGACATCACATGCTGAAAATTTCATACTTGAATCAAAATTACTCTGTGGAGTCAAGCCATAATAGAATTTAATTTAAAATTTAAATATACAGCTTCAGAATACACGTTTCAAGATTTGTATTATGTGGAGTTTAACTTGACGAAGCAAATTTTAATACTTCTCTAACAGTAAAGAGAATGGTTTAATTTACTTTTAGCTTTTCCCGTTGATTAACTGGACCGAAGTGTTCGGTCACAGGTTGACATGTCGACTTCTTGTTCAGATGCTTCGACGACATCTGGGCATGTAATTAGAGGTTTATTGGCGGATGGTGACTAGCTATGAAATCTATCAGGATGCTTATTTCGTCCCATTTAGGACTCACTTCATTTGGATCTACCTGCATTCCTCAGTGAATCATTGATAGTCTTTCCATCAAGGCTCGAAACCAGTGCCTATAAATTCAAACGCCATGGCGTTATCCGGTAAACCACTTGGGCCACGAGAGCCACCTCTTGTCCAACTGGTTATATTAATTCTTTAACTGAATTTTAGATTTTCCCGTCGATTGACTGGACCGAAATGTTCGGTCTTAGGTAGATGTGAAAATCTTAAATTCAATTAAATAATAAATATGACCCATAGAAAGTGGCCCTCGTGGCCCAAGTGGTCTAGTGGATGACACTTTGGCGTCTGAAAATACAGGCACTGAGTTTGAGCCGCGGTGGGAACACCACCACTGACTTACTGCGGAATGCAGGTACATTAAGCTGAAGTGAGTCAGAAATGGGATAAAATGAGCGTCTGGGATTGCACTGCTAGTCGCCATCCACCATTTGACAGTAGTAAAAATCAGCTATTCACTTAGGCCGAGTTTTCTTCTTGTCTATCAAAGCAGAAAAATGTTCTTCGCATGTAGGCACAACTTTATTGGTACTGGCCACATTTTACCTTTGCTGACATTTTCCAACACCTTATAGTAGCAGTATTTACAGGAGAAAACCAGCGAAACTGACAGAAGAAACTGACTGCAAATACAGAACTTCAAGTGAACATAGAGAAGACAGACGGAGGCAGTGGAGATACCGACTCATCAACAACAGCAACCAACACCAATCACCATCAGCGGGAGAAATTTGAAAGAGGTGACTTCAACAGTTGTCTAGACAGGCTTGTTGCAACTACAGGCGAAACTGTCGGTGAGAATGTAAAAAACAAGACAGGATCGTAGAGACAAGGCTGGCATTCATCACTGTGAAGTCATTTTCGATATTTACTGCACTCAACCTAAAGAAAAAATGGCGATTTTCAAGACGAATGTTAAGTCGATTCTTGTAAATGGTTTGGATACTTTGCATTTCACCGTAAGCAATTCCAACATATTGCAGACTATTATCAACAGCTGCCTACTCTGACTACATAGTGAAGAGCAGATAGCTGACCCAAAAGAATTAGCAACTCAAAACTCTTGAAACAAATCGATCAAGAACCTATTCCTCATCAAATAAATCGGAGAAAGTGGAAATGGAGTGAATATACGCTTTGGAGACCGTCGACTGACACCTCGAGCCAAATCATGGTTTGAGTGGAACCTTAGTGCTAAACAAAAAGTTGGCTTTCCGTGAGAGGGTGAATTTGATAAAATCGTGTGGGGTGGAGATGAGAGTTACGGTCAATCGTGGGCGCAGGTTGAAAGGACTGAAGAAGATAACACAAAGTGGAGAGGACCTATATTCCAGTCGGAAAATAAGGGAATAATATATTATTCCCTTGCGTTCCGGGTGGAACACAGGGCTTTAACAACAAATCTCCACCTTGTCCTGTTTTCTGCAGTCCTCTTCAGCTTGGTCCATGATTGACCAAACTCTCTCATCTCTTCCTCACACGATGTTTATGTCACCCTCACTCTGACGACCAACTTATCCCTTCTCAACAGTCTCCCAGTTGGGCAACGGCCTGGCGTGCGATGCCATTCGGAGGCCTCCTCAATGTATGCCCGATCCATCTCCACTTTCTCCTACATATCTGTTGAGCGATCGACTCTTGATTGATTTGTTTCCATAGATTCTTGTTGCCAATTCTTTCTGTCCATTTGATCTTCATTATGTGGAGCCAGGCAGCGAAGGTGTGCAGCTGTTGATGAAAGTCTGCAACAGGCTGTTGAAAATCCTTTTCGTGACAATCTAGCCAATTTTCTGACCCGTATAGGAGAACTGCTTCTAGTTAACAAGCTCTCTTGTTTTCTAGCCTGTTCCAAGCATGGATAAAGAAGGAGGGTTGGGCATGAGGTTAGCAAACCCACAACACTAAATCTTTCAAACCACCAGAGAAACTTCAACACACAGAAAACACATAAAAATAAGGGAGCAGCATAATAATTCCTTAATAGTTAAGGTATAATGAGAGATATGGAAAGAGTTTCCTTTGTTGGCTGCTGTCCATGTCATACAAAAAATCTGATCACTTCATTGATTTTCCCAATAGTTTCATAAGTTTCCATTCCGATCCAGCTGTCATTCCCCTAGTAAGCAATCATTAAAACAATATTTGGCGGGAAAACACAGAAATTTAAAAATGACAAGGTCACTGTTGCTAGATTAGCCGATCATAGACATCTCCATTATATACATATATATATATATATATATATATATATATATATATCGACTTACTACATAAACAAATTTTGCTGAGTCAGCAGATACTGTCAAAAAATTGAAATAAAAAGAATAAGAAAGAAGAGAAAAAAACTGTAAACAGTTTATTTGTTTTTTTTGTATATTTGTTTACTGAAAAGTACTCACACAGGCATACACATACATTTAAAATAGACACAATCCTGTACACAAACACACACATGCGCGCGCTCACTCATATTCGAATAATGCATGAACAATTAAGTAGAGGCATGTGATATATATATATATATATATATATACGCTACGGATTGAACAAGATTGAACATTGAACAAGAGAAATAAAATAATAGTAGTTACAAATATTGAAACAGGTACTTGATCCATTAAGAAAGAGAGACAAGAGTATGAAACATCAATGATAAAAACAAGAAAAAGACATTTTTACGATGATGGTGATGATGATGATAAGAGAATGTAGAGAACAAAGTGGTACTTAAATGAAAAGGGTGCATCAATATACAGACTTTTGTAGGCAGAATAGTATTAGTATTACTGGTGTGAATAGAAAGGCTCTTGATGGTTCCATGGTAGAATGTTTACCATCCTTGTCGGAGTTATGAATTCGATTACTGAATTGCGTCTAGTGTGTTAGCTGACATTAAGGCCGGAGAACAGGCGAGATTGATTATTAAGTCAACAAGTATATCCAATAAAAACAACACCTTCATTATTGAAAATTGAATTCTTGAAGGTTGAAGGTCCTATATTCCACTAGGAAGGCAAATAATTAACACAAAACGAAGTGGATCATGGCGCCTGCATTATTTCTGTCTTAGCCAGTTTTGATCACAAAGACAATTTTTAGTTGATGATTTACCTTAGGAATTACAACTGATGTTCATTGAATGTTTTAATAACGTAACAGTGAATAGAAGGAATATCAAAAGGATTAGTCTTGTCGAATCTTTTGAAAGCCAAAAGCTTGAAAGGAAATTTCCGTCAGTTCCGGGCCGGTATGTTCACAATTTTCCAGTGTCATGCTTCGATTCGAGATGTCATCCCTTGGTCATAAATTTAGTGATTATGCTCCTAAAGTTGACCAATTAGGCACTAATGTACAGTTTAAAAATTTGTATTCTCAAATGTCAGATCATACCCCATCATCGAACGATGAACAAATTAGGTTCAAGACGACACTAGCTGACAGCTGCCAACAATACAAGAATAATAGACATTCAGTAAATAGTCTGTTATCTAAGCAACACAGAGAGGCTCTAAGAGAACTTAGAAGCAACGAAAGCTTAATTATTAGCAAGCCAGATAAAGGTGACGGTATAGTTTTACTGGACTAAAGCAATTATGTTGAGGAAATGAAAGGCATTTTGAGTGATCAAACTAAATTCCAATCTTTTGGTGTTTCCAAAGATCTCAATGTTAGAGCGACGAAACTAATGACCGACTCCCTCAAAAAACTGAACCAAATAGAAGTATTTTCAACAACCACGTATGAGTCCATGAAACCTACGGGAACCAGTACTCCACGTCTTTACCGTCTACCCAAAGTGCACAAACCGGGTCTTCCTCTTCGCCCTGTTTTAAATATGTATAACTCTTCATTCCACGGAACAGCAAAGTGGTTAGTTAAGATTCTGAATCCTTTGTACAGAGAAATCGTGCAACATAGAATTAGTGATGTCCTCGACTTTATTTCTAAAATATCCGAGACTAATATGAGGTATAAACGCATGTTATCCATGAATGTGTCATCACTATTCAATAACGTACCACTTATGGAAACAGTAGATTATATTTGTCAAGAAATCACTGAAAGGCAATTGGACTTAGGAATCCCCTTGTGTAGCCTCGAAGAATTACTTCTTAAATGCACAATGAATGTTCACTTCGTCTTCAATAATTCATACTATCGACAAGTACATGGAATAGCTATGGGTTCACCATTAGGCCCAATATTAGTGAACTTCTTTCTCGCAAAACTTGAAAACGGGAAATTGAAGGACATTATCAAGGAGTTGGATATGTATTAGCGATATGTCGATGATACATTTATCTTAGCTGATGAGAATGTGAACATAGACGAATTGTTGATGAAATTCAACAACATCCACCCTTCGCTTACCTTTACTTGTGAAGAGGAGCAGGAGAATAAACTACATTTCCTGGATGTCTTGCTAAGTAGGCGAGAAGATGGGTCACTTGAGAGAAGCATGTACAGAAAAAGCACATTCACACACTTCCTTAGTTTCGTGCCCATTAAATATAAAAGAAATGTTGTTAAAGATCTTACGAGCAGAGCAAGAAAGATATGTACGGATGACCTCTTACAAAAGGAATTTGAATATATTCATGATTCCTTGACGGAGAGGGGCTATCCGAGTAGTTTCATAAAGAAACATATGAAAACATCAGAGAAAAACCCTGAGACTCTGACTGCAGGTAAGAAACCTCTATTTATTAAGTTACAATTTAATGGCGACTCATCAAGTGAGATTCTATTCCAGACACTTTCCAGGAGTATACGAAGAACATTTTACGCAGCACACCTATGTTTGTCATTCTTTAGCCGATGAATGATCGGGACGCAAACGAAGGATAAGGTAGATAGTTTTGCCACATATATGTGCAGTTATCAATTCAACTGTAGTTATGTTGGGCGTACTACTACACAGCTTAGCCAGCCAACGTGTTAGTGAACATCTCCTATCGTGGTGGTTTTCCAAAGGACAGGCAAAAACAATCCGTAGCTCAATTTTGTCACATCTAGTTGATAGCGGTCATGAGTGGAGAAAACGAGAGCCTTAGAAGTAATTCATCGTATCCCACCGACTCTTTCCAACAGACTTCGTATTCGTCTACTGCACACAGCTGAGGTGATAGGCATTCGAATAACTAGTAAGCCTAAACTATGCATTCATTCAACAAAGGTTATACAGCCATTATCCCTCCCTTGTTGGCCTATTAAGACATAACCAGCTGATGAATTCCACACCACCCCTTATTCATAATTTCAATCCCTCTCTTATCATCCCTTAATCTAATCACGTCTTCATTTAAAATGTATTTCATCTACTTCTTTAACAATCAGTCTTGCACTACGTAATCGGTTCATTTGCTTTTCTTAGCCTTTATCGACTACGCCTGTTTGTTTAATCATGCTGTTTTCCGTTATTCGTGTTATCGCAGATTGCCTCACTTTTTCATCCTTATTATTGATAGAAACATTATTATTATTGTTACCATTACTACTATTATGACTAATAGTACAATTTATATTCACCATCTTATTATACTATAGACAAAACACCATGAATGGTTTATATTAGAATTTTTATTTGTAAAGTTATGTTGGTATATTAGAGTTAAACCTGATGAGATCATGGCTTCCTCCATGTCGCTCTTGGACGACCAACTCACCGCTTCCCTTTCGGGTTCCACTCGAGCAACCGCTTGTCTAGTGATGTCACTTGATGGTTTCCTCAGCATATGGACAATCAACCTCCATTTATTCCTGCCTATTTGTTTCACAATCGGTTCCTGGTTGGTTCGCTCATTCCCAGAGATCCCTGTTCCTGATCGTTTCTGGCAGGCCATCTGATCTTGAATATGAGCGAAGGCAACTGTTAATGAAGGCCTGAAGTTTGTTTGAGATGCTCTTTATGACCCACCAAGTCTCTGATCCGTATAGTCGCAGTAACTTTACAATCTAACATTACTTAAACGGTTCATTTGTTTTTACTAGCCTTTATTGACTACTTCCACCTGAACAATTGTTTGTTTACTCATGCTGTTTTTCATCATCTCTGTTATCACATATTGCCTCATTTTATCATCCTTTTTATTGATAAGACCATTATTATTATTATCACTGCTATTAATATCACTAATAGTACAATTTATATTCACCATCGTATTATCTTATAGACAAAACAACATGATTGGTTTAAATTAGAATTTTTATTCCTAAAATTATGTGTATTAGACGTAAGCCTGATGCGATCTAATTGAGAATAATATCACAGTTCGCTTAAATGTGTTGTTCTAAATCTAAATGTTTTAGGATTTAAAATGAACTATGCTTTAGCTAAAAGCTCTGGTTACTTTACACTGGAGAAAAAACAGTTGGAATATAACTGTAAAATTGCAAATGCTTCCGGGCAAATACTAGTTTGTATAGACCTGACTTACACTCGATTCAACAATGGGTTCCCGGTAACTGCTGTCCTTTGAATTTGACAAGTCATCCAAGACAACATCTACAGTGAAAACTTGCACAATGAAGTGGACTGTTATCTTCTTTAAAAAAAGGGATTTAATTCCAAACATCAGACATGCACACTACAAAGCAATCGTGTCCATGCAAAAGACCGATTCCCTGAAGATTCTCTACCTAATTGTGTCTATTAAATAAAATCCTTGGAATGTAATGCGATTTATGTCAGATAAACCTCACGGAAATCGAGATTAAAAGAAACGAACACCATAAAGCCGCCTATATTCTATCACCGAGAAATACGGTTGAACTAGAAAAGCCTGACATCATCATCAGCCAGACATGGTCTACAAGCTACGCTATAGAATCAGGCCACAAAGTTGAATTTCACAATATTGAAATCATCATCCAGAAAAAGCCTTTCAGAAATCACAAAGAACGTCTGACATCATTAGAAGCACTTCATATCAAATGGAATCCAAATGGTGTGAATAAGAATGATGGATTGAAACAGAATTTGACCTGGTTAGTTCACTTACTTACCCATGAAATTACGAAATGAACGCGAATGTCACAAGGATTTTATTATGTAAACACACGCTACTTTTATAATTTTACACACTTATCAAATAAAACAGTCATCTATACATGGTTTTGTTATCTGTACCAGTCGGCATACTTGACAACGTGAAAATTACCCCACACTAAGGGGAGATGATTTTTTTTAAATAATGATAATTTGCTTTATTCCAAAAACAGTACTAATGATACAGCAAAGAATTGTTATATATATAAGCTGATATTTTGTTAACTCTAGTTTAATAATACCACTGTGATTAAACTATTAGCATCAGTATTAGATAGTGAAACGTCAGTCAAAACAAAAATATGATTTTGTATTTTTCACTCACTTGGAAATACAAAAAGTTGAATTCAGCAGTACCTTTTATCAGCTTCCATCAGTTTGAATCATTTCGTTGTGGATTTAGCATTGAGTAACTGAAAGTGTCCTCTGAAGATACCTTTTAGGTGATATTATATTCTTCACCCCCAGGGAGGAACCCAGATGGGAAATGACAGTCGGAGCAGTTCAACGTCACATGAGAAAGGTCATAATACGAGAGAATAGAAGTTTGTAAGTAAACTTCAAGCAAACTGCAATTGATAGCAGGGATCCAAGAACAATTGATTTGTGTGGCTTAAGCTCAGTATCACGAGAAGAGTGAATGATTGTACTTATAATTGTAATCGATAATCAGTCTTATAATAAACATGAATTTCTTCTCTTTTAGATAAGTTTCTATCTAATTACTTCTAGGTGAGGCGGGAAATAGTTTCAAAGTTGCTTAGTGAGTAACACTGAGTAAATCGCTACATTCACATCTGATATAGAAATAGAATTTGCCCACTTTGGTTGAGAATAATTCAGCATTACTTACTGATGACATTTCACATAAACGATCAAAACATCCACAAACCTTACAAACTGTTTATATATATATATATTATTTCATAAGTTGTGCGTCGGTGGCGCAGCGGTTAGGATTCTCACCAACCATGCACATGGTCTGAGGTTCAAACCCCTGCCAACGCACACCTGGTATCTATGGTCGGCCTGCGAAATTTGGGCTACCGATATCCAAGCTGAAAATTCCATACTCGTACCAAAAATACAGTTTGGAATCAAGCTGTTATCAAAAAAATAATAAAAAAAATAAATAATTTGATTTTATTGATAGTCATAATTTCAGTATCTCTGGTGCTGCAGTTGTATGATCCATGTTGCATGTTTTAAGCGTGGATTTGATTAACACAGGTTCAATGTTCATCCTCTATCTCTATTATCTGTATTGATTCTTGCGACTGTAGGCATGCCCCCACCTTATTGTGTGATTGTCTAGTTGGTGCATGCATTGTGATTGTTGAGATTCCTCTTCCTGGAGTTAATCATTCAAATAGATATTTCGGGTTGACCAGTCAGTCTCTGTCCATCGAATCTACACCTAACAGGTGCAGCAGGAATGACGCAATACCAATACCACAAATATGGAAAGTATCAACACTACCAATAAAATCAAATCTGAAAGAACTAGGGTACAGCAATGCTCTTGTACGCGCAAAGTGAAATAGCAACACTTATCATCCTGGAGAGAATACAGAATGTACTCTGTGCAGAACTCCGCCCCATCTACCAAAACAAGCTGGATTCAGGTAAGGCAAAATATGTACTGATCAAATCGCAGCTCTTTGCACTGTCATTGAAAAAAGTAAAAAACCGCAGTCGAACCTCTCGCCACCTAAAATTCATCGACTATCAAAAGGCCTTCACCAAAAGTAATTTTGTAACTACTTCAACCCTAGGGTGTGCAGGGCACAAGTATTTTTTCAACACCATTCAACAACTGGCTATGTGAAAATCCCACGTGTTAGGTGATCCACAATGGAAACCTCTGCAACACCTCCAAAGTGAGTGAATGCAGGATTAATACAAACTCAATGCCTGCCTGTTATCACCCACGATGATATACCCAATTGAAGTGGAATGCGTGACACTGAGTGAAAAGACAAGAATAAGTTGGGCAACCAATAAGAAGACTCTAGAAGATCTGGGTTTCGTTCGTGCATGATTTCAGTTAAATGCCATACAAACTTAAAGACTTGCAGGCGAAAACCAGCAAACTGGCAGAAGGAGCAGGAAGTGAAGTCAGGTTTTCAGTTGGACATAGAGACGATAGGCGGAGGTGATTAGGATACAAACGCGCCAACAACAGCAGCAACTAGCCAGAATTACCACTTACGGGAGTAATTAGAAGGAAATAACTTTCTAGAATTGTTTAGACATCCTCCTTCAAACTACAGGTGACACTACCGGTGAGAATATCAAAACCAAACATGAATGTATAGACAGGGAATACATTCATCAACAGATATGTATGAGAACAAAATATTTAGAGCGAACAATTGTTTTCAATAAATTCTTCTTCAGGCTCTACAATTATAAATCCATTAATGTAAGCATACAATAGCCAGTAAAGGCGAATTAGAATCATATCAGAAAGTGTATTGTGGAACAAGTATAAGATGGGATGAAACAATAGTCATATAGTCATATAGTTTTTTAATATGCATGGTCAATAACAACATGGGACAGAATGAGATGAAATAATTTAATGATGTGTGTATATATATAAATATAGTTGACAGAAAATACAGGTTTCAAGGGTGAGTGTAATCAGGGTGTGTGAGGCAATATGAAAATAAACCAACGAATGGGGCGGTCTAGACTTAAGTTCAAGGTTGAAAATAACAACAATAAGAATGATTGTAAAATAATAACGATGATATGGTGTAAAATTAAAATTAAATGTACTATTGGTGAATGATTGTCAAATAATAATAATGAATATAATGAAGTGGAATGAACAGGATTTTGTAAATACGATAGTAAGTTAGAAAAGCACTATTTAAACCTAAGGTAATAAAATCATAAGAAAGGTCATGAAATCATAAAAGTCGAAAATGAACGTTTGTCAATGAAACAGAGGAATAGAAGAAGGAAAAGAAAAGAAAAGAAAATCGCGAAAGGAATTTATAGTGTTAATGGAGGATTTGTTGGCTTTATTGTAGGCCAAGGTAAACATAGAGGTTGAACATACTTCTTCTGTATGCAGAGGGATGGTCTTCTGGTATTAATTGCAACTGCTTCAGCTACTGATAGAAGACGTAGTCGAGCTCCTCTAGATAAATTACTAGGAACACGGTAAATAACTGAGAACGCTTGGTCAAGTTTTATCGGGTGTCCAGTATCTACCAAGTGGGCTAAGACTGCACTATTTATGCCTTTGGTTACTCCTTTACTCAACCATACAGGTACATGTTCACGTGCGCGCATGGATAAAGCCCTCTGAGTACGGCCAATATAACTAGCTCCACATGAGCAGTTGAATTCGTAGATGCACATTGATGAGGCCATCTTTGGTAATTTATCCTTTACTTGCTGTGTGAGTACTGGTTTAGTTGAGAAGTTTAGTACCAATTTAGCTGCGGGAAATGTTCTATCTATTGCTCTATTGAGTCGACACTTTAGAATGTCAGCTGCAATTTCCCCTTTGTAACTTAACTTAAGATACAAAGGTTTCTTGTCTACGGTATCCACCTTTTCCCTGTCTATAGGTATTGACATATACTTTCTTAGGAAGCTCTGTGGATATCCATTCTCTTGCAGTGTGAGTTTTAGTTTATGCATTTCTTCCTTAATGCATTCCTCTGAGCATATTCGTTTTATTCTGTAGCTAAGACACTTAACTAAGTTTCTTTTATGCTGAATCGGTGTGAAACTATGGAAATGGGTGTACTGACCCGTCCAAGTTTTCTTTCTAAATAATTTCCTTTGTAGATATCCATCTGTCTTCATGGTAAGTAGGACGTCTAGGAAAGGTAAACTGTTATTGTCTTCTTCTTCACATGTAAACTGAATAGTTGGGTGAACACTATTAACGGTATTCAGAAGCTCTTGTTTATTAAGATTTCTATTACAAACGATAAACGTATCATCTACGTATCGACAATAATAGTCAAACCCTTTAATCGTGTCTTTGAGTGGACCATTTTCAAGCTTTGCCAGGAAAATATCCGCTAGCAAAGGGCCCAAAGGTGATCCCATGGCTACCCCATCAACTTGTCTATAAAAACCATTATTGAACATAAACTGAACGTTCATAGTGCACTTCAATAATAATTCTTTGACCTTTTCGGGTGGGATTCCTACATCTATTTTCTTTTCTATCAGCTGGTCACATATGTAGTTGACTGTTTCAAGCAGTGGGACATTGGTGAATAATGATGCTACATCCAGTGACATCATTTTCTTTCCCTTTACATTCAAGCTTTTGGTAGTTTCCACAAAGCTGAATACGTCTTTTACACTGAATTTCACTACTTCGCGATGTAGTGGTTCTAGTGCCTTTACCAACCACTTAGCTGTAGAATGATAAGGGGATTGGCACATATCTAAGATGGGACGTAGTGGTACTCCCGGCTTGTGGACTTTCGGTAAACCATAAAGTCTTGGTGTGTGCGTACCTGAGGGTTTCAATTCGTCGAGTGTTTCTTTAGGAATCAGATTACTCTCAACTAATGATTTTAGTGTCTTGGCCATTTGGCGTTCGGTTGCCTCCGTTGTGTCTTTACAACTGCTTAGCTTTTGAAATTTCGTATGGTCGTTTAGAATGATATTCATTTTGTCTAAATAATCACTCTTATTCATGATAACTGTGCCAGATCCTTTATCAGGTCTAGTTATTATCAGATTTTCGTTCTTTTTGAGGTCACGTAATGCCTCTCGGTGTTTCTTTGTAAGTAGACTGTTGGCGGGATGTTTGCTGCTCTTAAACTGGTAGCAGGAATCGATTAGGGTACTTTTAAATCTTTCTAGCTCATACTTGGACGTAGGAGTTAGGTCGCTTGTCTGGGTAAATAGGTTTTCAAATTGGACATCAGTCTCTAAATGATCAACCTGATTACGTCTGTCACAGAATTTTAAACCGAGAGATAAGGCTTCAAGCTGTGTCTTATCTAAGCATACAGAGGAAAAATTGAAAACGTACCGGTTATAGTCAATTGGAAAATGAGTTTCGGTCGTTTCTGTATCTAGTCCTTTAGTTAATAATATCAATTTCTTGCTTTCTCGAGTTTTTGAACTTCATTAACGTAGTTAATAAATAAATCCTTCAGGTTTTGAGGAAGTTCATCGACGGCGTAAAGTCTTTGAGAAATATTTCTCTCTAGTTCAGATATATAAACTTGAAGTGATTCGATTTGATTAACGGCGAATCGCTTTAGTGACTTCTGATTCGGTCGTGTTTTGCATCGACGAAGGGATTTTGAATATAATTTAGGATACCTGTTGTTCACAATACAATTTCGAATAAATTCCATATGCGTTTTCGCTTCTGTGAGCCTAGCACTATACTTCAGGTACTCATTAAGTGCCTTTAGAGCTACGGGATGCTCACTAGATTTCAGTAAATTAAATATTCCCATAATTTATTCAGAACAAAATATTTAGAGCGAACAATTGTTTTCAATAAATTCTTCTTCAGGCTCTACAATTATAAATCCATTAATGTAAGCATACAATAGCCAGTAAAGGCGAATTAGAATCATATCAGAAAGTGTATTGTGGAACAAGTATAAGATGGGATGAAACAATAGTCATATAGTCATATAGTTTTTTAATATGCATGGTCAATAACAACATGGGACAGAATGAGATGAAATAATTTAATGATGTGTGTATATATATAAATATAGTTGACAGAAAATACAGGTTTCAAGGGTGAGTGTAATCAGGGTGTGTGAGGCAATATGAAAATAAACCAACGAATGGGGCGGTCTAGACTTAAGTTCAAGGTTGAAAATAACAACAATAAGAATGATTGTAAAATAATAACGATGATATGGTGTAAAATTAAAATTAAATGTACTATTGGTGAATGATTGTCAAATAATAATAATGAATATAATGAAGTGGAATGAACAGGATTTTGTAAATACGATAGTAAGTTAGAAAAGCACTATTTAAACCTAAGGTAATAAAATCATAAGAAAGGTCATGAAATCATAAAAGTCGAAAATGAACGTTTGTCAATGAAACAGAGGAATAGAAGAAGGAAAAGAAAAGAAAAGAAAATCGCGAAAGGAATTTATAGTGTTAATGGAGGATTTGTTGGCTTTATTGTAGGCCAAGGTAAACATAGAGGTTGAACATACTTCTTCTGTATGCAGAGGGATGGTCTTCTGGTATTAATTGCAACTGCTTCAGCTACTGATAGAAGACGTAGTCGAGCTCCTCTAGATAAATTACTAGGAACACGGTAAATAACTGAGAACGCTTGGTCAAGTTTTATCGGGTGTCCAGTATCTACCAAGTGGGCTAAGACTGCACTATTTATGCCTTTGGTTACTCCTTTACTCAACCATACAGGTACATGTTCACGTGCGCGCATGGATAAAGCCCTCTGAGTACGGCCAATATAACTAGCTCCACATGAGCAGTTGAATTCGTAGATGCACATTGATGAGGCCATCTTTGGTAATTTATCCTTTACTTGCTGTGTGAGTACTGGTTTAGTTGAGAAGTTTAGTACCAATTTAGCTGCGGGAAATGTTCTATCTATTGCTCTATTGAGTCGACACTTTAGAATGTCAGCTGCAATTTCCCCTTTGTAACTTAACTTAAGATACAAAGGTTTCTTGTCTACGGTATCCACCTTTTCCCTGTCTATAGGTATTGACATATACTTTCTTAGGAAGCTCTGTGGATATCCATTCTCTTGCAGTGTGAGTTTTAGTTTATGCATTTCTTCCTTAATGCATTCCTCTGAGCATATTCGTTTTATTCTGTAGCTAAGACACTTAACTAAGTTTCTTTTATGCTGAATCGGTGTGAAACTATGGAAATGGGTGTACTGACCCGTCCAAGTTTTCTTTCTAAATAATTTCCTTTGTAGATATCCATCTGTCTTCATGGTAAGTAGGACGTCTAGGAAAGGTAAACTGTTATTGTCTTCTTCTTCACATGTAAACTGAATAGTTGGGTGAACACTATTAACGGTATTCAGAAGCTCTTGTTTATTAAGATTTCTATTACAAACGATAAACGTATCATCTACGTATCGACAATAATAGTCAAACCCTTTAATCGTGTCTTTGAGTGGACCATTTTCAAGCTTTGCCAGGAAAATATCCGCTAGCAAAGGGCCCAAAGGTGATCCCATGGCTACCCCATCAACTTGTCTATAAAAACCATTATTGAACATAAACTGAACGTTCATAGTGCACTTCAATAATAATTCTTTGACCTTTTCGGGTGGGATTCCTACATCTATTTTCTTTTCTATCAGCTGGTCACATATGTAGTTGACTGTTTCAAGCAGTGGGACATTGGTGAATAATGATGCTACATCCAGTGACATCATTTTCTTTCCCTTTACATTCAAGCTTTTGGTAGTTTCCACAAAGCTGAATACGTCTTTTACACTGAATTTCACTACTTCGCGATGTAGTGGTTCTAGTGCCTTTACCAACCACTTAGCTGTAGAATGATAAGGGGATTGGCACATATCTAAGATGGGACGTAGTGGTACTCCCGGCTTGTGGACTTTCGGTAAACCATAAAGTCTTGGTGTGTGCGTACCTGAGGGTTTCAATTCGTCGAGTGTTTCTTTAGGAATCAGATTACTCTCAACTAATGATTTTAGTGTCTTGGCCATTTGGCGTTCGGTTGCCTCCGTTGTGTCTTTACAACTGCTTAGCTTTTGAAATTTCGTATGGTCGTTTAGAATGATATTCATTTTGTCTAAATAATCACTCTTGTTCATGATAACTGTGCCAGATCCTTTATCAGGTCTAGTTATTATCAGATTTTCGTTCTTTTTGAGGTCACGTAATGCCTCTCGGTGTTTCTTTGTAAGTAGACTGTTGGCGGGATGTTTGCTGCTCTTAAACTGGTAGCAGGAATCGATTAGGGTACTTTTAAATCTTTCTAGCTCATACTTGGACGTAGGAGTTAGGTCGCTTGTCTGGGTAAATAGGTTTTCAAATTGGACATCAGTCTCTAAATGATCAACCTGATTACGTCTGTCACAGAATTTTAAACCGAGAGATAAGGCTTCAAGCTGTGTCTTATCTAAGCATACAGAGGAAAAATTGAAAACGTACCGGTTATAGTCAATTGGAAATTGAGTTTCGGTCGTTTCTGTATCTAGTCCTTTAGTTAATAATATCAATTTCTTGCTTTCTCGAGTTTTTTGAACTTCATTAACGTAGTTAATAAATAAATCCTTCAGGTTTTGAGGAAGTTCATCGACGGCGTAAAGTCTTTGAGAAATATTTCTCTCTAGTTCAGATATATAAACTTGAAGTGATTCGATTTGATTAACGGCGAATCGCTTTAGTGACTTCTGATTCGGTCGTGTTTTGCATCGACGAAGGGATTTTGAATATAATTTAGGATACCTGTTGTTCACAATACAATTTCGAATAAATTCCATATGCGTTTTCGCTTCTGTGTATATGTATGAGATAATGGAGATAGATCGGACATATATTGAGAAGGCCGTTGAATACCACTGCACGAAATGCAGGCCATTGCTTGAGTAGAATCCTAATGAGAAGCGACGAGTAGTTGGTTGGTGCAACGAAGAAAAGGAGGAGATCGCTAGGAGAGGAGATGAGAGACAATTGGCAATCGTGTGACTAGCCAGATGAAGAGAATATCAGTAGACAGAAGAAGATGGGGTGTGTTGTTGAAGAAATTGGAACTCAAAGAAGTTATACGAACAATAAAATCAAATAATGGAAACTAAATTGTAGGGTTATATGAGTGCCTTGGTATAATTATGAACAACAATGTGTTGTAAGTCCATTATGGATAAGATTTTATTTCGATAAATCACACACAGTGTTGTACAGTTATATTAACTGATGACCACAGTTCGAGCACAAACTATTGCCACTCATTATCATATCAAGTAACTCACACAACTTTTTCTTTCATTTATATACATGTACTTGATATGATTATGAGCAATAGTTTGTGCTCGAACTGTGGTCATCAGTTAATATAACTGTACAACGCTGCGTGATTTATCGAAATAAAATCTTATCCATAATGGACTTATACTCTACCACAGTGCCCAAGTATTATACTTATAACAATAAGTTGTGCTCGAAACATCATCAGTAATTCAATAATACTGTGTCACTATGTGTTTGAATTCAGTAAAATTATTTGATGATGAGATTTAAAAAAAAATCAGATAATAATGTTACGTCACTCAATTTGTTTTCCCTCACGTTCCCAGTGGAACATTGGGCTCCAAGCTAGAGGCTTGAAGATTCCGTAGCAGTGTTGATTTTTACAGGATGGGGTTGCTAGTCTCATATCCAACCTTTCCTCTTTACCAGTCTCACTATTGGCTTAGCGAGGTAAAGGAGTGCGTCTGTGGCCGGGGCTCGAACCCCGGACCATGTGCATGGTCGGCGAGTGTCTTAACCGCTGTGCCACCGACGCTCTCTCTATTTACATACTTAGTTTAGTTCAAGTCTCCACCTTATTAGTGTTGCCGAATAAACAGCTCCAATTCTACTAATATCTACTACTAACACAGTTATTATTACTATTCCCTCGGGTTCCAGGCGGAACATATGTCTTCAACAGCATATTTCTAGTGGTCCTTATTTTGCTGGCCCTACGACTGCTCATAGTTTGTCACCTCCTTCCAGCAGGATCTCTTCCATTCCACCTTCACAACCATGCCGAACCCATCACTGGGATTAGGGGTTCCACTTGAAGTATGGCCACCCCTTGTTTATATTATCAACCCATTTCTTATCATCCCTCAGTTATATCACCTCTTCATTAAAAACGTGTTTTATTTACTTTCCTTACAATCTAACATTACTTAATCGGTTCCTTTGTTTTTACTAGCCTTTATCGACTACTGAGTCTACCTGAACACTTGTTTGTTTAATCGCGCTGTTTTTCGTTATTCGCGTTATCACAGATTGCCTCACTTTTTCATCCTTATTATTGATAAAACCATTATTATTGTTATTATTACCATTATTATGACTAATTGTACAGTTTATATGAACCATCTTATTATCCTATAGACAAAACATCATGGATGGTTTAAATTTGTACTTTTTATTTTTTAAAGTTATGTACATTAGAGTTAAGCCCGATGAAATCCAATTGAAACCATAATATTGCTCGCTTATAGGTGTTGTTCTAAAACATTAAATAAAATGTTGTGGAATTTGATAAGATGGAATTCAATATTGTAAAAACAAAAGCAAAGTAATAAATTTGGATTTAGAATGACACGTTAGACAAGCGGAAACAATTCAGAGTGAGAATAGTAACAGTCATAATAATCGTGGCAGTAAGGGAAAGGTACATAGATTAACCAAATAAATAAATGTCTATCCCTCTATGGTCAAGGTAGATGTAGGAGTTGTACACAAACGCCTGGTTGGCTTAAATTCATGAGTAGTCAAGACCTCCGTCGTGTTTAGAAGTTTTTCACGAATAAAACACAGCCATCAAGTGAGCATGGATTTGTAGATGATTCTAAAATTATGGTCAAGGTTGGCATATTGATAGGAGTCAATCAAGTATTCTAGAATACAGCTTCACACAACCCTTTTTTCTCTCTTTTGAAACCATGCTGCTAGAGTATGTTCTCGATTTCGTATGGAAAGTTTCCTCGGGTTTTTACCACGCACCTTGCCCAACAACAGCAGTTGGACTGATAGATGCACATGCTGGCGACCAGACAGGACAGATTATCTTTAACAGAGTTGGCAAACATCATTTGTAGACTGATTTAGAGAGACGGCTTTTGAGCATTCCTGAAATTTGATTACCTTTGAATTCCAAGTGGACGAATAAAGTTTTCTTAGGAACCGCATCGGTGACCAGTTTGGACTGCTTATATTTTGTGTCACTGTCAATGTATCCGTTCGAGTTACCGTTTTCTGCGGGCGTGGCCTTCAGGCAGTCAAGTTCAGAGTCAATACCATCAGAGCTACAAATGTTTCTTATGCTAAAGCGGAGCGAATGAATAAGGTTCCCATTCGTGGAGATTGGCACCACACTATAAAAATTAGTTAATTGTGTGTAACATGTACGTTCCCTGTGGATGAATGTTTTTGAGAAATCCATCATTGCGTCTACTGAGACACACGTCAAGAAATGGAATGCTCAGTTCGCATTCTTTTTCTTTTACAGAAAGATGGATGGCAGTTTTTAAATGCAAACAAGATATCGTCAAGAATTACTCTCTTATCGCAGATAACGAAAATGTCACCTATGTATCTTCCATAAGTGTCAAACTGACCGATGTGTTGGATATGTTGAGTGTTAAAAATATGATCAGTAATCTACGTGTATCATCTTGATTGCTAAAACACAATCGATATGAGCACACGTCTGACTGTAAAACGTATCAGAAGAAATTAACTATATAAACTGAACAGTGCTCACTAACCTGAATGGATTGCAGGTATAATTTTTATCACACAAGCAAGCTTCATTACCTCGACTATTCCATGCCAACCTTGCAATGTGACCGAATAGGTCTTCTATTGATTGTTTATCACACTACATGTGTGCTTGGTTAAGTGGTGCCATCATGGAGTGAAGAAGCCATTAGACAACTCTTGATTTGCAGATAATTCTAATCGGTAATAAACATATATATATATATATATATATATATATATATAATCGTCCAGTTCCTGTGCTCATCTTAACTTTCATCTACGTATTGTAATTGACCGTGACCTATTATTCTCACCTGCATATTGACCTCCCAGTCATATTATAATTAAATTTAAGAACTCATTAAGGTCAACAGGATTCTTCAACCGAAATAAATGACTCAATCGCTAACACCCTGACAAATTACAGGCTGACAAAATGACAATATATGCAATACAGAACATGTTAATCATACGCGTGAATCAATTCAGTCAAAATAAAAACTCAGCATTACTGATGCTAAGTCTTGTTTAACAGGTACCGGCTAGTAATGCAGTCGAAATAGCACATTTCGTCCTACTTAGGTCTTTTCAGACGGACATACCCACGGTTTAACTGTGGTGAGAGCAGCCTGCTAGCCAATTGGTTGACATTAATCTACGTCAATGTCTAGGTCACTAATATGGGCCGTGAGAATATATGAACAAGGCTGATTCAACAACCAATCACAGCAAACTTAAACGTGGGCAAATATGATTCGCAGACAGATGGCTCCACCTAATGAGGAACTCGAAAACTACCAAACAGAAGACTGCATTTGTTTACTTGACTAGGCTATAATAATGTATGTGAAATTTATATAAATACGTGTTGATTTCCGTAATAAAACGGTCTGTTGCCTGGCCCTTGTCTTCTGTTGTTACATAACAATTGATGGTCCTCTCACCTTGATAACGATCCCCAAATTATTCCTTGAGTGTAAAAAAATGCTCTCCAAACAAATAAATCTTGATTTATAGTTGATAAATATATTGACAAAGGAATTTTATCTGACATAGTCTTCAAGAGTCTACTATTTCTTTCTCACATGACTGCTTACTTCCTTTTACTTAATTTCTATTTTATTGTTGTTTATTGTCAATAAATTTAAAGAACAGAATACCTGAACATTTATAATTGTTGAACTGATATTGTTGCTTAGCAACAGTAATGTTTGCGGTAAATAATTTTTCAATTCAGTGTTTGCATCAGTCATACACACACATAAGCATTTTTTATACATTTCCTTGTTAAAATAGAGTGTCATTGTTCATTTGTAGTAGGTAAGACAAACAAAAAAATAGGACAAAATAGAAGGTTATGAATGACTGGCAGATTAATAGAAAAAATTTATAACAATAAATACAGATGATTATAAAAGTTGTTTTAACATATTCTGCTTTACGCCATTTAAAAGTAATTCAGCGAAGAAAATTATTTTTCATCTACAAAATCATCTTCACAGGTTGTTCTCTAATTTCTATATTCGTCGAAGAACTTCCTCATAATGTGACATCCAATTGATGCGATTGTGTTTTCTAAGCTGCGTTTGCGAAGCCCTACTAGGCAACATCATCATCCTGTACTTAAATTTCTGGAAGTGAGCTTTTAGATTTCTCCACGAGTTGATTAATCATCTCTCCTGGTGACCTTGGACGTGGTTGGTTGTCTTTATGTGTTTTCACACCCTCTAGGCTACTTGTGTTGGAACCGATAGTTTCCTTGACTTGAACTTTGACCCTTTGTGTGTGAAATTTCCCTCTTATCGGTTGGTAAATTTTGTCTATCTCACTGTGTCTATTGACTGATGATTCACCGGAATACCAGGCTTCTAAACGTTCTCTAGCATTCTCGTTGTTTCCTCTGTCTAATATTTGAACGTTGGTTGTCTCAGTCGAATTGATGTCCGTGGTTGTGTGTATGCAATGACATGGGTGAGGGAGTGGATGTCATGTCTTTTGACGGCTAGCTTATGATCTTGGATACGAAGACGTAGGGGACGTCCACATTGGCCAATGTAGTGTTTTTCTCAGTTGTTACAATATATTTTGTAGATAATGTTGGTTTTATCTTCTTTCGCTGTTGAGTCTTTTGGTTGTGACATAGAACTGAGTGAAGTAACTTTGTTGATTTGAAAAGTCTTGTGGTGGTTTCTGAGATGTCCTTTATATATGGTATAGAGATTTCCTTTGTGCTTTCCGTAGGGGCTTTTGATTTGATGGGTTGACTTGAGAGTATATGTCTTTTAAGGAAACTCCGTTGATATCCATTCTTTTGGAAGACATCCATGAGATACTTTTCTTCAATTTTCCCTAAGGTGGGAGTGCTGAAATGAGTCCTTGCCCTCTTGAATAGTGTTTGTATGCAATTCCTTTTGTGTGTTATTGGGTTGTTGCTGTTGTAATTCAGGATTTGGTCTGTGTGAGTTGATTTTCTATAAACTTCAGTTTGTAATTCCCATGTGGTTGTTCGCTTAACTAAGACGTGTAAAAATGGTATTTTGTTCTCGAATTCCTCTTCTCTTGTGGATTTGATGTTGCTGAAGACGTTGTTTATTAAGTTGTGAGTTTTATCCAACTCATTTTTTTATTATTACAAATGTGTCGTCTATGTAACGTAATAAAATATTGGGTTTGATCTTTGCTAGGTTTTCAAGTTCTTTCATCACTGCTTCTGCAATCAAACCTGATACTGGCTATCCCATGGGCGTCCTTTTGACTTGTTCATATATTTGGCCGTTGAATTGGAAGTAGGTTGCTGGGCATAAATTTATGCATTCCATCCAGCTTGTGTGTTGCATTTTTGATTGTTGTGGGAGGTGTTCGTCGTTGCCAAGTAATTGCTCCATGGTCTCTTTTGCCAGTTTTTGTTCGATTGAGGTATATAATGCTGTGATGTCAAAGGATATCATTATTTCTTGTTCATCTATTTGGATGCCTCTGATTTTCTCTAGGAATTGGATACCAGGGTTGATGGAGTGATCACAAGATTCTGTTAGGTGTTTCAGTTTTCTGTATAATTCCTTGCATAAATTATATGTTGCAGTTCCTGGAAGTGACACATTTGGTCGTAACGAGACATTCGGCTTGTGTATTTTTGGTCTGCCATAGAATTGTGGAAGGATTGGTCCACTGGATTTCATTCGCCATTGGTCTTGTTTTGTGATCTTTCCAGTTTTGGTGAGCTTGTTTGAAGTCCTTTGGATGCCGTTGTCTAATGTTTGTATAGGATTTATTGGAAGTTGTTGATATACATCCTCGTCTTTGAGTAGTTCCTAAGCTTTCTTCTCTGTCCATGACTACCGTTGTTCTTCCCTTGTCAGTTGGCAGAATGACAGTGTCCTCCCTGTTTTTCAGCTTTGTGAGGGCCATTAGTTCTTGAGAGTTGAGTTGTATGTCTTGTTTTTTTTGTTTGACCTTTGGTACAATTATTCGGCGTATCTCTTTCTTTATTTCCTCGTTCGCGTTTGATGATTTGAGTAATGATTCAAGGACAGCGAAAAAATCAGTTTTTTAAACATCTCCGGTGTTGTAATGTAATCTTTCTTGGACGTCCTCTTCGTCTTCGTATCCACGAACATAAGCCTGGTATTCCGGTGAATCACCAGTCAATATATACATCGAGATAGACTATATTTACCAACCGATAAGAGAGAAATCTCACACACAAAGGGTCAAAGTTCAAGTCAAGGAAACTATCGGTTCCAACACAAGTAGCCTAGAGGGTGATCAGAGATTCGGCGCGTCATAAAGAGCATCTCAAACAAACTACAGACCTTCATTAACAGTTGTCTTTGCTCAGTACTTCGATCATGATGAGATGGCCGGTCAGAAAAGATCACCAACAGGGATCTCTGGCAATGAGCGAATCAACTCTGCAAGAACCGATTGAGAAACAAATAGGCAGGAAGAAATGGAGGTGGATTGACTGGCCATAGTCTGGGGAAACCATCAAGTGACATCACTAGACAAGCCATTGCTCGAGTGGAACCCGAAAGGGAGCGGCGAGTTGGTCATCAATGCGAGACTTGTGACTTGGAGGTGGTCATGTGAAGAGGAGATGAAAGCATGTGGGCAGACTTGGAGCGGAGTGAAGGGGTTGGCAGAAAACAGAAGGCAATGGATACGCGCAGCTGAACCCTATGTTCCTCTAGGAATTAAAGGATATAATAATAATAATAATAATCCTTTCCAGTGTGTCCCATTATCTTTCATATAGAGACAACGAAGAAAACGCGTCCTCTTTTAATCTCTGAAGCATATATCAGTACCCGACAGGCATTGCCACTAAACATCCAGTTCCTTGTCTTTGTTCTGAATCCTGTAGGTACCCACACTCATTTCAGGATAACACCGCCTTACATACTTTCCCTATCCTCTCTGATACTGACAGCCTCATCTCTTCCATCTGTAGTTAAAATGATACTGTTGAAAGAGTTATTAGTAGCAGGCTGCTTTCCTTAGATTTCTCCCTGTGACTGTAACTGCTGTTGGTTGTTGTCGTTGTTGTTGAAGGAGGGTGTTTTCATTATCTCGTTCTTATCTATGTTCAAATGAGGTCATTTCTTTGTTACCTGTTCTAACAACGGTCTAATTTTTGCCTGTAACCCTTCGAGGTTGTCAACCCCTAGATATCCCTTATCAGTTAAATCCAGAGATTCTAGTGGTTTTTTTCCAATCCCAAGTACGCTTGTATTTATCTGACTCACAAAGCCTACTGTAGTCCAGTTAACTCCTGACAAAGATAAGGTAATACGAAATATACCCAGGAAAATAGGATGATAATGAAGGCACATAGAGAAAGGGTCCAAAATAAACCATGTAGTAGATGAAAAGAGTAAACAGAGGGTTAATTAAGAAAAAGATGTTACTAAAACTTCAAACAAAAATACAAAACATTGAAAATCGTTAAATAAATCATTATTAACAAAGTAGTAGAACATGGAATTATATCCAAGGTAGAACGACGGGGTTGAGAAATTACTTCTGTGTGCATATATAGCCGTATCCAGTCGACACCACTAGAACGTAGGAAATGCAAAGTATACGGAAGCTTACCGTTTTCAAGAGGCTTCTTTCGACATTTTAGAAAACTTTGGATGAATTGTCCTTTTAAGTTGAATGACCATTACTTTTCTGCGGCCAAGCGGGATCATGTTCCTTGACTCTTTTAGACAAAACACACAACTGGAACGATCCGAATGTCTCGCTCCACATGAGCAAGTAAATTGATAGATACACAAAAAAGTGGTCATTTGCGGTAGTTTATCCTAAGAGTTGTGGAAGAACAACGGGTGACATGAGAATACAAATCGTAATGTAGTAGCAGCGGATATTGCTTTCAGGATGTTAGACATTCTTCTCTCTAGGATGTTGGCTAGGCTATCACCTCTGAATGCTACATTTATGCATAACACCGTCTTCGGGACAGAAGGGGAGTGTCCTTTTTGATTTTTGGTTTTATGTATTAATCTTTGAAGAGTGATGAATATCCATTCTCAAGTATGTGTTTTCCTCAAAAGAGAAATGTCTTCTGGTTCGAGTCTACAGGTTCTGGGAATTCTAACTTTCATATGTCTCTCAGAAGGAAAAATGTGTGTTACAACGCTAGATAACATGTATCCTTTTGACTTGGTTCATTTTTAAAGAGATTTCATTTTCAAACTAAATGCAGCTACGCTAGGGAGGATCAAACTTAAATGCGAAGTATCGCACTGACTGATTGCAGACACATAAAATTGAAAGTTCGCTGTTTAGCATAACGTGATACTGTGTAGTCAAATGGCTTCGTAATTCATTGTCAACCAAATAGTCCATAAATTCATCAGTCCTTGAGCTATGGCTTTTTGTAAATAGCTATTATTATCGTGGTTATTCCTTTGGATTCGCGGTAAAACATAAATCTTCACCAAGACGTCACTATTTCACTCTGGTCTCTGCAGGTTTTGTGAACTAGCTCCATGATTGAACATAATCTCTCAACCACCTTTCCACCGTAAGATCTCATCCATGTCACCTTTGGATGCTCAGCTCAATATCTCTCCTTTGGGTTTGTTTTTCTGAGTATTGTCACTCAACCAGCTTCTCAGAGCAGGCTTCTGATCCATCTCCATATTTGATGGACTGTAGACTCTTAGTTGGTTCATTGCCGAAACTTCTCTTAAATGGAAAGATTAAAAGATGATTTGTGACTCATTAATATTGTTCCCTTGGGTTCCTAGTGGAACATAGGGCTTCAACTGAACGTCTCCACTTGCCACTTCTGTCTTCCTTCTGCTGTACTTTTCATCTGCATCCATGTTAGTCCATACTGTTTCAACTCCTCTTCACACGATCTCCTCCATGTCAGCCTTGCACTAACTTCCCACTCGCCGCTTCCCTTTTGGGTTCCACTCGAGGGCTTGACGCGCGATTTCACCCAGCGGTCTACTCAGCGAGTGAGCATCCAATCCATCTCCACTTTCTCCTGCATATTTGTTGGACGATTGGTTCTTGCATTGTTTGCTCCCATAATTCCCTCTTGGTGATTCTTTCCGGCCCGGCCATCTGATCTTCAGTATAGAGCGAAGACAGTTGTTAACAAGGGTATGCAGCAGGCTGTTGGAAATATTCTCTGTGACCCACCCGCCAAGTTTCTCATCCGTATAGAACAACTGACTGACTTGACGTTTGTAATGAAAATCCGAATTTTGCTGTTGATGGTGGCTGAGTGACCAAGATTTCCAGATTGATTTCAGGTTGATGAATGTCTGTTTCTCGCCTCCCCGATTCTCGCTCGATTTGACATCCTCGTCTGGTCTTACTGCCTGTATTTGAGACAATGCTCCCTAGTTAAGCGAGTGAATGAAGTAACCTCTTTCAAATCCCTCCCGTTGATGGTGATTGACGCTGGATGTTGCCGCTATTGTTGTTGGTTGGTTATTTTCATAACTTACGTCTTGTCTATGTTCACTTGGAGTCCTGTCTTCGTCGGCTGCTTCTTCGACCAATTTATCGTCGGTTTTTGCTTCTAAGTCTTCGATTTTATGTGACATCAAACATAAATCATCCACGCGCGAAATCCAGGTCTTCTAGGTTCTTCGCATCGGTCCTTAACCTCGCCTAGATTACCAGCTCGCTAGATTTCTAGCGCCCTAGTTTTCTTGCTGATCCCAAGCCCGGAAAAAGAAGGAGGGTTGAGGAATGGTGCTAGCAAGTCCACCGTCGTGAAACAACCAATCGAAACAACCAGAAACTTCAACGAATAAATATATTAAAAATTCTAAAAACATAAGCAATAACCTTATTTTTTGCTGGAACATAAATAATCCACGCGCGAAATCCACGTTTTCTAGGTTCTCCGCGTCTCTCCAAGATATTCCTGTCTTCTCGTTTCCCACAGTCTGACGCATAATCCAGTCAGTCCACCACAATTAGGAATTTCATCGTGGGCGATAATAAGCACCCTTGTCTGACTCCTGCGTTTACTCCACACGCCTTGCTGAGTTTCCGTTGTGGATGACTCGACATGTGCGGTTATCTTACATCTGCTGAATAAGGTTGATGAATATTTGGGGTACGCCGTAGTACTCGAGTAATTTCCAAATTACTTCACGATCAACGCTGTCGAAGGCCTTCTCAAAGTCTATGAAGTTGAGGTGGGGGTTTGATTGCCATTCCATGCTTTGTTCGATGATGATGATGATGCGTGGAGATGCAATTTGGTCAGAACATGACTTGCCTTTCCTGAATCCAGCTTGTTCTGGTAGGTAAGAGTTTTGTCTCCAGTGCGTCCTTAATTCTCTCTAGGATGATGCGATTCAGGATTTTACTTGTCGCGGACAGGAGCGGGATTCCCCGCCAGTTCTTGCAGTGTAGGGCCTATTTCGCCCTTCTTTGGTAGTTTTAATAATAAAAATAATAATGGTAAAGCTTTATTTAAGACAGTATGCTAGTATACGGTACAAAAATTTTCAGCGTATTCAGTTCCAAAGTACTTTCTCTTCGCACAGTATTGACATGTAAAGTAATAATCTGAAGTATATCTTCATTTCGTTGAAGAATTGTACAGCGTTTACTTGGGAACAAGTTAAATCATCGCGCAAGTTTGTGTATAGGTCATTTATAACTGGACGATTAAAACAATGATAAATCCAGATGAAATTAAGCATTTTGGAGGAAAGTAATTTCGGTAGCCCAGTCAGTAGGCACCTTTCCCTCCGTCCAGACCTTTCGCAATAATGGAGTCAGCATGTCTGCTGTCATCTCTAGGTCCGCTTTCAGTGCTTCAGGGGGTATACTATCTGGTCCAGCTGATTTTCCAGCTTTCAGAAGCTCGATTGCATTCAAGACTTCAGCCCTCGTTGTAGGATTGGTGTAAACTTGCAGTTGTGTGCGTGCTGTCGTTGGTATTTCTGGACGGGTTGCAGGTGATGGTCGGTTCAAGAGTCCTTTGAAGTGCTCTGCCTATTGTTTATTCTGTTTTTCATCTTTGGTAATGGGCTTCCCTTGGCTGTCTTTCATAGGTTTCGCTTGTGTTGGTCTCTTCCCGGATAGAGATTTGGTTATCTGATATAATGTCCTCAGGTCCCTTTTGCCTGCTTCCCCCTCAGCTTCAGTGGCGAGGTTGTCGTAAAATCGACTCTTGTCCTTCCTGGCACTCTTCTTTACTTCTTTGACCAGTGCTGTATTAGTTGTTCCCAGCGTCTCCTTCTCCTGTCCGTCCTTGCATTGAATCATTTTCTCTTTCACCATTCTACTATCTTCTATTAATTTCCAAGTGTCCGTTGAGAGACATTCCTTGTCTTGTCTCTTCTTTCTTCCCAGAACCGTTGAACACGTTTCGTTGAAAATCTCCTTCAGAGACTTCCAATGTTCTTCCACGCATGATTCTTCAGTGATGTCACGTAGTGTTTCCTGCTTTGCACTGACAGTTGCAGTGAAAGTGTCCTTTGTGGTTGTGTCCTTCAGTTTCTGAGTGTTGAACTTAATTGTGGCCTATCCCAAGCTATCCTCAACACTTTTAGTTTCACCTTGAAAGTCCCTTGTACTAGATAGTGGTCTGAACCCACATGTGCTCCTCTCCTCGACCTTGTGTCCAGTAGGCTCCGTCTCCACTTTCTTGAAATTGAGATGAAGTCTATTTGATTCTTGGTGTTTCCATCTGGTGAAATCCATGTCGTCTTGTGTATATCCTTGTGTTTGAACACACTACCACCAATCACCAAATCATTGAAGGCACAGAAGTCTGAGAAGAGTTCACCATTGTCATTCATTTCACCGAGGGCCTCTCGACCCATGGTGAGTTCTCTTCCTGTGTTGTCTCCTCCCAGCTTCGCATTCATATCACTCATCAGGGTTTTGATATCGCCATTTGGGACGTTGTCCATTATTGTTTGTAGTTGTCTGCAGAACGCCTGCTTCTTCTCTTGTTCTGAGACGTTTGTAGGCGCATAGCATTGAATGACTGTAAGTTTCCTTCCTTTTGAGTTGAACCTGACTGTCATTATCCTGGAGGAGATTGGTTCCCACTGCGTGAGAGCTTTGGCTTCTGTTGGTGACATCATGATGGCCACTCCCTCGGTGTGCTCGTGGTTGTCCTCTGGGTGGCCGGAAAAGATTACTGTCTCTCCAGTAGGTAGTTGGCACCTTCCAGCTCTGTTCCATCTGCTTTCGCAGATTCCCCACACTTCTATTCTGTACCTTCTCATTCCAGAGGCTATCTGGGCAGTCTTTCCAGTTTCCTTCATTGTACGAACATTTCAGGTACCCATCGTTACTTTTACTTTCATCGAAAGAAGGCAGGCACATCGGCTGACTGGCTTCCCGAAGACTTTCACCAGCCTGCGTCATTTCACTTCCCCGATTCCAGCAAAAAATAAGGTTAATATGTTTTTTTTAGAATTTTTAATATATTTATTCGTTGAAGTTTCTGTAGCGATTTGGTTGTTTTACGGGTTTGGAGTTGCTCGCACCACGCCCCAACTCTCCCTCTTTACCCAGGCTTGGGACCGGCTAGAAAACTAGGAAGCTAGTAGCCTAGCGAGCTAGTAATCTGGAGAGGTTGATTTTTGACTTAAGCATCTTGAAACCAAAGCCTTCGTCTTTGGGATTTAAAAACACCTTTTCCGGTGACTGCCAGTATGAACAAGACATAGGATGGGTGTCAGTTAAATACTCTTAATTACCCCTTGCGTAACTTTTGTGTATTAAGCGCATCCACATTATTACTCATGTGAGTATTCTTAGATAATCAATAATGTTGCAAAGCATAGTGATTACCAAATCGAAAAATCATATGGACTGTAAGATGGGAAGTTGAACATATCACAAGATATGAAATGAATTTTTTTTGCAAAAATAAGCTTCAACAACACAAGATCATTAATTCAAATAGAATCGTGATAGATTCATACTGGCTTATTGATTAATTCTATGCTAATAATGAATAATATTCTTTCGACTGATGATTATGTAATCAAGAGAAATGTCATATGATCGTGTTCTAGTTTCAAAAGAAATTGTCTTTATGTGCGCCTGATCGCGAAACAATATGACATTCGAATAGTTTGCTTTGATGTGCTATTAAAAGAAGAAAATCTTGTCATCTCTAACTGAATTAATTGACGAACGATTACCAATCGGGATCAATCAGTCTGTGTTTCAATTGAAAGTACTCACTCGCTCGTCAACTGGTTGACAGTGTACACCAGGAATTATTTACAATGATAAACAGATAAACGGATACTTCATTGAAAATCCAGGGACTACTGAATAGCTGTTTCATTCTAGCTTAGCAATCTTCAGAAGTGCTCACCAACTGGACTTTGAACGCGAGATCTTCCAGTTACAAGGCAAGCTGATAAACTAGTTGGCCGCTGGAACTCGATCCAATCTTCCATGAATCTCAGCTTCTAAGAACTTGTGATTTTAGCGTGAATGGCACAATCCAGTGTCATCAGCGAGTGTTCTTCCTCACTCCTGAACAGATGGGCGCTACTCGCCACGAGTTGCCACTAGAACTCCAGTTAACGTCATCCTGACGCCAGTGGCTAACAAGTACCAGATGATTTTAAGGGTTTAGTTTTCAGGGAATTTATTCATTTCAAGATTAATAGCGAGATAAAGCGTCTATGAGCCTGCCTTGTAACCGGGAGGTCCTGGATTAGAAATCCTGTCCGTGCGTGCTGATGAAGACCCTAAACTACTACGAAACAGCTGTCTGGTTATCTCTCGTCTTCGAGTCGTCCTACTAACTGATCTCCGCTTGTGTTCAAACCGCAAAAAATCAAATCCCTACAGACTAACCCTTTGAAATTATAAATATAGACCTGATAACTCCTCTGTACTGATTGACGCCTTACTCAATGTCTTTCAAGATCTTGAAATTTAATCACACTAACCGTCGCCTATCCTCCTTTTGGTCAACGTTCTTTCTGCTAATCTGTCTGTCGTCAAAGACGTACGGCTTCAACATCTCGACATTCTTCTATTTTCTGATTTCCTCTTCCTCTCTGTCCACGACCACCCATAATCTCTCATCTCCACCTCCAGCACAAACGGCCTCCTTTATGTCACTCTTGCATCGACAACCCACTTGTCACTTCGCAATTGGATTCCACTCAAGCGATGGCTTGCATTGCGCCAGCTTCACAACCGTCCCGCCATCTTTGATTGAAACCCAACTTCCTAGTGGATAAGTAATGGAAGTATCCTCTTTCAAATATCTTCCGTTGATGGTGACTGGGCTGCTTGTTGTTGTTGTTGCTGATCGTCGGTTATCTTCCTCAACACCGTCTTCCCTATGTTCACCTGGAATCCTATCTTCGCTGCCTGCCAACCTCTTCAGCCAGTTTTTTGCTTTTCGCCCGCAAGTCTTTAAGTTTGTATGAAATAAAAGATAAATCATTGAGGCACGAAATCAATATCTTCTAGAGTATTCTTATCGGTGGCCCAGTGTGTTCCAGCCCCCCTGCTCCCACAGTCTGACACATAATCCAATCAATCACAATTAAGAATATCATCGTAACAGAATGCTTTCCACATGGATACGGGGCATATTTCAGCATGGTTTTACAAAGGAGAAAGATAGGCGTCCCAGGATCCATCTCATTACACTCGAACAATTTCTACCAATCAACTGACATCTATCATGACCTTCAGATCACCTATCAAATTCACACTAACACTGTGGTTCTTTCTTCCTGAAGTTCTAAAGACAGTGGACGCCTTTAACATTCATGAATATGCCTATGAAGGAATTATGTACAATGCCTATTTCTAACATGACTGTAGGGGAATAAAGGTTTATTAACTTATTTTTCGTTGTGTTTATTCACTCCCTTTACCTCCCCCTTATTACTAACATTAATATTAGTATTATTATCTCTTTTCCAATAGATTCCAGTATTGTTCATTTAATGACTAAAATCCCAAACAATCACGAAAAATACCCGTCCCTACTGAATGTGGAAACAAACAGTTCAGGGAAGAGTCTTTTTCCAAGCACAATCGATTTCAAATCTGTCTTCACAAACATCTTCACTACGGAGACAATTTACTTCACATAGAAGTAATTGAAAGACGATGACTTAAATATTGGAAAACCGAAATCGAAGTTAAAAAAAATTCTAATTGGATGCACTCTGAACGTTAAACTAACAATCAATGGTACTGCCTACAGACAGTAAGATAGTGTGGCTATCGCTTTACCTTTAGTCCTGCAATTTACAGTTATTTTCACGGCGAATTCGCCAAAACGTCCGTTGCAATAGAACACTGACAACTCTTCTCTGTACAAAAAGGTACGTTGATGACACGTTTATAATTTGTGACAGCATATGTGACTTTAATAACATACTTAAGGTTTTTAATAACTGTCTCGTAAACATCATATTTAAAATTAAATCAGAAACCGAACCAACAGTCTCATTTCTAGACGTTCGGCCAACAAAGAAGATTGATGGAATTTTGAGAAGATCATTATATAGGGAGCGTACGGTAATGATTATTTGACAAGCGGGATCTGATAATAAGTCTTACGACTGGAATCCGAAGAATCTTTAGCATTCATTCAGTAGAAGAAAACATCTTTCTTTTGAGGAAAACACCATTTAAGAGTGCCTACCCATCAGGCTTTATAGATGAACACATAAAACCTAGAAGCAGAAAAGAAGACACTCTCTGTGTGTCGACTTGTACGCTAGACATTAATGTAGCATTCAGAAGCGACCTCCTAGCTGATATCCCAGAGAGGAGAATATCTAACGTCCTGAAAGCGAGGTTATTCGCCAGAATATTACGAATGATATTTTCATACCACCCAATGTTCTTCAACAAATGTCTCATTTGACCACTTATATTTGTCCCAACCAGTTCACCTGCTCATATGGAGAGAGATATTCGGATTGTTCGAGGTGAGTTTTGTTTAAAACAGTCAGAGGACAATATGCCGTTTGGCTACAGAAAGGTTGCAGTTACCCAGTGTGTAGGGAAAATTGATTCAAAATCTTCTAAAAAGTCGGAAGAAGCCTCATGAGAACGGTAAGCAGCTGTATACTTTTCACTGCCCACATCTCGGCGATACAATCTGATTACTGCTTTATGTGCATACAGATTTAATTTCTCCACCTCTCCGCTCTACCTTGGGCATATCTCGAAGTTCAACAACTTTGTCAGTAATTTCATTTTTTTTTCATGATTTCACCATGAAATGATCATTTTAAAGCCTGGGAGTACTGGACAACGGTTTCGTCCTAGTTTGGCACCCTTCACAAGTACTCACCTGCCGAAGTTCGAAATCAGAAAGTTCTGGTTAGACGACGATCTGGTAGACCATTAAACCACAGGGACCCGGACCAGACGCTCCTGGGTTTGAACCTCAGTGGTAGCATACTGATGATTGAGATTCCCGAGCACTTGGAAGAAACAGCTGTCCAGTGATCCCAGGTATTTTCAGTGTTCCTTTGACTGATGTCAATCAATGATGAAATTATGAATCCGATCATATCCATTATTATTCAGGGTATTCACACCATTGTTTAAAGTTTTCCTCAGAAGATGAATTGAAAACCATAAAATTATACATTTGCAAAGGTTGACAATAAATTCGTTGAACACAGTTTGTCTACTGAATATATCACGTTCTCAATCATATCTATGACAATTCATCTCTTATCTTACTGTCCTCTTTTGTATATAAAGGCTACTGTATAGACAATTTGCCGAATTACTTGTTTTATTTCGTTTTCACTATTGCCTGGATGGAGAGCTTTCATGAAATTGACATAACGCCCATTAATTTATTTAAACAAACTATTATTGATCAAATAATTCAGGTGTGAACGAGACATCCCTTAAAATAAAATAGAGGTTATTTATGAAAATAGAAGTAGGATAAATTAAATTCCAACGAAATATTTGTTTTTACACTTATATACATCTGGCACAAATAAACAGAACCGTTGTATTTATTATCAGGATTTGTCTGAATAGATTTTAAAATTACCACCAGCGGTTGCCATAGGTTACCAAGGTTTATAAATAACAACATTTATTATTATTAATTATTGAATTGAATTCTTGATTTTCCCGTCGATTGATTGGACCGAAGTGTTCGGTCTCAGGTTGACATGTCGGCTTCATGTGCAGATGCTTCGACGGGAAAATCAAGAATTCAATTCAATAATTAATATATGACCCGTTGCACAAGAGGTGGCTCTCGTGGCCCAAGTGGTCTAGTGGGTAACGCTTCGGCGTTTGAAACTATGGGCACTGGGTTCGAGCCTCGGTGGGAACATCATCACTCACTGAGAAATGCAGGTACATCCAGATGACGAGTCCCAATTAGGACGAAATGCGCATCCTGGATTCCACTGCTAGCCACCATCCACCAATTGTATACAAATTTATTATTATTATTCAGCCTTTACTTTCCCATAGTTTAATGTTGCTTATTCTTTCTGGCCATTTCATCTACAGTATTGAGCCAGCAAAGAGGACAGCTGTTGATGAAATTCCTCAGAAACCTGTTGGAAATCCTTATGGCGCGTCACGCTGACCAAGTTTCTGACCCGTATAGAAGGACCATCTTGACATTAGTGTTGAAAATCCGAATCATGTTCTTCATGCTGAGGTGGAGTGCAGAAGATTTTCAAACTGGTTACCGGTTGATGAAGGCATATCTCACCTTCCCGAATCTGGCCAGCTTTGACTCCATCCTCGCGCCATCTCTTTGTAGTTGAAAAGATGCTTCTTGGCCAGATAAGTGAAGGATGTAATCTCTGTTGATGGTGACTAGTGCTGATTGTTGCTGTAAATGCAGTTCGTTGATTATCTTCCCCACCTCCGTCTTCTCAGTGTTCACCTGCACTCCTGTTTTCTCTGCCTCTTCATCCATTTGGTTCGCTTTTACATGTAAGTCATCCACTTTGTGTGACATTAGACATACGCGCGCTAAATCCGGATCTTCTAGAGCCTTCTTATCGGTGGTCCAGTCTATTCGTGTCTCCTCGCCCCCTATGCACAGTCTGAGGCATAATCCTATCCACCAGAATTAAGAATATCATCGGTGATAATTGGCAACCACCCTTTTCTTATTCCTGTACTCATTCCTTTCAAATGCTTTGCTGAGATTCCCATTGTGGATCATCCGACACCTGGCATTGTCAAACAGCCAGCTGTTGAATGAAGTTGATAAAGATTTGAGGCAATGCACGCCGTGGTGTTGAAGTAGTTTCTAGATTACTTCTCGGTCTACGCCGTCTACTGAAGACCTTTTCGAAGTCGATGAAGTTGAGGTGGACTCGTGACTAACATTCTATGCTTTGTTCGATACCGATTTGTGTAACTGCAGTTTTGATCACCACATGATGTGCCTTTGCTGAATCCAGCTTGTTTCGGAAGGAGTTCTGTATGCAGTGCATCCTTTATTCTCTCCAGGATGATGCAACTAAGTATTTTACTTGGCGTAGACTAGAGCATTATTTCACGCTAGTTCTTGCACAGGCCTAAGTCTCCCTTCTTAGGCGGTTTGACGAGGTAGCCGTTCTTCCAATCAGTAGGTGCTTTTCCTTCCTTCGAAACGTTTTGCAGTAACAAAATGAGAACGTCTGTCGTAATCTCTGGTACCGTCTTCAGTGCTTCGGGAGGAATGACGTCCGGTCCTCCTACCTTCCAGACTGGGTTTCAGTAGCTTTATCGCATCCAGGATTTCTGCCTTTGTTGGAGGACTTGTGTCCACTGGCAGGCACTTCCGTACGTGCTGTTGGTGGTGGTGGTATTTCTGGGCAAGCTGCAGGTGGTGGTCGATTAAGGAGTCCTCTGAAATGATCAGCCCATTGTTTAATTTGTTTTTTCTCCTTGCTGATCAGGTTTCCTTGAGCATCTTTTATTGGTTTCATCATCTGACTTGATCTCTTCCCGGATAGAGACTTCGTTATCTGATAGAGTGTCCTGATGTCTCTTTTACCCGTGGCTTATTCTGCTTCAGATGCCGGGCAGTGAGTCGTAGAATTGTCGTTTGCAAATTCTTTATTCAGTGCAGCGTACAAGGAACTCAGTTTCTCCTTCTGTTGTTCATCTGTGCATTGAGTCATCTGTCTCACCATCCTCCTCTCCTCTATTAGCCTCCAAGTAGGTGTCCGCTGAGAACCGTTTCTTGTCTTATCTCTTACTTCTTCCTAGAACAGTTGTACATGTTTCCTTAAATGTCGCTTTCAGAGAGTCTCAATGTTCTTCCACACCGGTTTTCTCAGTGATGCCACGTAGTGTCTCCGACTTTACTCTGATCATATCTGTAGTGAAGGCGTCCCTGACAGTTTTTCCCTTCAGTTCGTAAATGCTGAACTTGAATTTTTTTCCTTCACGTTCCCAGTGGAACATAGGGCCACAAGCTAGTGACTTGACGTTTCTGTAGCAGTGTTTAATTTTACAGGATGAGGTTACTAGTCTCATGCCCAACCCTACCTCTTTACCAGGAGTGCGTCGACCGAGGATCGAACCCCGGGCCATGTGTATGGTAGGCCAGCGTCCTAACCGCTGTGCCACCAACGCGAATGTGTGACAAACTCTATTCTAGAACACCTAATCGACTCCTGTCACTCCACCAACCCTGACCATGATTTTAGGATCATCTATCGAATCCATGCTCACTCGCTTGCCACGTGTTTTCGTCATAAACTTGTAAAGACGACGGAGATCTTGGCTATTCATGAAGTTAAGCCAACCAGGCCTTTGTGTACCAAAGAGGAGAGGAATAGACATTTATTTATTTAGGTATTTTGTTTATTTATTTATTTTATGTACCTTCCCCTTATTAAGATGATTATTATTATTACTATTCCCACTGTGAATTGTTTCCGCTTGTCCCACTTGTCATTCTAAATCCAAAATTATCTTTCTGTTGTTGTTATTTTTACAATATTGAATTCCGTCTTATCAAATGTCACACCATGTTATGTAAAATTTTATATTCGCCCACTAATCCTATAATTATGCTCCACTTTCTAACAACAGTGCGTCGGTGGCACAGTGGTTAGGACTGTCGCCGACCATGCACATGGTCTGGGGTTCGATCCCCTGCCGACGCACACCTGATATCAATGGTCGGCCTGCAAAATTTGGGCTACCGATATCCATGCTGAAAATTCCACACTTGTAACAAACATATAGTGTGGAATCAAGCTGTAATTAAAAATAAAAATAATAAAATCTATACACCTTATGCAGTATTCTATATATGACATAAATTGTTTCGCTACTTGACATTCAACTATGATTATAATTCATTATAAATTATTTACATTAATCCCAGCGTGTTAAAAAAATCCAGACAAGATTTTTCTGCACGTTTCGCTGTGTAAGCCACAGCTTCTTCAGCAGATTATAGTCACAAATATTTTCATTTCATTTCATACTACTACTATTATTGTAATTTCATGCATTCACACCTTTGATCTAATTTCTTCACTAGAAATAATTTCTTAAAAAAACCATCTATATATGATTGTACAGCTTGATAACAAATTCGTTGTTGAAAAGAATCTCTTCACTGAATGTTCTGTTCTTATTGCTACAATAGGAATTATTAAATTATATTCTTGACTGTTCATTTAGCATGTAACTGGCTTTCATAAATTTCCTTGCATATTTCATCATGAACCAGCATGATTTAGGGATCACTGAATACCTGACACCTGTCTCCTTCAATTGGCCAGCATAAACGGGAGAAATCTGAAAGAAGCAACCTCTTGCATCCACCTACCAACCCGAAAAGCATTGTTATTTCAACTAAAGACGGAACCGACGAGGATATCAAAGTGAGGATCTGGAAAGCAAGGCAAGTTTTCATTTTTTTTCCAAGTTTATATGGAGATCAACACCACTCCTCTGCATGGAAATTAGATTCAGATTTCCAACTTCAATGTGAATTCAGTGCCACTTACTATACGGATCACAGACTTGATACAGCGCCACATCACGAAGGCTACTTCAAACTAACTGCAGACCTTCATCAAAACTGTCTTCACTAAGTACTTTCGTCAGGATCAGACAGTCAGGAAATATCAACAGTAGGTATCTCTGGGAGCGAACCAACTTAGCAGAAACCAATTGTGCAACAATTGTGCTTGAAGAAATGGAGGTGGATAGGCTGCCATACTCCGAGAAAAGAAACCATCAAGTGGCATTGCCCGTCGTGCAGGCAATTACTCTAGTAGAACCCGAATAGGAAGCGGCGAGTTGGTCGTCAGTGACAGGGTGACGCAGAATAGCTATTGACTTCTCGTCCTACCTGATGAGATGCAAGGGGTTAGTTGTGAATAAAGTGGGTGCAAAGGGTCTGACAGTACAGCCTTTGCCCATTTTGTTCAGGAATTTATGTGTCTCTCGACTATAGTATTGGTGAGCTCACACAGTGGCAGACCACAAGCCCTACTCACAGCATTTAATACCACTCGTAATATGATACAGTCTTTTTTGAGAAGCCCAGGAAAGATTAATGGAGAGCGATAGAGTACAATAGGTAAAATACAGGAGTTTAAAAATTGCAAAACTAAAGGTTGGTTGATACCTGATTGTCTTAACTTTTTAATGTAGAAGGTAAGACGAAACATTTTCTTAGAGATAGATAAGATATGGGATGACCATGAAAGGTCAGAGGAAAAAACTAATCCAAGGTATTTAATGCTTGATTTGGTTTCAATTTCCGTGCCATCTATGCTACAGGGATCATGCGAGTTAACTAGTTCAAGTAAGTCACGTCGATGCTTGAAAGTAAAGTCAAGTGCCTGACATTTGGAAGGATTTAATATAAGACCATTTGACTTGGACCAGTTGTTGATGTCCAACAGAAAGCTATTAAGTTTGGAGCTGTCAGACTCGGAAGTGATAGGCAGTGATACAGTCAGATCATCTGCATATTTGACAAAGTTAGTTTCGTTTGAATGAGGCAGGTCATGTAGGAAGAAAGAAAAAAGAAAAGGAGAGAGGACAGCACCTTGTGGAACACCGGATTTTGTAAGCGAGGTAGAAGAAGATTTGCCGTTATATACAGTATACTGCATTCTATCAGAAAAATAGGAATGCAACCAACTCTTAGCCCAGGATCCTGTTTGTGTCAACGATAGCTTATTTAATAAAAGGCCCCTAGGTACAGAGTCAAAAGCAGATGTGTAGTCTAAGAAAGCACTACGAACATATTTAGCACCTTTGTCTAAACAAGAGACAACATTGTGATATAAGACAACCGCAGCATCCAAGGTACTTCTACCATGTTTGTATGCAAATTGTTTAGGATCATTAAAAGGTTTCAAAGCGGGTTCAAGACGAAGTAAAAGTAATTTTTCCATCAATTTTAAAAAGGGGGAAGTAATTGCAATAGGCCGAAATTTAATATCAGAACCAGAAGATGGTTTTGGTATAGGGATAATTTTAATGTTTTTCCATGCAAAAGGTAGAACGTTACCGGAAAAAGAAGCATTAAAAATGTTAGTAAGAGGATAACACAAAATATCAGCACAATTCCTGAGGACAATGGCAGGTATGCCGTCAGGACCAAGGCTTTGAGAAGGCTTAAGAGACCGGAGACATTTAAGCACATCAAGGGTATTAAAACCACTAAAGTTATTGTCAATATGATTTGTATCATTTGGAAGGGTATCAACAGAAGAGCGTATGAAAGATTTATTAAGAGTGTCAACATTAAGAGATGGAACAGAAATACATCGCTTACCGTTAGTAATTTCTTTGAAAAGTTTCCATAAATTAGAAGGGGTTTTACATGACAAAAATCTTTGATTATATAAAACATTTAGTCTTTTCATTTCCAGTTTTATCAGAGTGTTTAACTTTTTTACACCAGGCTTATCATTTGTTTTGAACAACAGTTCTTTATCTCTACGTAGCTTTTTGAGATATGGCGAAGATAAGCGATCAAATCGAATGAATAATGTTTCTTTAGGACAACATATTTCGAAACAGAATTTAAGATAATCAGTAGTGTTTGTGATTGTTTCATCTAATGTTTGTTCTGTAAATAAGTCCCAGTTAGTGTCTTTCAACATGCATCTGAGCTTGTCTAGGTTGTCTTTTGAGTAGCATCTCCGTTGAACTTTACTGTAGAGGTGAGAGAGGACACCTTTGTGTGATTTGGAATATATTTTAGGCAGTACACGTATGATGCAGTGGTCAGAGTTAAGTAAAGGAGCACGTTTGCGAGCTTCATATATACCAACATCATTGATAAATACTAGATCCAGTGTTTTACCAAGACGGGTGGCAAAGTTAACAATATTGTCATGACCAAGTGATATAAGGAAGGAGTGATCGCATGAATTAAAGTCACCAGTTACTATTGATAAAGAGTTCTCGAAGCAAGCTGCAGCAAAAGCGGTGAATTCATCAGCGAACATAGATAAATCCAATATGGTACAGCCAGGAGAGACATAAACATTAGAAATATAAATGAATTTGTATTTTGACAGGTGTTTCGGGCGACATCTCACAGTGATGCAATCAATGAAGTCATTCGAGAATTTGAAACAAACTTTGTTAGAAATGGACCATTTTGAGTGAATAAAAGTTGCAACACCTCCACCACATTTTTTCTTGGAACAAACACGGTCTTGTCGAAAAACATTAAAATTGTTTAGACACAATATTGTCATCGTATGAGTCATGGAGCCAGGTTTCTTGTAGAGTGACAATACCAGTATTGTGGTAGGTACTGGATGACAACAGGGACTGAAAATCCAGAATTTTATTAGGCAGGGACCGGCAGTTGGTACTAATGATAACTGGAACAGTGGTGTGATGTATGGGTGTAGATTTTAAGGCACGCTGCCAACCTCCATGGTGCTTTTTCTTGAGTTTATTGCAAATATGAAAGTTTTTGGGTTTAAAACGTTTTATAAAATCCCGGGAGTGAATAATACGATTAGAATGCATAATGTGATATGTAAACACCAATAAAATATGAGTAAATAGATGCAAAATGTATATGGTATATGGTAGCCCAATATGTTCAAACCGGCCGCCAAGGTCAGCTTGGCGATAAATATTCTTAGTATCATTTCATAACTTCTTGTATGATTATAGCTGTTACTGTTTACCATGCAAAAACATATCATAGCTTCCACTACCCAATACTGAGATATTATTTATTATTGGTGTTTATTTTCCTTTCTACTTCTTGGTAACTTTTCGCATTTTTTTTGTTATTTTTCGCTTTGTTTTGTTTTTCGTTGTTGTTGTTGTTTTTTCATATTTATTTTTTGAAATACTCCTTTTAAATGTTTGATGAAATTAGATGCAATATATTGTAGATACGTGCTGAAAATTCCACGCTGTACCACTAGTACTGTTTCTGGAATGAAGCAAAATTATTATTATTATTAATAATAAAATAATGAAATTTTTAATGTCTGAAACTCACCGGGTGGCAAGATCATGTTCTTGTTAATATATAAACGAAGAATACAATACTCCCAACACTAGATTATCGTTTAAATTAATGAGTGTTAACTTTTTTCTTAATAAATCTTCTCTATTCTGTGAACTTTTTTCTTAATTTACACATATATATATATAAGGATCATCAGTCGGTTGGAATTCAGTGGACTTGAAGAGAATACTAGTTAGAGCATGCTTTTGAATGTGAAAATTAAGTAGTATAATGTATGCATAATTTTTGTTGAAAAAAGAATTTCTAAAAGATGATAAACCTTTAGGTATTTTGTGGAGAAATAAGAATTACTAAGATGAAATTTATTCTACATAGAAAAACAGCTGGAAAGATGGTGAGAATTAAATGTGGGGGGTAAATGAGGTGAAAAGTGTTTCTGTCTAACCATGAGAGTATTTAACACTTTTTTTTCTCAGCTTTTATTCTTAATTTGAAAGTGAGTTGATACACATTTTTAAAAAATGATTCTGAATGAGAATATTACTCTGATGTGGTTGCGTTCTCTGAGCTGGATAGTTTGTAGTTGCGAAGCTTTCATTGCCTCAGAACTAGGCAACATCTTCAGTGCGCATACTTCAATTTGTTGAAGTGAGATCTTAGATTTCTCTACGAGTTTATTGGTCATCTCTCCTTATAGGTGTGGTGAGCTTGATCATGATTGTTTGTCTTTATGAATTTTCACACCTTCTAGGCTACTTGTATTGGAACTGATAGTTTTGTTGAGCTGGCATTTAACCCTCTGTGTGTGAGATTTCCTTCTTAACGGTTGATAAATTTTGTCCGTTTATGTTGATGTGTCTATTGATCGAAGATTCACTGGAATACCAGGTGAGCCTATAAAAATTATCTAACATTCTTGGTATTTTCTTTGTGTAATACTTGAACGTTGTTTGTCCCAGTCGAAATGATCTCCATGGTTGTCTGTATGTAGTAATACGAACGAGGGAGTAGATGTCATGTATTTTGAAGGCTATTGATATAAGAATAAAACTTGTGCACTATGGTAGAGCGTAATTCCATTATGGGTAAATTTTGTTTGGATAAAGTCTCACAGTGTTATACAGTAGTGTTTACTAATGACGTTTCGAGCACAATTTATTGCTCAGAATCATATCAAAGTAATCACGGTAATAGTGGCCGTGAGAAAATATGAACAAGACTGATTCAACAAACAATCACAGCAGACTTAACGTGGGCAAATAGGATTCTCAGATGTATGGCTTAACTTTCCCAGAAACCAGAAACAACCAATCAGAAGACTGTGTTTGTTTGCTTGAATAAGCTATAATAATGTACATGAATATATATATATATATACGTGCTGATTTCCGTAATAAAACGATCTATTGCCAGCCTTTGACATGATTATGAGCAATAAATTATGCTCGAAACGTCATTAGTAAACACTACTGTATAACACTGTGAGACTTTATCAAAACAAAATTGACCCATAAGAGACTTTTGAAGGCTAGTTTATGATCATGGATAAGAAGATGAAGGGAACGCCCTCCACGTTCGCCAATGTAGTGTTTTTCACAGTTTTTACTGTCTATTTTCTTGATGATGATGTTGGTTTTATCTTCTTTCAAAAGAAGCTCTATGTTCCACAGAGGACATAAATGAATTCCCTGGCGATATAAACAGCACTTCAGTGCTCTGTTGATTTTCATCAGTTCTTCAAGTGATCTCGGTTCAACCGTGAAACTAGTAAAATCTTTAAAATCCATCACTTTGAAAGTAAATGAATTCGCATAGAAGGACACAACTTTGATTTTCTAAACATTTACCGTAAGGCCTAAGTTTCAAGGGAATAAACGCTTACAATAGTATCATTACCAGATATCGCACCAATATGGCTCATGAAGTGGATCCTTTGAAATACTTTTAAATTATCAATAAACGAAATAGCTGAATTCTCCCCAAGTCTACCGAAGCAGTCGCTTTATGTGTTCAGAAAGAAGCACTTGTTAGACTTTCTTTACTCTATTAGCTGGAAGTCTTCGCTCTTCCTCTCTGTCTTTCATTTGATTGCTTAACCCCTGACTTTGATATCTCCTCACCTTCAGTGCAGTATAAATTTGTTTGTCTCTCGTTTCAGTAATTTCATCGTTTGGAGCATTCCATCATGAGCTGACATCAGTTAGAGAACCACTGGAAACCTGAGAGCACTGGATAGCTGTTTCTGTCATCCTAGATTGGGACTCTTCATCAGTAGGCACTGACCGCCAAGGCTCGAACTCAGGACCTTCTGGTAAAAGGTGAGCTTTTCGACTATTCAGCAGTCTCTAGGACCCAACCAAATAACCAGCCCATGAATTTCAACTTCTACCAGTTCACGAAATAGCATGACGACTTCGCAATGTCTTCTTCGATGTGATTACAGTGGAACTCCGTACATTGTCATTCATCAACTTACTCACCTGCCGTCTTTGTTATGTATTATTATTATTACTGCCTTGGGTTCCCAGTGGAACATAGGGCTTCAACTGCACGTCTCCACTTGCTTCTGTCTTCCTTCTTCTCTACATTTCGTCTGCATCCATGTTAGTCTATACTGTTTCAACTCCTCATTACACGATCTCCTTCATGTCACCATCGCACTAACGTCCCAATCGACGCTTCCCTTTCAGGTTCCACTCGACCAATGGCCTGAGGCGCGCGCGATGTCATCTAGCGGCCTCCTCAGCCAGTGTCCAATACATCTCCACTTTCCCCTGCATATTTGTTGGGCGATTGATTGGTTCTTGTTTTGTTTGTTTGTGTCCATAGTTTCTTGTTGGTGATTCCTTCCGGCCCGGCCATCTAATCTTCATTCAGTATAGAGCGAAGACAGTGAGCTGTTTATAAAGTTCTCCAATAGCCTGTTGGAAATATTCTTTGTGACCCGCCCGCCAAGTTTCTGTTCCGTATAGGAGAATTGACTTGATGTTTGTATTGAAAATCCGACTGAATTTTGTTGTTGATGCTGGCTGTGTGACTAAGATTTCCAGATTGGTTTCAGGTTGATGATGTTGATGTGTTTTTCGCCTTCCTGATTCTTGCTCGATTTGACATCCTCGTCCGTTCCGAGTATCTGTAGTTGAGACGATGCTCCCTAGATGAGTAAGTTAATGAAGTGACCTCTTTAAAATCCCTCCCGTTGATGATGATTGACGCTGGATGTTTCTGCTGTTGTTGTTGTTATTGGTTGGTTATTTTCATCAACTCCTTCTTGTCAATGCTCATCTGGAGTCCTGTATTCACCGGCTACTTAGTCGACCAGTTTGTCGGTTTTCGCTTGTCACTCTTCGATTTTGTGTCACATCAACACATAAACCATTCACTCGCGAAATCCAGGTCTTCTAGCTTCTTCACGTCTGTCGGTCCAGGATATCTATCCCTGTCTTCTCGTTTCTCACTCACTGTCTGACGCATAATCCAGTCAGTCCACCACAATTAGGAATTTCATCGTGGGTGATAATAAGTCAACATCCTTATCTGACTCCTGTGTTTACTCCAAACGTCTCGCTGAGTTTTCCGTTGTGAATGACTCGACATGTTCCGTTGTCGTACAGCTTTTGAATAAGGTTGATGAATATTTAGGGTACGCCGTAGTACTCGAGTAGTTTCCAAATTACTTCGCGGTCAACGCTAACTGTCGAAGGCCTTTTCAAAGTCTATAAAGTCGAAGTACAGGTTTGATCGCCATTCCATGCTTTGTTCTGTGATGATGATGCGTAGAGTTGCAATTTGGTCAGAACATGATTCGCCTTTCCTGAATCCAGCTTGTTCTGGTAGGTAAGAGTTCTGTCTCCAGTGCGTCCTTGATTCTCTCCAGGATGATGCGACTCAGGATTTTACTTGGCGTCGACAGGAGCAGAGCATGATTCCTCGCCAGTTCTTGCAGAGTGAGGCGTAAGTCGCCCTTCTTTGGTAGTGTCACGAGGTAGCCTTTCCTGCAGTCAGTAGGCACCTTTCCCTCCTTCCAGACCTTTTGCAGTAATGGAGTCAGCATATCTGCTGTAGTCTCTGGGTCCGCTTTCAGTGCTTCAGGGGGTATACTATCTGGTAGAGGTTTGATTTCCATTCCATGCTTTGTTCTGTGATGATGATGCGTAGAGTTGCAATTAGGTCAGAACATAATTTGCGTTTCCTGAATCCAGCTTGTTCTGGTAGGTAAGAGTTCTGTCTCCAGTGCGTCCTTAATTCTCTCCAGGATGATGCGATTCAGGATTTTACTTGGCGTCGACAGGAGCAGAGCATGATTCCTCGCCAGTTCTTGCAGATTCCTAAGTAGCCCTTCTTTGTTGGTTTTACGAGGCAACTTTTTCTCCAGTCAGTAGGAGTCGACATGTCTGCTATCATCTCTGGGTCCGCTTTCAGTGCTTCAGGGTCCCTCAGGGATTCGATTTCCTATATGTCTCAATGAGAATTTTCCATGTAATAATCTGGAAGTGTTTACAACTGTATAACAGACAATATATTTTGACATCCTAAACATTTCTGGTTATGCCAGAGACAGTTGTAAACACCAAAAAACGAAAATATATTAACGGACTGATTGCTTCATAAAGTTAACACAAAAATTATTTCTGAACTTTTACAGGGTTTAAAGCTATCGGCCTCCGAATCACCAATGCTATATGATAACAGGTGAAGTAATAGGCACAGACGTCGGTAGAGTTTCAGAATTCATGGACGATTAATGTTCAGTGTCACATAAATTCAAAGACTTACAGATGAAGACAAATAACTTGCCAGGGGAGTGAGAGAGTGAGGTCAGGATTTCGAGTAAACACTGAGAAGACGGCAGTGATGAAGATAACTAACAAATCAAGCCAGCGACAACAGCCATCACCAGTCAATATCAACGGAAAGTCAGTTAATTCACTTATTGAAGCCAAGATAAACCGTAATCACCGCAAAATCATTGTGGAAATTCGCTGAACTCTACAGCATAACAGAAAACAAAATAACGCAATTTCAAAACACGAATCAAGTCGACTCTTATATGTATATATGTTTCAGTAACGTGAATTGGATGGCGTGATGGCAGCTGTTGAACTCTTTAGTTATCATTTCGATGTCGGTATTCTCCTCACCACATATGATGAAAGAATCATCCATGTATCTTTGGTACAAAAAGAAAACTATCGATAGAAAACCGTAACATACTAATCTCCTGACTTACCAGGGAGCTGTCTGCAAGTAAAGGATCCATTGGTGATCCCATGGCCACTCCATATATTTGTTGAACGTGAAATGGACATTCAGAGTGCACCACAATAGTAATTCCTTTAAGTAGCTGATAGGGACACACACACGTCTTCATTATTATTCTCAATACATTTGCATAAAAAGCAAATAGTTTCAGTGAGAGGAACATTAGTGAAAAGGGACGTAAGATTACTTCACTTTTACTTTCATAACTAATTCATTTTTACCACACCCACATGGTTCTTTTGTACATTTTGTCACCTCTTCACACTCGTTTAATTGACACTAAACTGTACAAATTCTCACTACTCAATATCAACTTTAATCTTATGAAATTTCTAGCCCTTTCTTCCTTTGTACAGTTAAGTACTACGTGACTGATACTTCTTATTTTTACTTTTGAAACCACTTCTTAGTTATTATATCAATTATGTCACCCCTTTCCCTATTACCTAATAATGAACTACTATAAAGTTTCAGTATACCACTGTGCGTCGGTGGCACAGTGGTTAGGACTCTTGCCGACCATGCATATGGTCTGGGGTTCGAGCCCACGCCGACAAACGCCTGATATCTATGATCGGCCTGCAAAATTTGGGCTACCGAAATCCACGCTGAAAATTCCATACTTGTACCAAAAATACGGTGTGCAATCAAGCTGTAATCAAAAATAAGAATAAAAATAAATAAATATAAATACGACTGCATAGACTGTCTGTAGATGATTTCGTCGATAAAGAAACATTTCTGCGCTGAACTGTCTTCCACTTCCTTCAATACTCTTTTTGATAACATCTTTAGGAGATTCTATAATCCTATGTTCATAATAATTGTTCAGTTATTGTTAGTCTTAACAATATTTACGTATTAAATGATACTGAATCATCGGGATTATCAGATTACGATTCATGGGTTTGTGTGAGTGACACTATGCATAAAAATATAGTATTAGACTGAAAATCGGATTAGTTAAGGAAGGTAACACAGAACTTATTAATTTATATGTTCCAGAGTAAACCAAACTAACAGTAGTGTCTGTAACTGTTTTTGCACAGAGGGACCCTAGTGTTTCAAGTGAATTCCAATGGCGTGTTTTATTCAAAGTACTGGGTGCCTAGAGGCTCTTGACATAAAAAAATATTTGCTAGTTTCAACTTTAATCCCATACTGATAGGTTTTCTCGATCACGGAAGACTAAGTCCTTAGAGCAACATCCAGTATAAATGGCTTCACAGGAACAGCTGAGTTGGTAAATGCAAGAAGATGTGGCTTGATCAAGTAAAGAACATAACTCGGGCATTCAACAACAGTGTTAAGTCGTCTCTTATATATTTGTCAGTAACTTAGACCACTCATCACAATGGGCATTTCAAACGCCAGTGGCTGAACAGTTTCATCAACAACTGCTTTCTCTCACTCCATACTGAAGACCACATGACTAACCAGAAAGTATCAACAACACGAAACTCTGGGAACGAACTAATTAAGCACCTACTGGTCAACAAAAATAACAAAAGAAATGGAGAGGAATTGACCAAACTCTGAAGACAGTAAGAAGTACCATCAACTTCCAGACAAGCTCCCAAATGGAACCCATAAGGGAAATGACGAGTCTAAATGGGGTCCGAGTATGACATAGAAGAAATCCTGGGGAAGATAGATGGAAGATTATGAACAGTCGTGAAGCCAGCCAGCTGTAGTTGACTGCACAGAAAACACAGTGAAGTAAAGATGTGCTGTTAAAGCCAAGTGTTCCATTTGAACCAAAATGGGATAAAAATAATATGATATATTCTTTGGACAGAACATTTTAATTCCAGGAGTTTCATGTTCTCTGTCTGATTAACAAACAGTGATGTCGTAAGAAAAATGCTGCATTGATCTGACTTAATATGTCACTGTAAGATACTGTGTATAATTCACAGGCTTTTAATTGACATTGAAGTGTATTCACACAATGAGACTCTTTATTTGAGTTTCCTGTCGATCAATCGCGCTGAAAGTATATACTGGGACTTCGTTGAAGTAAACACTCCTATTGTAACAACAGAAGACAAGGGCCAGGCAACAGATCGTTTTATTATGAAAATCAACACGTATTTATATATATTTCACATACATTATTACAGCTTATGCAAGTAGACAAGCGCAGTCTTCTGATTGGTTGTTTATCAGAAGTTAAGCAGACAAACGCAGGCTTCTTATTGGTTGTTTCGAGGTTCCTCGAAAAATAGAGTTCTCTATCTGCGAATCATATTTTGCCACGTGATTGGTTGTTGAATCAGCCTTGTACATATTTTCTCACGGCCTGATCTCACCACACTACAACTGAATAACACCGCATATATAATCTCATTGCGTGATCAAAGCAACGATTCCGTGATCCAAAGAGGCAGTTCACATAGTTAAGTAGCTAAGTGGGAAGATGGCTCAATTAATTTGGTTTAAGATTCACAGCGAACATCATCATGGCTTCCACCAACCAAATATCGAGAGTCCATTTATGCTAGATTCTAAGACTAAGCCCCAGTGAATCATATAACTGTGTCTTCAGGCTACTGAATCACATTAAATTATTTACGCATCAAAATCATGGATCATCACTGTGGGATGATGGGTTGATTTGCATACAAATCTTTATAAATAATAGCCTAGTGGTAGTAGGTTGAATAATAGAATCCCATCAAATAATTGATTTCCAGTAAGTGCTTTAATTTATATAATATGATTTCTTTATAGTAACAGAATAAAGTATTCTACGTGTTCACGACGTCGAGTGTAACTCAGGTATTCTCGATGTGTTCGAATTTACACTTGTATTATTGTTCACAAAAACTGAGCTTTTGGTGAGGCGAAAGTCATTATGAGTAGATGTCTATACTGTGGCGCAGGTCTTTACAGTACTTTTCTTGATACACAGCTGTTTTTCAGATAGCAATGAGAGAATTCCCAGATTCCCAGTTAGATATCCAGATGTTCATTGCTATTACTTTTATTTTTATTAAATAGCTCCTCAGTTGTTCGCCGGTGTAATGCTCCTCAGACACGTACGAGCATCGACCTCGATTCTTGAATGAAGTCCTCATAAACATTTCCGAGCTGAAAGTAAGTCCTGGAAAGACAGGAGATTCAGCATGAGGCTAGCAATCCACTCCGTAAAATATCATCCCTATCGTAAATGAAAATTCAAAGCTCGAAGTGCTCTGTTCTATTCAGGATGCGAAGGAATCAAAACCACAACTGTCGAACACTTAAACTAGGGAATTTACATCTATTCTTAGCAAAGATAACAATGGGACCTGAATGGTTGTTTCAAAAGTCACTAAAATGACCTGAACAACAGGGTTCTATCACAGAAGTTTTATGTGAATCAGTCAAACCTACGAGTGTGGTCACACGAAGATTACATGGGTTACCAAATGTACATAAAAATGGTGTTTCACTTCGACCAATGTTGGATCCATATAATTCACTATATGACTCAACAAAAAATGGATGGTGAAGCTTCTAAAATTTCTGCATAACGAATTGGTAAAACAATAGTTTAAATGGTAGTTTTTGGGTGAAGTTGTGCGCCAGACAACCTCTCCAGTCGAACCTGGATGAAAGATAGTGAATTGGACTGGAGTACAACTATGACCTCGGAGGAGATGAAAGCTTGTATACAGCCATAATGACACCTAAAAATTGCTGTATAGAACAGGTGAAAATAAAAAGATATGCATTTGAAGCCGATTATACCCCTTGGAACTTAAGGGGTAATAATGATAGTAAGTAATCCAAAGCTACTTGTTGAACCTTTAATGTGCATGAATAGTAGCCTGCCAGTTCAGGATTTTCCCTGATAGCCTCTAATCAATGAAGTTAAACTTAAAAAGTGATTAAAAATTCATTGTTTGGAGCGAAAAACCACATATAATGCATATATATATATATATATATATATATATATATATACATATATGTAATAGACAAACCTTTCTCACTGAACTGTACTCATGTAATCATGTCTACAAAAATAGTACATAAGTAATTATAGTTAAAATCACGAATCGCTACAATATATTAGTTTATTATTCAACTATGTAATAATCATAAATCCCACATTTGATTTATTTACAACATGGTGGTTACAGAGATATTTTATGTGTAAATTGACGACAATAAAGTTCTTACTGTGAAATCATATATACTTGTGAGGAGAACAAGTAAGGAGTGAAGTATACTAAATATTCTTGAAATGTCCAAAATTAGTCGATTTTCAAGTTTTCCCAGTATTGGTACTTGCAGAATAATCTGTTGCTCACTAAAGACTCGTCCTATTCTGGCAGTCAACCTAGGATTCTAGTGGAAAGCCGTGACCAGTAGGGCAGACCAGATTGAAGGTGATCCAGTAATTCATGGAAGATGACATTTAGAAGTGGTAGCGCTATGTGGTGGATTGGCAGAAGTTAGAATTCATAGATTGACCAGTGTATCGTATCAGGTACCAGTGGCTTAATTGTCTACAAGCTCGCCTTGTAACCAGAAGGTCCTGGGTTCGAACCCCAGTGGAGGTTGGTGCATGCTGATGAAGAGTCTCAAACTTGGCCGGCGAAACAGCTGTCCAGTACTACCTGCAGGTCTTCCAAAGGTTCTCTAACTGATATCAGTTCATGATGGAATCCTCCATCCAATCAGATTTTCAAGCTGTTGTTGTTGTTGTTCTCAAAGCAGCATTGGATGCTTGTTTTTTAATAATGATAATAATTTGCTTTATTCAAGACGGTACTTGTGATACAGAATGGAATTCTCAGCAGTTTTTTATTACAGTATTGCATCCAGTTAGTAAATCGACAATAAAATAAAACTCTACATAGATTAAGGGTTATCTCAGTTAGCTTTGACAACAACATATTGGCATGTCAGTAGCAAGGCCAAACTTTAAACAGAGTGTTTGAAGGTGTTAGAAAAGTAGGTGCTAGCACATTTACTGGCACAACTAGGTAACAAAAAGGTCGAGATATACAGAGTGTGACAGAACGAAGAAGAATGTTTTAAGTAGAGTTTTTACTGAGGAAAGAGAGAAAGCAGCACATAACAGAGAAAAAAAGAGAGAGAGAGAAAAGGAAAAGAAAGAAAGGAAACGTTGTACCTATGAATGAGCTGATATGAGTTGGAAAGACGAGATCCCCTTGTTCTACTGACTATTTAATAAGTTGTAGGTATTATGCCTAATGCTTTCTTTATTGCACAGAACATGAGCTAAGTAGGGCATAGTTGAGTTTTATCACGACCAGGAATCGGTTTGATAGAATCTGACCAGACACTACTTGGCAAATTGAAAACTATATTGCTAAACTAGTGTTTAATTACTGGACATTTTGAATACTGAAATAATTCACGCGCATCTGTGGCATACCAGTAGAAGTCTCGCCAACCATGTCTCATGTGGCCCGGGTTCGATCTCCGGCCACAGACTTACTCATTTACCTCGCTAGGCTAGTAATAACACTGGAATAAAGGAAAGGTTGGGCATAAGGCTAGCAACTTCATCCAATAAAAACCATGTATTCCACTGAGAACGTAACGGAATGTAGAAAGGGAGAATTCACATAAATGAGGTAAACATTTAAAGCCATAGAGAATTGGAGACCATCAGAGTTTTGACTGTGATCTTGAATATCTCAGTGGTAAACTTTATGACAACAGTCGGTAACACGGGTTTGAACAGCAGTTCCGCTAACAAGTGCCAACAAGCGGTAGATCCCCGTCCAAGGCTGCCTTAAAATTGCCTCCAACCATCAATCACCAATCATGTGTTCTATTTTCAGACTTCAGCAATGTGTGCTAATAACTTTACGTGTGATTCAATCCAGGATATTCAGGTTATGAGGTAATCAAATGATTCAGAACATGTGAACATAGACAAGATGGAGGTTATGAAAATAACCAGCCAACCAACCAACAACTACAGCAGAAACATCCAGCGTCAATCATCATCAATGGGAGGGATTTGAAAGAGGTTACTTCATTAACTTACTCATCTAGGGAGCATCGTCTCAACTACAGATACTCGGAACAGACGAGGATGTCAAATCGAGCGAGAATCGGGAAGGCAAGAAACACATCAACATCATCAACCTGAAATCAATCTGGAAATCTTAGTCACTCAGCCAACATCATCATCAAAATTCAGTCGGAGTTTCAATACAACGTGAAGTCAGTCAGTTCTTCTATACGGATCAGACAGAAACTTGGCGGGCGGGCGGGTCACAAAGAATATTTCCAACAGGCTATTGGAGACCTTTATCAACAGCTCACTGTCTTCGCTCTATACTGAATGAAGATTAGATGGCCGGGCCGGAATGAATCACCAACAAGAAACTATGGGCACAAACAAACAAAACAAGAACCAATCAATCGCCAACCAACAAATATGCAGGGGAAAGTGGAGATGGATTGGACACTCGCTCGCTGAGGAGGCCGCTGGGTGACATCGCGCGCGTCAGGCCATTGGTCGAGTGGAACCTGAAAGGGAAGCGTCGAGTGGGACGTCAGTGCAAGAGTGAAATGGAGGAGATCGTGTGAAGAGGAGTTGAAACAGTATAGACTAACATGGATGCAGACGAAAAGTAGAGAAGAAGGAAGGCAGAAGCAAGTGGAGACGTGCAGTTGAAGCCCTATGTTCCACCAGGAATCCAAGGGAACAATAATAATGATAAAAATGATCCGGAATCAAATAGTTCATGAATCTGCACTTGTCTTGATCCATATTACAGTGTCACTATCAATCAATGTATTCGCAGACTGTCTGTCCTCTCTCCCTATTTTGCAGACCCTCCTAGTGATGATTTTTCATTCAAACTTCGGGATATTGATTTTTCGGTTGGTCACTAACCTTTATGATCACGTAATCTGAGAACAACTCATTCCACTGTTCATCAGTGACAACAGCTTAACATCTAGTTAACATGGTGTTTTCTCAAGACTTTCAAATCACAATGTCTTAATGCCCAATAGTGAGCTTAAAATATCATCGAGATATAGTTACAGAATTGAAGCTCAGGTGAATGATTTTCCTGTAATTTTAATCTGCGAAATAGATGGTTTAGTTGCGAAGCTTTGACAACATCTTCAAGTGATACTTCTACATGAACTAATCTAAACAATTAAATATAACCATCATTCCTTGTAGGCTTATAGTGTAAAATCAATAAATAAGTGCTCAAATAAGTAATTACTGGTCAGGATACGTTTCAAGCTGTTCATTTCACTCCCTAGTTGGCTTCTGTGTAGACTGTACTGTCATTTTGTGTATCCCTGTTGCTGGCTAGTATCGATGCACTCAAATGTGTTATCATGGTTAGCCGAGAAAATTCTACCGAATAAATCTATTTATTTCTTTACACCTCCCGTCAATGAGCCGATATCCTGTTGAAAGCCTTCTTGGACAGACTGTAACAGGATAGTGGTTTTATTTCAGCTGAGAATCATACTGCAATACATATCTCCATCAATCTCAAGGATCAAACTGATGGTAGTTAAGCCACGAAGACGGGAACGTAGCATTCACTCTAATCAGTTGCCTATGTCGATTCCCTTATCGACAACACTGACATCTAATACCATCAGTCAGAGTCATTTCTCACGTCAGATACGATGAATTCAACGGCTTACAACTTCCCAAGAAATCCCTAGGAAATTCATTCGGGAGCTGCTCACCAAGCTGATATATATATATATAATGAAATTCGTAAATGAAAGAAGTGGCTAGTGTTCAGATGATGGCCTCCTAGTATTGACATCACTCTACTCACCTTGAGAGGAACTTCGACAAGAAGCCACGAGTTGGGCGTCTCAGAGGTTATGTTGTGTGTGGATGAGATGTAATCATGCAGACAGGCATACAGAAAAGCGAAGCTGATGATCAAGGACCCGAGTGCCATACTGAGACGCCTGTGATGCCCTACATTCCACTGCGAACACCGGGAATGAATAATAAAACAGACATCATCAACACACTCTTAATTTATACTACTAATGAGTAACTACATTTTGTTGTGAATAAAAATAATTCAACATATCATTATCGATTGATTAATGCCTTCAGCCTTGACCACTTATCATAAGATTGAAGCATAATATAATGAATCTAAGTTATTAGTTTAGCGTATAAGACTGTGAGTTGTGACGTACTCACTAAAGAGTCCGACTTTCATAGTATGCGTTCAAACTTGACTTAGAAGAACGTGTCGCATATATATTGAAAGAAATATTTGAATTTGAACTGATATGTAATAGAAATTTTGAATGAAAAAGTCATCCATTTTCGCTCATTTCTCTTCGAAGTTATCTAATAGTTGAAAATATTAGCACCATTTTCACTTGATTAACAAGTGAATTTACGCCAGTCAAATTGGTCAAAGTAGGTTATCTGAATTGAGTAAAATATCGACAGTGAACCAAAATTAATGATTACTTTCAAGCGAAATTCACCCGTAACGAACATTAGCTAAGGGAAGGATTGATAATTGAAAGGTAGGCCACAAGTGCTTAGATCATTCATCGAAATCCAATCCATAATACGAAAAGTAGCCAAAATTATGATCAGTAGGTTACAACAAGAACATATATTGCCGTTTAGTCAATCAGAATCATGCAAAGAGTAAAGATTTCGTAATCTACATAATCCATTTTCAGTTATGCTTGGATAATGGAAGAAATGCATGTGAAATGCAACAAATTTGCAGAAGAAGTATAAATGATAGAACTTCCTTCAGGGGAATACAGAGAAGACAGAAGTGATGAAGATTGCTGGTCAACAGCAATAGAATCAACGACAGACAAACGAAAGCAATCAGACAGCATAAAAGAGAGGAATCTGAAATAAGCAACCCCCATCACCAACCTACCTACCTACCTACCTACCTACCTACCTACCTACCTACCTACCTACCTACCTACCTACCTACCTACCTACCTACCTACCTACCTACCTACCTACCTACCTACCTGGGAAACATAGTCATTTCAACTACAGGCGGACGGAACTGGTGAGGATATCAAACTGACGATCGGAATAGTAAGACAAGCTACCATTTCTCTCAAATCTGTGTGCAGATCAATAGCCCTCTTCAGCATCAAAAGTAAGATCCAGATTTTCAACTTTATTTTGAAGTCACTGCTACTATACGAACCATACTTTTGGCCCTGCGCTGCGCTAGGAGCCTACTGGGAGAATAATACTGAAAAAATTCGATAGTGCCTATGACAGGTAGCCTACTGAAGGTCGATAAATCCGCCTGCCTAACTGTCCGCACAATGTACCTGGCTCCACAGCTGCAGTCAACTTAGTAGTTCAACGCAGAGGAAGTAAAATTATGGCGTATATCCTAATTTCCCGAATATAAAATATGGGTGTTAGTGAAGAGACAACGTACCTCTGCTGCACTGAAAGCTCTTTTAATTGCATTTTTTAGTCACCTTGTTACTATTTCGCTGGTGTTATCACCGCGGAACTGCAGTTTTATGAACAGTGATTTTTTCGGAGCAGTTAACGTACTGATTTTCACAACGAACTAATCTCGATAACCATTGGTGCTAAGTAATTCTCTAATAACGTTAAGCACGCTATTTGAGAGGTCGTCTGAACAGATTAACCTGGCTCTATGAACCAGACACTTTACTGTTACTGTTGTGTCTCAAAAGTGCAAAACTAAAAATTGACTGCACTGACCTGTTGTTCTAGGTTTCCAGTACACACTCCTTCTGAGTGTACCATCTTCTTTCCTGGCAAGGCAGACCTCTAGGAATCAGATGCTATCATTCTTTCTTTCTCAATGGTGATGTTTATTGTTGAATGCGCATCACTAAACTTGTTGAGGATGTTCATCGTTCTATCCTTGTTTTTCATAACGAGAAATGTATCAACCAGATATTGACAACTGAAATCCAACTTATCAAATACTTCTTTTAGCAGTCCATTCCCTGACTCAGTGCAGAAAAAATCAGCTAGGACTGGAGCTAATGAAGAACCCACATACATACAATAAGGTTGTTTATATTATTCCTTGTTGAACAGTAGTAGATGAAAATTTAAAGCGCATCTTAAAACAAGCTCCTGTATGGAGAATACAGAAATGCTGACATCTATGTTTCACTAAGAAATCTTATCGCTGTTTCCATCAGAAGATATGATATACTTGTCATTCACATTTAGATCTGTCATTTATTCTCGGTAAATTCAAAACTACCGTTTAAACTATTGTTTTACCAATCCGTCATGCATAAGCTTTAGGAGCTTTAACAACCATTTTGTTGTTGAGTGATATGGGGAATTATAAATATTTAACACTGGGCAAAGTAGCAAAGCATTTTCACGCTATTTTCGCAGCCAATATAATATTGGTGTGACCGTAGGCATAGGTCTGAGTTATTATATAATTTATTATTGTTCGCTTGGGTTCCTTGTGGAACAGAGCTTCAACTGCACGTCTCCACTTGGTTCTGTCTTCCTCCAGCTGTACTTTTCACCTGCACCCATGTTAGTCCATACTCTTTCAACTCCTCTTCACACGATCTCCTTCATGTCACCTACCCCTGCAATAACGTCGCACTCGCCGATTCCCTTTCGGCCCGCTTCCACCTGAGCAATGGCCTGACGTGCGCGCGATGTCACCCAGTGGCCTCCTCAGCGAGCGAGTGTCCAATCCATCTCCACTTTCCCCTGCATATTTGTTGGTTGGCGATTGATTGGTTCTTGTTTTGTTTGTTTGTGCCCATAGTTTCTTGTTGGTGATTCATTCCGGCCCGGCCATCTAATCTTCATTCAGTATAGAGCGAAGACAGTGAGCTGTTTATAAAGGTCTGCAACAGCCTGCTGGAAATATTCTTTGTCACCTGCCCGCCCGCCAAGTTTCTGTCTGATCCGTATAGAAGAACTGACCAGACGCTTGTATTGAAAATCCGACTGAATTTTGTCGTTGGTGCTGGCTGGGTGACGAAGATTTCCAGATTGATTTCAGGTTGATGATGTTGATGTGTTTCTCGCTAGCCTTCCCGATTCTAGCTCGATTTGACATCCTCGTCCGTTCCGACTGCCTGTAGTTGAGGCAATGCTCCCTGGATAAGTGAATGAATGAAGTAACCTCTTTCAAATCGCTACCGTTGATGGTGATTGACGCCGGATGTTGCTGTTGCTGTTGTTGTTGGTTGGTTGGCTGGTTATTTTCATAACCTCCGTCTTGTCTATGTTCACCTGGAGTCCTGTCTTCGCCGGCTGCTTCTTCAACCATCTTGTCCGTCTTCGTTTGCATGTCTTCGATTTTGTGTGACATCAAACATAAATCATCCACGTGCGAAATCCAGGTCTTCTAGGTTCTTCACGTCAGTCGGGCCAGGATATCTATCCCTGTCTTCTCGTTTCCCACTCACTGTCTGACGCATAATCCAGTCAGTCCACCACAATTAGGAATATCATCGTGGGTGATAATAAGTCAGCATCCTTGTCTGACTCCTGTGTTTACTCCAAACGCCTCGCTGAGTTTTCCGTTGTGGTCCACATGAAAAGTTTATGACAATACTTTGTTGTTTAGGTCTTTTTATTAACTCTTGAAACAACCATTCAGGTTCCAATGTTGTTTTTGATAAGAACACGTAAATTCCCTAATCCATGTGTTCAGCAGTCGTGTTTTTGCTTCGTTTGCATTCTGAATAGAACAGACGGCTTAAAGCTTTGAATTTTCACTGGCGATAGTGATGATATTTTACAGTGTGTGTTGATAGCCTCATGTTGAACCTCCTATCTTTCCATGACTTACTTTAAGCTCAGAAATGTTTATGTCGGCGTCGTTCAAGAATCGAAGCCGATGCTAGCACGGATCTGGGGAGCATTCTACCATTTCCTCAACCTCTTCATTAATCGTTCCCGGTAAATATTTTATTTTTAATGATTATTTTGCTCTTACATTGATATCTAATTCATTATTATCACTGTTACATATTGCTTTTGTACGTTTTCTCACCACCTTTACGCTTGTTAAACGGATACTTGACTCCCTTAACTTATCAAGGTTTTTATTACTCTGAGCTCAACTTACACAGCACTGAAGAAATAAAAAGGAAGGGGAAATGACTACTCTACGACAATCTGGCCACTGAAGCTGAGAAGGCAGCAGGCGAAAGGGACCTCGTGACATTATACCAGATAACCAAGTGTCTATCCGGGAAGAGATCAATATAAGCGAAACCTATAAAAGACAGCCAAGGGAACCCAATTACCAAGGGGGAAAAACAGATTAAACAATGGGCGGAGCACTTCAAAAGACTCTTGAACCGACCATCACCTGCAACCCGTCCAGAAATACCAACAACAGCGCGCACACAACTGCAAGTTGACACCAATACCAAGAGTCTTGAATGCAATCGAGCTTCTGAAAGCTGGAAAAGCAGCTGAACCAGATAGCATACCCCCTGAGGCACTGAAAGCGGACCCAGAGATGACAGCAAATATGCTGACTCCATTATTGCAAAAGACCTGGAAGGAGGGAAAGGTGGCTACTGACTGTGTGGTGAGAGCGGGCTGCTAGCCGATTGGTTGACACTAATCTACGTTAATGTATAGGTCACTAATATGGGCCGTGAGAAAATATGAACAAGGCTGTTTCAACAACCAATCACAGCAAACTTAAACGTGGACAAATATGATTCGCAGATAGATGGCTCTACTTTCCGAGAAATATCGAAAACAACCAATCATAAGACTGTGTTTGTCTGCTTAACCTCCGTGAAACAACCAATCAGAAGACTGCCTTTTTCTGCTTGCATAAGCCTTATTAATGTACATAAAATATATATAAATACGTGTTGATTTTCGTAATAAAACCATCTGTTGCCAGCCCTTGTCTTCTGTTGTTACATTTGGTGTCGCTGCCTCCAGAAAATGAAGATCCCGTGGCCAGCTGCGTTTGAAGAAGGAGACATACGGAGCTTCTTACGTGACTTCGAGGCCGTTGCTGAGCTGGTGGGTGTCAAGGAGCAGGCGGCGAAGGCAGTTGTCCTGGGGACGCTGTTGAGAGGCCGAGCGAAGGCGGCATATGACAGCGTAGACAGGTCAAATGGCACAGCGTCTTGGAAGAAATTGGTTGAACGACTAGTGTCCGAGTTTGACAGCGAAACAGACAGACAGCTAGCAATGCAGCAGTTCCGGTCAACGAAGCTGGGACCTGATGGAGACCCGCTAGTGTTGGCGGTGAAACTGACGAATCTACTTTGACGCGCGCTTCCCACTTTGGATGAAGAATCAGAAGCGCAGTTACTGTCTTCCCAATTCATCGAGAGTGTCCCAGACCACATTTCCCAGCGATTAAAACTGGTTAACTCAACGCAGCCGATGGATATTAGTGAGCTGGCGAAGGTGACCAGACAGCTGCTGAGCACAACGGTAGCCGCTATAGACCAACCAAAACCAAACGAATATGAGCAGAAAATTGAAGCATTGCAGAGGGAAGTGGCGGCGTTAAAGTTGGCTGATAGAAAAGACCGAGGGTTTGAATGCGGTAAGCCGGGACACTGGAGAAGATACTGCCCAGAAAGGCGAAAAATAAAAAGTTTCAGACGGTATAATACTTGTTCTTTCTCTCGTATGAAACTAGACTTAGTGGGGGCTATTGAGAAAGGGGCTCTGTATTCGAAGTTGCGAGTGAACGATCGAGAAGTAGTATGTTTGATAGATACAGGGGTGGCCGTGTCGTTCATAGATAAGGATTTATGTAAGAGTGTTAGTCCGTGTTCATTGACAGTACAAACAGTAGGCGGGCATGTGTTGCGTATAACGGGTACATCGAACTGTACGGTCGATGTTGGCGGCTGTGAGGTGACGTTTCCTTTCATTGTTGTACCCGAACTACAGCGAACGATATTAGGAGCGGATTTTCTGCGGGAGATTGGTGCAATAATTGGCACGCAAGCGAAAGTTGTGGTCACGAAATACGGGCATATCAACATGTATGAGACCAGCGAGATAGCAGCGGTTAGGCTGTCGGCAGTACAGAATATGACAGAGTTAATTAATAAATACGATCATCTGTTCACTGGAGATGGCGACCCATACGGTTATTGCGATAAGGTGAATCATGAAATTCCGTTAAGTGATCCGAAAGTAACGACATTTTTAACGCGAAGAGTTCCATGTCATCTGGAAGGCGAAGTGGAGCGACAAGCGCAAGAGATGTTAAAAGATGATATTATTGAGGAAGCTGATAGCCCGTACAACTCTCCAGTGCTGTTAGTAAAAAAAGCGAATGGGAAGTGTCAATGGAGTTGAAGATTGAACGATCAATTCTTGGTTGTTTGCTCAAAATCAACTTCCTCGATTTTCGCGGAGGCATCAATACGACAGTCATCGTCTCATCGGTCGCTGTTCAGAAAGAAGAGTTAAACATCGTCAGAAGTAACATAACGATTTATTATTGTAATATTTGTTTACAGACCTTAGTTTTCTTATTTGCTTTTTTATATGCTGGTGTAACAATACATAATACTCAAGCAACAATTGGTGTTTTGGTTTTTCGTCCGTTATAACTAAGCGTTTCTGAGAAATCTTCTAAGAACAGCGTGGGCCCGAGCGTAGCGAGAGCTGGGCATTAACGGTTTATGAGACTTGGCTGACAGTTTCTGACGATAGAAACAGATCTGGCGGATTCAAACAGTTGGTGAAAGTTTGGATAGTCGCCGTTCATCTTTCCTGGTGCCGGTCAAGTCCTCTTTGAACAAGCAATATCTGGAACTTTTTGGAATTGGGTCAAGTTCAACAATGCCTGGGTCAAAGAAGGGACAGAGTGTCTTGGATACAAACAGGAAAGTAAGTCATGGTGACTTGTCTGTTAATTGTAACGATGTGTCTGATGTTAAGCATGACATGGTTGATGTTACTGTTTCGCCGTTCAGGGATAATAGGAACATCAAACTCCCTAAGTTTGAACCACGGTGTTTTGATGGAAACCCGGCCGATTATTTACAGTTTGTTAAGGAGTTTGAGATCATGCTGAGTAGTTTTTTATTAAGTGATGAATTGAAATTGATGTATTTGATGAGGTATTGCACTGGAGATGCTTCAAGAGCTATACAGTGCTGTAAGCTCATGCCCCCTAATGAGGGATACGCTGAGGCTATGAGCATATTACGTCAAAGGTTTGGAAGGCCTTCGATGATTGTAAGGAACGTATACGAAGCTGTCAAGGGTAATGGCAGTCAACTTCAAGATGACTCCAAGGCACTCACTGAGTTTTTAGACAATCTTATGACTTACAAGAATACCTTGATTTCTATGAATTTCATGAGTGACCTCAACTCCAGCTCAGTCCTAGAGGTAATTGCAAGACGCCTACCTACGCGGCTGCAAAGGAAATGGGTAAAAATAAGCTCTCGTATAGAGGAGGAGGGTATCGAGCCAAGGTTCGATGATATTCTTAGACTGGTGAAGGACAGTGTCAACCAGGCGATGGGCAAATTCGCCAGCATTTTGCATTCTAAGGTAGAACCTAAGGAACCAGTGAATATAAGGAAGGCATTTGTGGTGAAGTCTCAAGACACAACGAGAAAGGATGAGTGTATTGTCTGCCATAACATGCATCAATTGAGTGATTGTAATCGCTTTATCGCTATGTCACCCGTAGAAAGGTTAAAAATGGCAAAGCAGAAGCGGCTGTGTTTCAGTTGTTTAAAGATTGGGCATACAAAGTGGAATTGTAAGGCGACAAATAAAGGAAGTAGTGGTTTAACGGATATGCACCCACTTCTGAGAACAGTGAACGAACCTGGGAGTTCGGTTAATTGTAATAGTATCTCTAGACCCCTTGACATCCCACAAGTTTTCTTAGGGGTATTACCAGTTAAGGTGAAAGGACCGAAATCTTCAGTAGAGACTTATGCATTGTTGGATAATGGTTCAGACGTTACATTGATAGATGCTGAACTGGCTGGTTGCTTGGGTATTAAAGGCCCAAAGCAACCCTTGGTTGTAAATACTTTCAATTCTGCGAAAACAGTAGTATGTGAGCGAGTGTCATTTCAGTTAGAATCCTTGGCTACAGGGGAGACCGTGGAAGTGGATACTGCTTACACTACCTCCAGTATGAAACTTGGCGAAGCTATAGTACCTAGTCGTGAAACGGTTGTCGGTAAGCCGTACCTGTGTGACATACCTCTTCCAACATTGCAAGATGGAAGAGTGAGAGTACTCATTGGATGTAGTGTGCCAGAAGCCCACAAGGTATTAGAAGAGAGATTTGGAGGTAGAGATGATCTGTTTGCGACAAAAACACCACTGGGATGGACAGTGAGAGGACCTATACCCATAGTCCACATATCATCATTAGTTACAAACGATGGGGACAAACTAGAAACTATGATTAAAAATATGTATGACAAGGAGTTTTGTGACTGCGGTGTCCCAGGGAAAGGTCGTTCTGTAGAAGACTTGAAAGCAGTTAAAATAGCCGAGGACTCTTGTAAATACGAAAACGGGCGTTTCAGCGTTGGCCTACCATGGAGATTCAAAGATAGACAGTTGATTTGTAATAGGAAAGTTGCTCTTAAGAGACTAATGGGTTTACAGAAGAAATTCCTGTCAGATGCAGAACTCTGGTCCAAATATAAGGAAGTCGTCGATAAACATATAGTGAAGGGTTACGTTGAAAGACTAGTTGATCAAAGTGAGCCAGGGAAGTGGTATTTGCCCCATCATCCCGTCTTTAACCCGAGGAAGCCAGGTAAACTCCGTGTGGTGTTTGATTGTTCTGCGAAACACGAAGGAGTCTCTTTAAATGATAATCTGTATAGTGGCCCAGATTGCGTGAGCTCATTAGTGGGACTGCTATTGAGATTCAGAAAGTTTACAGTTGCTGTCGCGGCGGATATTGAGGAAATGTTCCTTCAGGTGAAGGTGCCAGAGAGTGACAGAGATCACTTGAGGTTTTTGTGGTTTGATGACGGTCCTTGTGGTAAGGTGTCAGAATATAGGATGACAGTGCATCCATTTGGTGCCACATCCTCCCCATTTTGTGCTAATTTTGCTCTACGAAAGGCAGTGTCCACATTTGGTTCTAATGATTTGCTGGACGTCATAGATTGTTGCTTCTACGTGGATGATTGTTTAGCCTCCTTCGATGATGATAAGTCTGCAGTTAGATTTGCAACAAGCATCACTGAAGTGTTAGCTAAGGCCGGCTTTCGTCTAACTAAGTGGGTCTCGAACAGCCTAGACGTTTTGAAGCATATAGATCCAGAAGACAGAGCACCTACCGTACGAGATTTGCCTGTTGATACTCTACCAGTTGAACGCACATTAGGTATGCGATGGGATGTGAACTCTGATACCTTTGGATTTAGTGTTGGTGATATTGATAAGCCAGTTACTCGGAGAGGTGTGCTCTCTGTGTTGTCGTCCGTGTTTGACCCACTTGGATTAGTAGCACCTTATCTACTTCCGGCTAGGAGGTTATTTCAAGAGACATGCAGGAAAGGGTTACAGTGGGATGAACCATTAAGTGAGAGGCAGAGAGAAGAGTGGAAGGGGTGGGTTAACAGTTTAAGAATGCTGAATCTACATTCCGTCTCACGTCCACTTAAGCCGTCGAGAAATCATGATATAATTGACTTCCATGTTTTTTCTGATGCCTCTGAGGTTGGATTTGGTGCAGCCGTATACATCAGAACCACCTTAATGAATGATATAGATGTTAGCCTGGTGATGGGTAAATCCAGAGTTGCACCTCTAAAGACGGTTTCGATTCCGAGATTAGAACTTAATGCCGCCTTACTAGCTGCGCAGTTATTCACAACAGTGTGTAAAGAGTTGGATTACCCCAAGCATCCCGTAACGTTTTGGACTGATTCGATGTCTGTGATATATTATATACGCAACGAGTCAGCAAGATATGCATGTTTTGTAGCTAACAGAGTATCTCAAATTCGTGAACTAACCACTGTTGAGCAGTGGAGGTACGTACCGTCTGGAAAAAATCCAGCTGATCTAGCATCGCGAGGAGTTATTGATATGAATGTGGTTAAAAATAAGTGGTGGAAAGGTCCAGAGTTCTTGCTAAGGGCTGATAGTATGTGGCCTCGTAGAGAAGATGAACCACCGATAAACGAGTGTGCCTTGGAGTTGAAGACAAGTGTCAGTTTAACATCTACTCAAGAAAGACATTCAGGTTTACATCCACTTTTTAAATATTATTCTTCTTGGTACAAACTACTGAAAGCGGTTGCGTGGTTGACACGATATGTTACGTATTTAAAGGTCATGCATCTTGCGGGATACGAAAATATGAATGTGGGGCCTTTGAGAGTCGAAGATATTAGAAATGCAGAGTTAACGATTTTGAGGGCTGCTCAGTGGGAAGCGTGGGGTGAGATTACCAAGGAGGATAGTCCCGATTTCGCAGATTTCAAGGTGCGGTTAGATAGATTATCTCCGATAGTTTCCGAAGGGATCGCTAGAGTTGGTGGACGTCTACAAATGTTAGAATCGTCATATGAGACCCGTCATCCGGCTTTATTACCTTGCTACCATCCAGTCACTGATCTCATTATAAGACACTACCATGTTCTTGAAGGTCATTTGGGTACTTCGCAAGTACTATCAAGTATTCGATGTAAGTTCTGGATAGTGAAGGGAGGTACTGCTGTCCGTAAAATAATTGATAAGTGCATGGAATGTAAACTCCGAAATGCTCGTCCAGTACAGCAGATAATGGCACCACTACCAGCGTGGCAAGCTTCTGAAGGGAATTATCCATTTGAGTACGTTGGGGTGGATTTGTTCGGACCTTTTGTAGTGAAGAGAGGCAGAACCCTATGTAAAAGATATGGCTGTTTATTCACCTGTTTGAAAATGAGAGCTGTGCATATTGAGATGGTTCATTCTCTAACTACTGATTCATTCGTGCTAGCATTACATAGATTTATAAATCGCCGGGGTGTACCGAAGATGATGTTCAGCGACAGAGGGACTAATTTTGTTGGCTGTCACGCCGAGCTTAAAGAATACTTCGAAGGTCCTCAAACGAGAGTTCAGGAAGAGTTACTGAAAAGGAACATCGAGTGGCACTTCAACCCACCACATGCCAGCCATAGAGGTGGGCTATGGGAAAGACTTATAGGAATTATCAAGCGTATTTTAAGCTCCATAATTAAAAACCAGAGTTTGAATGACGAAACGCTGGAGACATTTTTTTGTGAAGCTGAACGAATATTAAATGACCGGCCGTTATCGCCTGTGAGGGACGACGTCAAGGATTTTGATGTGTTAACCCCAAATAAATTATTGTTATTGAGAGGCAACCCTGGCATAGAGGACGCAAGCGGGGAAGGAATACCTACGATTAAAAGATGGAAACAAGCCAGGCACATGAAAGATATATTTTGGAAAAGATGGTTAAAGGAGTATGTTCTAACATTGCAGACCAGGGACAAGTGGAAAAAGTTGTGCCGAAACTTAAAGGTTGGTGACATAGTATTAGTAGCAGATAAATGTGCCACAGGTAGGTGGCCTTTGGGAGTGGTAGTAAGGCTGATCTGTAGTGGTGATGGATTGGTGAGGACGGTTGAGGTGAGAACTAGTTGTGGCATGTTGGTGCGAGATATCAGAAAACTGTGTCTCCTGGAAGGTGCTGAGAGTAGAGAGTCGGAGGATGAAACAATAGATGATTTTCCAACCTAGAGCGTCAACCTGAGAAGGGTTGTAGGCGTACTGCTGTAAGTCCTACAATTCTTCAAAGGGTAGCGCATCAATGAGCAGTCTAATGTGCTCGGTGTGTGATTTTGTACATATGTTCATATTGTATATACTGAATTGATATCATCTGTCATCTAGCTGTTGGTAATTCTGTTTGTGTCCGGACATTCCACAACTTACAATCGTCAACCTGTGAAGGTTTGTAGGCGTACTGGTGTAAGTCCTGCAATTCTTCAAGGGTATTCCATCAAGACATGAAATGCGAGTTTGTGTGTACTGTTTGTATATACGTGTGGTGTGTCATATCAATTGGTGTTTTTGAATTCATTGTGTTTACTCGTTGTTTTCGTACCTTGTTGTTATTGCATAATTTTGTTAAAATTTTCGTCGTGATTACTTCTGAAGTTGTGGCCATTCTTCTACATCCGTGAATGAATTGATTGATGTTAAGGACAGCAGATGGGTCGTATACGCCGGGGAGGCTATTTTTGCTGAGAATGAAATGCACACGGAGATAATTGTTAGCTGCGGTCCGACACGCCGGGGAGAAAGAGTGTAAACGACTGAGGCTCGCATGCGTCACCGCTACTAGAACTGAGGCAGAATGAGTGACAAGCGATTTCAGTGGTAATTGGTAGTGAGTAGATAAGAGGATGTGCGTAGAGTATCGTGAGGTGCTGCCATGGTCACTTTGCATTCTGCAAGAGTCATTCTAGCAAGTGGCGATTGTGTTGCAAGATGTCAAGAGGATATCTTTATTTCGAGGCGCAGGTCGTCATTGATGTGTGAGATTGTGCTGTGGGTATGCTTGTGGTGTGTTGGCTTTTCTGTTTGTTTTCCATTTCAGCTCTGTCCGTGTGACCCAGGTTCTCGCAATGGCATCCAAGTCAACGTGCATTGGTCGTGAAGGAAAAAAGGGTTGGATCCCTTTTTTGCCGGGGAGTGTCAATGGAGTTGAAGATTGAACGATCAATTCTTGGTTGTTTGCTCAAAATCAACTTCCTCGATTTTCGCGGAGGCATCAATACGACAGTCATCGTCTCATCGGTCGCTGTTCAGAAAGAAGAGTTAAACATCGTTAGAAGTAACATAACGATTTATTATTGTAATATTTGTTTACAGACCTTAGTTTTCTTAGTTTGCTTAGTGATTTTTTATATGCTGGTGTAACAATACATAATACTCAAGCAACAATTGGTGTTCTGGTTTTTCGTCCGTTATAACTAAGCGTTTCTAAGATATCTTCTAAGAACAGCGTGGGCCCGAGCGTAGCGAGAGCTGGGCATTAACGGTTTATGAGACTTTGGCTGACAGGAAGTATAGATTCTGTGTTGATTTTCGACAGTTAAACAGTATGACAGAGTTAAGACCGTGTGCCATGCCAACAGTGGTAGAAACTTAGATCGCCTACAAGGTGCGAATGTGTTTTCGGTTCTCGATCTTCGCTCAGGATACTGGCAGATACAGATAAAACAAGTGATAGAGATAAGACGGCTTTCATCGTGGGCAGACACAATATCGATTTAAACGCATGCCGTTTGGACTAGCAGGTGCACCGTTTACGTTCAGACGACTGATGAAGCTATTACTTAGGAACTTGAAAAACGTGGAGGTTTATGGTGATGATCTCGTCATATACAGTCAAACGAAAACGATCACGTCAACCATGTAGAAGCCGTGCTGCGACGCATCGAAGAGTTTGGACTACGCGTCAACAAAACCAAGTCCCAGATAGCCAAAAAGAATGTTACTCTGTTGGGACATAAAGTGGGAAATGGTGAGATTAAACCACTACCGGAGAAAATTTTGACGATTAAAACGATTCCAGCCCCGAATTCAAAGAGAAAACTGAGACAATTCTTGGGTAGAGCAGCGTTTTATAGTCGCTTCGTGAAGAACTTCAATGAGATAGCAGCCCCTCTATACAGGCTACTAGGGGAGCCAAAGTTTGTTTGGTCGGAAGAATCGCAGAGGACATTCGACAGAATTAAACAGCTGCTCGACCACCAACAAATGACGCTAAAACTACCTGTACCTGGAAGACAGTTCACAGTGTGCACAGATGCCAGTGACTACGCTATAGGTGCGGTCCTAAGACAGGACGAGGGAATCGTTGAGTATGCCAGTCGGGTTTTGACACTCACAGAGAGAAAGTATTCAACGATAGAGAAAGAATGTTTAGCAATGGTATGGGCAGTCGACAAATGGAGACCTTATTTACTCGGCCGGCGGTTCCACATCGAAACTGATCATAAGCCGCTACAATTTTTGAAGACAGCGAGAGACCCACGGGGGAAGTTGTCACGGTGGATGTTGCGTCTTCAGGAGTACGATTTTACGATCTCACACGTTCCTGGAAGTGAAAATGTCTTGGCAGATTTGTTATCGAGACCAGAAGATGAGTCTGAGTTGCCCGAGGTCGCTTACGGAGTGCATGCAGTAGAACAAGACCCACTAAGACTTGCACGCAGGCAGAGGTTGGACGATACGCTGAATACAGTAATACAGGTGATCACCAACGGAATAGAAGTGGATCAAACTACGGCGAGTAAGGAGCTAACCACACTACTCAGACAGAGGGATCGACTCAGAGTGAATGCCTACGGGACTCTGACCTGGCGAGAGAACGACGGAAGCTGGCTGGCTGTCATACCTCAATCGTCGCGCCACGACATGATAGAAGAATGTCACCAGCTAGCACATACAGGCGTGGCCAGAACGACCGACCTCCTAAGACAAAGTATGTACTGGCCAGGTATGAGAGAAGACGTAGCAAGATACGTACTTGGATGTCCACGGTGCCAGCTGATGAAAGGTGACCGGTGTATACGACCACCACTTCAGTCGATTCCAGTTACCGCGATAGGTGACTTGTGGTCCGTAGATGTCATGGGTCCATTTCCTCAGACATCCAATGGTAATCAGTACCTCTTGGTGATGACGGAACACGCGACACGATGGGTAGACGCCGTAGCAATCCCAGACCAACGTGCAAGAACCGTGACAGATGCAGTAGTTAGACACATTGTTGCAGACCACGGCGTACCGAAGACAATACTGACAGACCAAGGTCCCTGTTTCGAGAGTGAAGAGTTTACTTCCCGTTTGCAACAGCTGGGCATCAAGAGGATCAGAACGACCCCATACCATCCACAAACGAATGGCCTAACGGAGAGAAACAACCGTACACTGAAGGAGTGGCTGGCCTCGAAGGGCGGTAACTGGGAAACGGAACTTCCACTGATTTTACTGACACATCGTGCTACCACTCAGGAAACAACGAAGAAGTCACCCTTCCAACTGATGTATGGTAGAAAACCACGATTACCAATACACAACGAGACCTGGCCCCTTCACCAAAAATGGAGTACGACGAAATTAAAAGCAGAGCGGAAAGAAGCAGTCAAGAATGTAATGAAGAAGCAGCGGAGTGATGTCGCAAAGTCTCAGCTGAAAGGAAAGACTCAGTGCAATACCTTTGCAGTCGGGGACCAAGTGAAGCGTAGAGACAAAAGAAATACAGTTGGATGCGGGCCAGGTTCACGGAAACTCCTTCCAAAGTGGGAAGGACCGTACACAATCACAAAAAGACGGGGTCAAGTATATACCATCCGAAGAGGTGATAAACAGAAACGAGTTAACGCCAGTCAGCTGCAAAGATGGGTACAGTGGGACAAGCCGGCCAGTAACAATCCTCAACTAGAGGATGTAGCACCCAGAAGGTCGGAACGTCTGCGCACAAAGCTATTTGACGGGGGGACGAGTGTGGTGAGAGCAGGCTGCTAGCCGATTGGTTGACACTAATCTACGTTAATGTCTAGGTCACTAATATGGGCCGTGAGAAAATATGAACAAGGCTGTTTCAACAACCAATCACAGCAAACTTAAACGTGGACAAATATGATTCGCAGATAGATGGCTCTACTTTCCGAGAAATATCGAAAACAACCAATCATAAGACTGTGTTTGTCTGCTTAACTTCCGTGAAACAACCAATCAGAAGACTGCCTTTTTCTGCTTGCATAAGCCTTATTAATGTACATAAAATATATATAAATACGTGTTGATTTTCGTAATAAAACCATCTGTTGCCAGCCCTTGTCTTCTGTTGTTACAACTGGAGGAAAGGCCACCTCGTGACACTACCAAAGAAGGGCGACTTAGGCCTCACTCTGCAAGAACTGGCGAGGAATCATGCTCTGCTCCTGTTGACGCCAAGTAAAATCCTGAATCGCATCATCCTGAAGAGAATCAAGGACACACTGGATACAGAACTCCGACCAGAACAAGCTGGAATCAAGGAAGGCAAATCATGTACTGACCAAATTCCAACTCTACGCATCATCATCACAGAACAAAGCATGGAATGGCAATCAAACCTCCACCTCAACTTTATAGACTTTGAGAAGGCCTTCAACGGACAGTGTTGATCGTGAAGTAATTTGGAAACTACTCAAGTACTACGGCGCGGCGTACCCCAAATATTCATCAACCTCATTCAACAGATGTATGACAACCACACATGTCAGTTGGTCCACAACGAAAATCGCAGCGAGGCGTTTGGAGTAAACACAGGAGTCAGACAAGGATGCTGACTTATTATCACCCACGATGATATTCCTAATTGTGGTGGACTGACTGGATTATGCGTCAGACAGTGAGTGGGAAACGAGAAGACAGGGATAGATATCCTGGCCCGACTGACGTGAAGAACCTAGAAGACCTGGATTTCGCACGTGGATGATTTATGTTTGATATCACACAAAATCGAAGACATGCAAACGAAGACGGACAAGATGGTTGAAGAAGCAGCCGGCGAAGACAGGACTCCAGGTGAACATAGACAAGACGGAGGTTATGAAAATAACCAGCCAACCAACCAACAACAACAGCAACAGCAACATCCGGCGTCAATCACCATCAACGGTAGCGATTTGAAAGAGGTTACTTCATTCATTCACTTATCCAGGGAGCATTGCCTCAACTACAGGCAGTCGGAACGGACGAGGATGTCAAATCGAGCGAGAATCAGGAAGGCGAGAAACACATCAACATCATCAACCTGAAATCAATCTGGAAATCTTCGTCACCCAGCCAGCATCAACAAAAAAATTCAGTCAGATTTTCAATACAAACATCAAGTCAATTTTCCTATACGGAACACAAACTTGGCGGGCGAGTCACAGAGAATATTTCCAACAGTTTGTAGACCTTTATCAACAACTGTCTTCGCTCTATACTGAATGAAGATTAAATGGCCGGGCCGGAAGGAATCACTAACAAGAAACTATGGGCACAAACAAACAAAACAAGAACCAATCAATCGCCAACCAACAAATATGCAGGGGAAAGTGGAGATGGATTGGACACTGGCTGAAGAGGCAACTGGGTGAAATCGCGCGCGTCAGGCCATTGCTCGGGTGGAACCGGGCCGAAAAAGAATCGGCGAGTGCGACGTCAGTGCAAGGGTAGGTGACATGAAGGAGATCGTGTGAAGAGGGGTTGAAAGAGTATGGACTAACATGGGTGCAGGTGAAAAGTACAGCTGGAGAAAGACAGAAGCAAGTGGAGACGTGCAGTTGAAGCCCTACGTTCCACTAGGAGCCCAAGCGAACAACAATAACATTAATACTTAATGGTACGAAGGAAGAAGGAGTTAGAAATTTGATAAGTTTGAACTTTTTATTGAGTAGAGAAAAAATCTGTAGTTGAGTGTCAATTTCACGAGTGTGAATAGGGTGAGAAAATGAACAAGTGAGTGTGAAAACAATGAATTTGTTATCAAAGTAAAAGCAATGTAATGCTAAATCCCATTTCACCAATGTTCCTCTCACTAAAACTATTTGCTTTATATTCGTATTCATTGAGGATAGCAATGTAAACGTGTATGTTCCGATCCACTACTTAAAGAACTACTATTGAGGTGCACTTTATATGTCCAATTCAAGTTCAACGACAGGATTTATAGACAAATAAATGGGGTTGCAATGGGGTCACCAATGTGTCATTTACTTGCAGACTGCTTCTTGGCAAGTCTGAAGTAGGTGACGGTATGTGACAGCCTACTATTGATAGTTTCTTTTTGTACCATAGATACATGGATGATCGTTTCATCGAATATGACGACAATACCGACATCGAAATGATAACTAAAGAGTCCAACAGCTGCCATCATGCCATCCAATTTACACCGGAATCATAAATTAACTTGTAATTCTATTTTTTTAGATGTTTTTCTAAAAAAGGAGATCTGATGGTTCTCCTCAATGATCGATATAAAGGGAACCAAAATGAGATGGTCAATACACGAATATTCATATCTGGGCCCTTTAAGAAAAAAGAGGAACCTGATTCACTCCTTATCCTCAAGAATAAGACGGATATATTCTAGTGATACAATCAACTATGCAAATCACCGAGGAAAACCTTTCTTGCGACTGAGCTACGGATCCATTTCTACAGCCGACAAATGATCAACTGATGTGTGAAGGATTAAGTGCCACTTTGGATGGGCCACTTCAATGTGTTTATAAATACACCTAATCCTGTGGAGCTAGTCATATTGTCCACACAAACCGCACACTTTTCACACGCATCTCTGAATATTATCCGGCATGGTTGAGCAAAGTGACAATGCAAGACAGCTATTAGCTCAATTCTCAAGCACTTAGTGAACTCAAACCATGCAGCTCCACTAGAGTCGTCTTTCAAGGTCGGTGGCACAGTGGTTAGGACCCTCGCCGACCATGCACATGGTCCGGGGTTCGAGCCCTCGCCGACGCACACCTGATATCTATGGTCGGCCTGCGAAATTTGGGCTACCGATATCCATGCTGAAAATTCCATACTTGTACCAAAAATACGGTGTGGAATCAAGCTGTAATCAAAAAAAAAAAATAAAAATAAAAAAAACCTACAAGTTGGGGCAAAATGTTAAAAACAACGTCAGGTATCACCATTTGTGTATAGCAGAGGCGTTGGCAATTCATCAATACAATCGCGAACTCTGTATACAGAAACCGTTTGTCTAGTCTTTTATTCTCCCATGATCTTAACCTCTTCACTAATCGTTCCCTGTAAAACTTTTAAATTTTACTTTTAGTTTGCTTTTTCTTTAATAATTAATTCACTTTTATCTCTCTCGTATGTTCCTTTAGTACATTTTCACATTCTCTTCACACTTGTTAAATGGACACTCAATTACCTTAATTTATCAAGGTCATTATTACGTTTCAAAGCTTCCCTTATATGCCTTACTACTTGTCTTGGAATTTCCTTGATATTACTTAGGTTTTTTGCTCAGTTACTTAAACATTTTATCAATCCTAATTTTAATGATATAGAGTCGGATTATATTAGATGGTTAGAGGCGATCGGCCACAGGAAGCCGTGGACCTAAGGTTTCGTGCCAGTTGGTACTCATCAGTCAGCAAGGCGTATCTGCAACCTTGAAGGAATTCATGTGCCTTCTGAGATTCGAATCCGTGTGTCACCCAGTGCCGAAAGCAGTCAGAGACATCACCACTCAGCTATTTGGACTCACGATTGACCCCCTCTAGGACTGTAGTGGATATTTTGATTGGACACTAGTAAGTAGTCCAATGTGTCTGGTCTTTTCTTTGCTACAGACTGCATTCTATCTGTCAGTCAGGTTTACAATATGGTCAACATTCCACTAGGTAGCTCGCCATCACCGTGCACACTGATTTGATGATATTAGACGGGTGGAGGCAATCGCAGGAAGCCTTGGACACCTGACTGATAGAATTCAATCTGCACCAAAGGAAGGACCGCATACATCACACTAGTTACTAGTATCCAATCAGAGTATATAGTGGGATAATCGGAAATCCAAATACCGGTTGGAATGTATGGCTTTCCTGAAACTGTATGTTCGGAAATGCATCCGAAATAAATGAATGGTGTTTGTAGCCTTGTCATTCAGTATGTTATAAATACTGTTTCACATTCTGTGTGTGTGTGATATATCCATCTCCTAAAAAAATTAATACAGAATTACATACACTATCACAGTGATCAAGTTTTGCGTATATTATAATAATCCAACAAAACTAATTATTACTGTAAAAACTGTCTTTTCACAGCTGTTTGCTGACACAATTGGATATTCTTAGGAGAAAAGCGGTCATTGGGGTTGTAGAGCGTATTAACTCTAATCCAGATAAATACATAAATCAATCTATTACTCTTTGAATTATGACACAAAATTTAAAAGAAAAAGCCAGCTAAACTGACATTTCTAAGTTATCTGTTCAATCGGTTAAATTGTGCATATTCCATGCATTAATCTCTTGTCAATCAGTAGAGTTTATCCGCTTACTGCCCACTAATACTGCTGTCATTAACGCTTTCACTAAGCGTTGAATTACTGTCATTTAATGTGGTGTTAGTCAACAGTCAATAGTTTATAATATTTCATATCAATCAAACCATAGAATAAATCTTCATAACTTTTAAATTCCTAATTTCTGCTCGTAATCTACTTTTTATGTGTATGGAGTAGTGAGTTGGTGGGTCAGTTGTTGAATATCCGCCAACTATGAACGTGGAGGCATATTTCACTCCCAGTCAACTCCCACCTAAAGCTGACTTAGGTGGTGGTAAGCCAGGTGATGAGACATTCAGGGGAACGTGAGACTGGCAATCTGACCTGTAAAAATAAAAGCCGAACTTGACATATGTGTTCCCTTCTGAACGTTTAGAAGTGACAACGTGTGTAGAACATGTAGACACTGTGATAGTATGCAAATGTGTATTAGTTTAGTTATTATGTAGTATCACGAATAGAGAAGCAATACTATTATTTCAATATATTAAATATTCCCATAGTAAAATTTAGAACATCACATTAAAGCAAACAATATTGTGGTTTCAATTAGATCTCATCAGGCTTAACTCTAATATACCTACATAACTTTACAAATAAAAATTCAAATATAAACCAATCATGGTGTTTTGTCCATAGGATAATAAGATGGTGAATATAAATTGTGCAATTAGTAATAATAGTAGTAATGATAATAACAATAATAATAAAAATAATAATAATGGTCTTATCAGTGATAAGGATGAAAAAGTGAGGCAATCTGTGATAACACGAAAAATCAGAAACAGAATGATTAAACAAACAAATGTTCAGGTGGAAGTAGTCGACAAAGGCTAGTAAAAACAAATTAACCGTTTACGTAATGCTAGATTGTAAAGGAAGTAAATGAAAGACGTTTATAATGAAGATGTGATAATATTAAGGAATGACAAGAAAGGGGTTGAAAATATTATTATTTGCCAGTTGACAAAGTTTCAAATACAGTTTATTCTTCATAAGCATAGCATTATCACTTGTAACTGTGTGGAGGCCAACAGCACATTTTTTAGCATGAAAAATAAGATTCGAAATTTCAACTTCAATGTGCAGTCCAGTGATACATACTATATAGATCAAACAATCGGCGCCGGGCCACGCCACGTCACGAAGGCCACTTCGAACAAACTACAGACTCCCATCAACAGCTGTCTTCGCTCAATGCTACTCAAGAACACATGGACGGCTACAAATGATCATCAATATTAAGGGATCTCTGGCAGGGAGCGAACTAACCCAGCAAGAACCAATAAGCAGGAAGAAATGGGGTGTATTGGTCATACTCTGAGACAACAAACCATCGAGTGACATCACACGCGGTGCAGGCCATCAGCCGAGTGGAAACCGAAAGGGGAATGGCGAGTTGGTCGTCAGTGTGAGGGTGACATGCATGAGGTGAAGTGAAGAGGTGATAAAAGAAAAAGGGTGGTAGACGCGGAGCCAGGTGATGAAAACGTTGGCGGAGAACCGAGAGCAATGGAGACATTCAGCTGAATCCCTATGTTCCTCTAGGAGTTAATGGAAACAACAACAATAATATAATATCCAACTTTACATCTACACCAAATTTCTAGACTGTTACTAGACCTATCCTATAGCGCTTGCCTCTAGCAGTGGTGATTACTATAGTTGGAAATTAGCTCTAGCTTCCATATCTTGGTTCACTCCTAGTCTAGATTTCAGGGGTATTAAAACCGCCCCAGGGTGAACACTTTACCTTGTGCATTTTACTTCACATTCATTACATGATGTTAGGAATTCATTAATGCCTCACATCTACTATCTTTAAATTCCAGGACAAATTATATAGACAGTCAGGAGGTGTAGCAATGGAATGGATCATCAATATCCCTCAGTGTAGCAGATATCCCTATAGACAGTTGGGAAAATATTGCTACCAGTACATTTAATCCTACTCCAAAGATAATATGGTGGAGATATGTGGATAACAATTTCACAGTGTTAAAAATAGAACATACCTCCAGTTTCTTCACACATTTATGAACTCACTAGTAAAGGGAACAAAATTCAAACTTGAACCAGAAAATGAACAAGGAGAATTAGCCATGATGTTAGATTGGAAAATAAAACGAATAGAAGGCGGTAAACTGCACACTAGCGTGTATAAAAAGCCAACGCATTCTGCTAATGGATATTTAGACCTCTTTAATTCATCTCATCCATTCGTTGTCTGTAAAGGCAGGCTTAGTTAAGTGTCTAACAAACCGACCAATAACAACACCAAGTAATACGACAAAAAAACTAAACAATGAAATGAAACAAGCAGAATAATAGCTGATTGATGTCAAATAACTATCCTATAAAAATTCATTAGAGTGGCATACGACTGTATGAATTTATCAGAATGAATTTTATCCATAATGGAATTATACTCTACCACAGTACTCAAGTGCTGTCCTAATATCAATATGTATGTTAGTGGAAATAAAATCTTCATCTTGTGAGAATCACGATTAATGGCAGGCTATACTGGTGGTTCACTGGTGAAATGTTTGCCACCTACTCACATGGTCAGGATTTGATTCACGGCCGATGCACTCCTCCACTTCGCCTAGCCCATAGTAGGCCCGGTAAAGATGGGAAATTGAAGGCTAGTCTACTAATCACACTCCTTAAAAATAACATGGCTACTGTAACTTTTAATCTTAGGCTTGAAGCCCTGCACTCCACTTGGTGTACAAAGAAATGAAAGGTAGTCAGGATATTCCAACTAAGGTTTGAAGCATTTTTACAACCGTCGAAATTCGTATATTTAAAGTATTCAAACCTGTAATATTACAAGAAGCTTAGATAGATAGTAAATTTGACTGGACACCAATCAGTAACTAGTGTAATGTATCCAGTCCTCTCTCCGTTGCAGACTGTATTCTGTAGGTCAAGTTTACGATGTGGTCACCCTTCTAGGTTGCTTGCCACCACGGTGCACTTTGTATTGTTGACATTAGATGGTTAAAGGCAATCGATTACAAGAAGCTTTGTTTGCACCTAAGTTTCCTGCTGATTTGGCACTCAGCAGTTAGTAAGCAAAGAGTACCTACAACGACCTTGAAGGAACTCATGTTTCTTCTGAGATTTGAAGCTGTTTCACCCGGGGCTCCAGTCAAAGACGTTACCACTAAGCTATTAAGGTTCGCGATTGACCGTTCTCTAGGACTGTATCGGATACTTTGGTTAGACACCCATCAGTAACTAGTGTATTGTGTCTAGTTCTATTATATAAGTCACGTCTGAAATGCATAGATAGATGGATGGATTGTCGATGCACCTTACCCAGGGAAAATGACAGAGGCATACTTAAGATATGCTTTTAAGAACAATTGCCACAAGGTTTTTCTTCATCAGTGCTTGTCCTTTGTTGTACACAATCACTTGGATTACTGAGATATTTACGTACAAAAGTCATGCTACTAAGGCAGCATAGGTGAAGGCGTATAAATGAAAGCCTTCTGTCATTTTTTTTAAATAAATATGTATTCAAGTACTGGTCTACAGGGATTTGATTGATTGGCTGAAAGGCTGTTTCGTCCTAGTTTAGATCGGGTCCCAGTGGCTTTATGGTCTACGAGCTCGACTTGTAACTAGAAGGTCCTAAGTTTGAACCCTGGTACGTAGGTGCGTACTGATGGCGAGTCTTAAACTAGGACCATAGAAACACCTGCCAGTATTGCCAGTTGTTTTACCAATGGTTCTCTAACCGATGTCAGCTCATGATGAAATCCTGTAAGCAAAAATACTTATACAATGACGTTATTACTGAACTGAAAATGAAAAGTCTAGGCATGACAGGACTTGTCCAAACCTACCCAGTGACCTATTGAATGAACCATGTGACAGAGATGCTGGTTGGACCAGATTTCTGCTTCAAACACCACAAGGGTTATGCCAGTCTGTTATGTGTAACAGTGGTAACTAACTCTCCACCTGTCAGCATAACATCAGACGCAAGGCATTTTCGACAATTTCCAATTCTACATAATTACACGTGGTACCTCGATGATTGTGGCGATTTATTTGGTACCCAGTAGATGATAGAGAAGGATTCTTCAGTGCTGGCTACCTCAGTGGCCGGTTTGGACCAGGTGGCCTAATATCGAACTGTTAATGATGGTTTTCACTGCACCTTTACTTTACCATACTGGGAGATGCTCTCAAGTACGAAAAACGAGGTTCCTAGGGCAACGGCCTATATAACTCGCTCCACCACAAGCCCAGTTGAATTGGTAAATGCAATTCTGTCACGACTTAACTTCAACTGTACTTTCAAATATCAGTTATCCTATGAGTACAAAATACAATACAAGTAAATAAATTATCAGCTAACGCTGACGTAGTAAATTTTTCCCAAACTATTACTATAACTACTTATTTCAATAATCCTTCCTAAAGAATAAAATGTATTAGACTACTGAGAATAATTATAAGTACTGCAAACGTTACTTTAGCAAATATTTACTGTTAAACGTGTATCATAGGAATTGTCTTTATTCAGATAAGAACGGTTTTAATATTAATAGTTAATTGGAGAAGGGAAAATGGTTTAAAAACCCTACAAGATATCACAGATATGAACAATAGTGTTTAAAAGGCAGGAAGATGAAATTGGAGTGATTCGCGATTATTATATATGGGTGAAACGCTGACGAAGATAATCCATTGTAGAATTCCTAGTCGCCAGTAAATCTAAAACTCAGACTAGATACAGCTGTATGCATTGAAAACTTCTTCTTGCCTTCAGATACTTCCGTATATCACGAAAAATACCCATTTATTCGAAAGTTATAACACCGTTTTTTTTGTTCAGCGAAGAAATTTCCTTTCAACGACTTCATTTTCAAGCTGCAAAGTCGTATTTATATTACAAAAAAGTTATTAGGTGGCACTAAATAATTCCTCCGGAATTCGTAAAATCTGTTCTATATAGAGACAATCGGTAGAGAACTAGATAACGTTTGATCGAATCTCCTTAACAGTGGATATCCTACAAGGTTTATTGAACGTAACGTCAAGAAAGAATCCATCCCGAGACAAATCACAGTACCAAAGAAAAAACTGTTTATGAGTCTTACATTCAAAGGTGACACCATTTTTGAATTGATTAAAAATTGTTTATCTAAATGTATTAAACGCTGTTTTCATACAGCTGACTTGCAACTAGATTTGACCAGCCGAAATATGATTAGACAATGCGTCAAGGATTGATTACCGCTTATGTCCACATCTATTTGCATTTACTCTTTTAACTGCTCTTGTGGAGCGGATTATATTGGAAAATGTGTAGCTGAACACTATCCTGTTTGGTTAATGAAAGGTGAACGTAGAACTGCGAAATTGTCTATTTGTGATCACCTGTTAGAGTCTGGTCATTCAGCCCACGTGATTCATTCTTCAAGGTTATCTACATGGCAAAATCGAATCGATCCAAAAGTTTACGTTTTCTTCACTTATGCATAGCCGAAGCTTTAGCTATATATACATGAACAGAAACCCAAATTATGTGTTCAAAAACGTTTCGTCAGGCCCCTTCTTTACCTTGGTCATAGTAATGTTCTTTCCAGTTTTATTTTATTGTATTTTATTTTACCACTTGAATTCATTCCACTTCACTTCCCATCTTTATTCTTATCGTAATCGTACACCTAATTTTTAAAATGTTTTGACAACGCTTGAAATTTTTTAAAAAGATTTTGATATCAATTCACTTATAAAACAATCTTTAATAATTTTGTAATCCATCCACTTCGACTCTACCCCTTATAGAATTTTAATTATCGTTATTCTCATCACATATATATATATATATGTAAATTGACGACCGTATATGACGTATATTTCATATGCATATTGTTTAGAACTTTCATTCACAAACATATATTGTGATTTCGATACGAAAACGCTGTTCCCTCATTTGGAAAGTGTTATTTGAAGAGGGAGTTTATCTGAAAAATTATGTGATGCGTTTTTCGAACAGTTTGATGCCTCATGCACTTACCTGTCAAGTCAATTTATATCAGAAATCAAGGCCAATTGGAGTAGACCAAGTGACGGATAGGGATTTCAAGATAAGAAGACTAAGACTAATTAACACCACGTTTGGTTATCTAGTCAGGTAATCAGGATTACCAAGGGAGGTTTTGGATTTTTGTTTTGTAAACACATGGAGGTGAGTTTAGGTTTGAAGTTTAGAAAAAAATAGTCCTATTATTTTGAAATATAAGGTAACTTCAAAAAGAATTAAGCGAAAACGGATGACTTTTTCTTTCAAAATTTCTATTATATATCAGTTCAAGTTCAAATATTTCTTTGAATATATATGCGACACGTTCTTCTAAGTCAAGTTTGAACGCATACTATGAAAGTCGGACTCTTTATTTTTATTTTTTTTTATTTTTGATTACAGCTTGATTCCACACCGTATTTTTGGTACACATATGGAATTTTCAGCATGGATATCGGTAGCCCAAATTTCGCAGGCCGACCATAGATATCAGGTGTGCGTCGGCGAGGGCTCGAACCCCGGACCATGTGCATGGTCGGCGAGAATCCTAACCACTGTGCCACCGACGCACAGTACGTCACAACTCACAGTCTTATACGCTAAACTAATAACTTAGATTCATTATATTATGGTTTAATCTTATGATAAGTGGTCAAGGCTGAAGGCATTAATCAATCGATAATGATATGTTGAATTATTTTTATTCATAACAAAATGTAGTTACTCATTAGTAGTATAAATTAAAAGTGTGTTGATGATGATGATGACTGTTTTATTATTCATTCCCGGTTTTCGCGGTGGAATTTAGGGCATCAGAGGCGTCTCTATATGGCACTCCGGTCCTTGATCATCAGCTTCGCTTGACTGTATGCCTGTCTGCATGATTACATCTCATCCACACACAACATAACCTCTGAGACGCCCAACTCGTGGCTTCTTGTCGAAGTTCCTCTCAAGGTGAGTAGAGTGATGTCACTACTAGGAGGCCATCATCTGAACACTAGCCACTTCTGTCATTTACGAATTTCATTATACATATCAGCTTGGTGAGCAGCTCCCGAATGAATTTCCTAGGGATTTCTTGGGAAGTTGTAAGCCGTTGAATTCATCGTATCTGACGTGAGAAATGACTCTGACTGATGGTATTAGATGTCAGTGTTGTCGATAAGGGAATCGACATAGGCAACTGATTAGAGTGAATGCTACGTTCCCGTCTTCGTGGCTTAACTACCATCAGTTATATCCCTGATATCGATGAAAATATGTATTGCAGTGTGATTCTCAGCTGAAATAAAACCACTAACCTGTTACAGTCTGTCCAAGAAGGCTTTCAACAGGATATCGGCTCATTGACGGGAGGTGTAAAGAAATAAATAGATTTTTTCGGTAGAATTTTCTCGGCTAACCATGATAACAAATTCGAGTGCATCGATACTAGCCAGCAACGGGGACACACAAAATGACAGTACAGTCTACACAGAAGCCAACTAGGGAGTGAAATGAACAGCTTGAAACCCAATTTGACCAATAATTACTTACTTTAGCACTTATTTATTGATTTTACAATGTTAGCCCACAATGAATGATGGTTGTGTGATCAAGGTAAGCTTTGTCAATAGCGCTTCTGGACTGATAACGTTCAATGCTACTTTCGATGCTTATCTATTCAGATAATCAGGATTATCAAGGTATGTTTAGAGTAATTAGAAATTGATTTCGTATACGTAAGCTGTGGGGAGCATAACTTTGTGAATACCTATCACCTCAGCGCATTTCTAAAATAATCTTAAGAGCTGTTCAGACATCGATGCAGTGGTTATTATCGGTTAGATGTTTAGTTGTAGACAAAGTTAGGTAGTCTGCCCCAATTCATCTTAAATTCCCATCCGTTACTTCGTGTACTTTAATTGGCCTTTATTTTTCATAAAGGTTGACTTGACAGTTAGATGTGTCAGGGACAAGACTGTTTCCAGTGTATTGCTCAAATACACCGCATATTTTTCAGATAATCTTCCACTTCTATCAACGCTAACCAGATTTATAATAGAAACTAATTGTCCTAAGTTCCTTCATTTTACAAATTCACAGTTGTATGTGAAAATGCAACTTCTACGGATGTACAATCAATTTCCAATTGATTGATTTCGCCGATAATGATGTTTTTCTAATTTCCCATAAACTGAAAGATGTGCAAGTGAAAAGAAACAAGTTCGTAGAAGAAGTATCCGAGGTAGATAGGACTTATTTCAGGTGAGCATATAAGACAAAGCGGTGGTGAAAACACCTGGCCAGGAGCAGTATTAAGAGACAACAGCTAGAATTATTGAGAAAAATCTCAAAGAAGCAACCTCCTTCAACTACCAACCAAGCTACCCACCTACCTACCTACCTACCTACCTACCTTCCTACCTACCTACCTACCTACCTACCCACCTACCTACTTACCTACCTACCTACCCCCCATACCTTCTTACCTACCTACCTACCTACCTATTTATTAATCATCGTCATTTGAACTTCGGGCGACGGATTTGATGAAGATGTCAAAGCGAGAATTAAGAAAGCAAGGTAAACCTAAATCAAGTCTGTGTGGAGATCAATAGCACTTCTAAACATGAAAAATAAAATCCGGATTTCTAACTCCAATATGACGTCCGTCCTAATATATGGATCAGAGTCATGGAACCGCACCATGCTTCGTCACGAAGGCCACATCGAACTGAATTCACACCTTTTTAAACAGCTGTCTTTGCCCATTATTTCGCTCAAGGTCAGATGGTCGACCAGAAAAGGTCAACACTAATGAAGGATCTCTGGCGGTGGACGAACCAACCCAGCAGGAACCAAATGTGCAACAAATATGCAGAAAGAAATGGAAGTGGATTGCCCGCCATACTCTGAGAAAAAAAGAATCAGGTGACATCATCTACGGTGCAGGCCATCACTCGAGTGGAAGCGAAAATGGAAGTGGTGAATCGGTCGTCAGTTCAAGAGCGACACGGAAGAGGAGGTCATGTAAAGAGGAGATGAAAGTAAGTGGAGGCAGACAAGGAGCCAGATGAAAACGTTGGAGGAGACGTCCGGCTGAATCCCTGTGCTCCTTTAGGAACTAAAGGAGACAATAATAAATGATAAGCATGTCTTTTTAGTGAGTGAGTCGGAAGTTATTGCAAGGAGTACACTCTCCCCTTAATATATGATACTTGAATTTGTGTTAGTCAAAACACGTACTTATGATTGGAATAAAGGTAATTAAAATGATATTTTATGGGCGTAGAATAGCAGTGGATGCGTTCAAATTTTTAAGTGATTTTTGTCGATCCTAAATGTCTTTTAAAATGGCTTCTAGTATCGAGGCCTTGAATGTGCTTATTTACTCTATGGTGACTTGCACAAGAATCCAGGAAGAGTACCTCCTTCTCCTCTTCGGGACTCGTCAATTAGACATACATGCATTCCTAGTGAGGTTATGGTATTCTCGCTAAGTCTTGAATCTTGCGCCCATCTTCTCAAGTGACAAACGATGGGATATCAGTTATTTTGTATACAATTGGTGGATGGTGGCTGGCAGTGGAATCCAGGATCAGTTATTTTACTCATTTTAAGTCACTTGTATATATCCCGACATGTGTGAAATTTATTCTCCCGGAATACTCGGTTTGGATAGTCAAACTTTCTTCACCGACAGTCTACTTTCATCTTTGAAATGTTCATAAATTACTTAATCCGAATTAGAAAATTTCTAGGGACTTGAAGATTCAGAGCTACACCATGTATAGTTGAACAGAACAGGTTAATTCTTGTCATATAGGCATAAATCACGTCGAAATTTCTCCTTTTCAGTAAAATCTTTATGGATATTTACTTTGAAAATTAAGTCTTATCACACGTTCGAATGATAAGTCACCTATTTACTAGCGGTTCAGTCTGCTTCATTGGGTTTTTCTGGTTTAACTAACCGATTAACGCATATTCAAACAACCGCTCTCCTTCAAAGATAACAATGTAAGCCAACAAACATATTAAAGCTATAAGGATAAGTGTTTAAAAAATTACCCTTATCTATTAAAACAAATAGCAAATTCATGGTACCTTTCAATTGTTCAATCATTTTAAAAGGCTCGATTCCAAGCACAGATTACTTCATGCATTTATTCACTTTGATGAATTTGAATAAAGTAAGAACAACAGTGGTTTCTGCAGAATAATATAATACCATTGTGGTGATTGACTATTTCTATCTCTGTATTGTTTAAAACAAGCAATAAAGGTTAATAAAGCAGGATTTAATGAATTCATCAAATTTCGGTAGAACTCGTCAGCTGAATACTCTACATACACGGATATATATACTTTTGAAATTACATTGGGAGATATAAGACTGATAAGTAAACAACTACATAGAATTAATCATGCAGAAAGACACGTGCGAATGTTTTCCAGGTCATGTTCAAATAGATAAGGGGAGAGAGAGTATGAGAGATCAAAATTAAGATAAATGGCATTACGCTTCAATTGCATCACTTAGATAAACAATTAGTCACTAGGGAATATAAGGAGAATTGCAAACAGACTAATATCAATAGTAATAGTTATAATAACAGTCTTAATAGTGTTGAAGTGAGTTAAGATAATCTTACTGATAAAGCATAGTTTTAGATGAATCAAGAATAATAATAATGGTAATAATAATAACAATAATAGTAAGAAGAAGAGGTAGAACAATAACAAGTAGAGAATAAAACGTATTACCATGGTAGATTAAGAGTTACGACCATCTCCTTTTGTATACAGAGAGCTGGTTTATAAATTCGAATTGCACAAGCCTCTGCAATTGCAAGCATCTTCTTGTTTCTTTGTTTGCTGACAATGGTAAATGACTTGACTGCGTCGATATCATGTCCGTAATCTACAAGATGTTTTGTTATTGAGGATTTTGGCACTTTGAACTCAGCTGTTTTCAACCATTTTGGCAAATGCTCCATCATGCGAGTAGACAATCGCCGTTCCGTACGACCTATGTATTTGCTGCCACAAACACACTCAAATTGATATATGCAGTTGTTTGTTTAAATACTTACTGTTGATTGTCAATATATTTCTTATATGAATTGAATATTATTCCGCTAAATATAAATTCCTGAATTCCGCCCTCTCTGTGTTTTGGTTGGATTCTTGTAATTCGGTCATCTCGAAATACTAATACTACGATTACAAATAATCACAACAACTTGGCGTCGCGATGGAACTAAATAACCTTGGGAAATTTCCTATAAATGGTTCACCGCGGGAAATTGCTGATTATCTTGAATGCTTCGATGCATGGTCCATTTCAAAGAACGTTCGGGATGACAAAATTCCAGCACATTTCATCACTGCTATTGGGCTAGATGCATTTAGCCTAGTGAAGAATCTGGCGTTTCCAGATAAACCAATTTCTCTGCCATATGACAAGATCCGTGAACTTCTGATACATCACTTTCATGTAACTACTTTTGAGACCAGAGAGAGGGCTCAATTCAATAAACTGGTACGTTCTCCCAATCAGAAGATAAGAGACTTCATTCTTCAACTTCAAATACAAGCTTCAAAGTGTAACTTTGGAGATCAGCTGCATACTCAACTACGTGATCGTCTAATTGCTGGAATCAATATTCCTAAGTTAGAGAAAGAGTTAATTCAGATTCCTTCTTGTACGTTTCAAACTGCTAAAGATTTATGTATTACATATGAAGATGTCAATAGTGAATACTCTGCTCCCACTACGTCAGTATCTGATGTTATGCTTTCTAAAGTCGAAAATACAAGTGTTCATGGAAAGAAATCCAAACTGCCGTCCACAGGTAATAGAATGCAGCCAGAGATCAAAAACATTAAACCGTGTTTTTCCTGTGGAAAGTTACATCTACGAAGCACTTGCCGTTTTCGGGTGCTAAGTGTCATAAATGTGGTAAAGTTGGACACATCAAGACTGTTTGCAGAAGTTCGAATACTTATGTTACTCAGAATCCTGATAATTCTTCCAATTTATCTGGTAAAATGCAGTCGATGTCTCTTTCAACTTTTCCCAATACTCAATCTCATCTAATGAGAACCTTCACTACAAGTTCAGGCAAGTCCCATTGTTTTATAATTGATACTGGGAGTACTGAATCTATAATTTCTAAGAAAGATTTACAATCGATTTGTAAGAATGTCCAGATAGACCCTACTACTAGTTCAATTACAGGCATAACTGGTCATAAATACCTCTTATCGGTGCTACTAACATTTCTTTGAAATCAGACAGTGGTAATTTTGTAAATATTCCCTTTCTTGTTAGTGAATATGGTCCATCTTTATTGGGATTAAAAGCCCTTAGATTGTTAAATGTCGAAATCTCACTTTGTACTGAGTTGTTTGATGAATCTTTGTTCAGAGAATTACTTCTCCAATGTTCAAAGAGTGTAGGTGGTATGAAGATTCAGCCCATCCATCTTGAAATAGAGGGTGATCCTATCTTCCTGAAACGCCGATTAATTCCATATGGATTGCGAGATGCAGTTAAGAAAGAGTTAGACAAGTTGGTTGAGCAAGGCATACTTATGCCAGTTGAGTCTTCAAATTGGGCTACTCCTATTGTTACGCCACTAAAGGCTGATGGAAAAACACCTAGAATTTGTGGTGACTACCGCCTTACACTCAATAGTCGTCTACTACAGCAAAGTTGCACTACTCTAGAAACTGAAGACATTCTCTACAAGCTACATGGCTCAAGATACTTTTCCAAAATAGATCTAAAAGATGCCTATTTGCAAATTCCTCTTGATGAGGCGTCTAGTGCATTAACAACCATTAATACTCCATTTGGATTGTTCAAGTATAAGTTCTTGCCTTTTGGTTTAAAGGTTTCACCTGCAATATTTCAAAATGTAATAAATCAGATGATAGATGGATTAGATGGTGTTGAGTCATACCAAGACGACATTATAGTTCATGGTCCTAATATCGAATTGCATAATGAACGTCTTTTAAAACTGTTCAGGCGTTTATGTGAGAATAATGTTCTTGTTAATCCATCTAAATGTCATTTCACTTTGTCGTCTGTATCATGCTTGGGATACACAGTAGACTCCGAAGGTTTCAGACCTGATGCTAGTCGTTTGGCACCTCTAATTCAAGCACCGTCACCTAATAATATGTCATCGTTGAGATCATGGATAGGTACTCTTCAGTTTTACTCCAGATTCATTCCCAATTTCACTCAACGGTTATCTCCACTTTTTGAGATTGTCTCCAATAAACAATTTAAGTGGGAACAGATGCTTCTCCTATGGGTATAGCTGCAGTACTTGAGCAAAATGGACAACCTGTTATTTGTATTTCAAGACGTCTAAGTAAGAGTGAACAAGGGTAATCACAAACCCAGAAAGAAGCTCTAGCAGTTGTATGGGCAATAAGACGCTTGCACAAGTATCTCTTTGGTACTAAGTTTCACATAGTTACTGATCATCAAGCTTTGAAATTCATTTACAATCCAGAAAAATCTTTGAATAAATCATCTGCTGCTATGGTTCAAAGATGGAGTTTAGGACTAAGTGTATATGATTACACTATTGAATATAGATCGGCAAAGGATATACCTCATGCAGACTTCTTATCTCGTTATTCATTATTTGAAAATGCTGCCAATGATACTGATTGTTTGTTAGTTCAGCCGCTACCTGTGGATCGAGTTCGACTTATAAATGATACGGGGAAATATTACGGATGCGTTATAAATTCAACAAAAAGAGGTTGGAATGTTCAGTGTAAGCGAAGATTTCCAGACTATTATAACCGAAGGGATGAGATTTCAGTCCATCCTGAAGGATTTCTATGTCTGAATGACAGAATTATTATTCCTCCAACATTAAAACCTGCGATTTTGGATGATCTACATTTTGCTCATCTAGGAGCTGATAAGATGAAATCATTAGCACGCCTAACAAGCTGGTGGCTGGAAACTGATGCTGACATTAACAAAAGGTCAAAGAGCTGTTCTAGCTGTCTACATAAAATGTCCTATGGGAAGTCATCGTGGACACCGTGGCCTGCATCTTGTGGGGTTTGGCAGCGTATTCATGCAGATTACTGTGGTCCATTCTTAAACTCATACTATGCTTTAGTTATTGTGGATTCTTATTGTAGATGGCCAGAATTTATTCACAGAGCGCCGAGAAGGATTTTTAGTCGAGAAGGAATTCCAGATGTCTTAGTTACTGACAATGGTACTCATTTTACGAAGAAGAACTTCAATGATTGGCTCAAATATATAGGTTGTCGTCATTTGTACACAGCACCACGTCATCCTCAGTCAAACGGGTAGGCAGAAAATTTTGTACGAACATTAAAGAGTGCTATAGCATCAATGAGTCCTCAAAATTTTGATGAGCTAGAGAGATGTGTGCATAACTTCTTACTTCGATATCGCAATGCGGAGCATACGAGTACTCATGAAAGTCCTGCAAAACTATTCAAATCTCGAATTCTCAGAAAGCATCTGATGTCCACGACTTCTGATGTACATTATTACAGAGGGAATGATTATAGACCTTCTCTTGGTATCATACTACAAAGAATGGGAAATCGAATGGTGAAGATATTAGACATCGAAGATAATTCAGTTCATAACAGACACTTGGATCAAGTGAGAATAAATAAGGTAGGTCGTTCCGATTATAATTGTAATGATTCCGCTACCAATCCTGATTTTGTAGATAACTCAGAAATAAGTCGAGATGATACTGATGGAAATAATATCACAGAATCAATTATAAGATCGCAGAGACTGGCAAGCAAACCGCGACATCATTATAAATACGCAAGGAGACATTCGACGTGTGGCTGATGTGGTGATTGACTATTTCTATCTCTGTATTGTTTAAATACTTACTGTAGCTTGTTAATATATTTCTTATATGAATTGAATATTATTCCGCTGAATACAAATTCCTGAATTCCGCCCTCTCTGTGTTTTTGTTGGATTCTTGTAATTCAGTCATCTCGAAATAATAATACTACTATTACAAATAATTACAAGACACTCCTTATAGCATCACTATTGTCTTTTCGCAACAATCCTGGATAGTGTTCTTGAATCCTCTTGGACAGGATGCGCATCAAACGACCGATGTACCTGGCTCCACAGCAGCAGGAGAACTGATATGTGCACATAGAAGTGGCCAGATGCGGGATCTTGTCCTTGAGGCCTTTGCAGATCAGTGGGCAACTGGAGAAGACTATTCTTAGCGTTGCTGCAAGGAATGTTCTTTTCAGAGATGATGTGATCCTTCTCTTGAGAATATCGCTTGTTAAATCCCCCTTGAAATCCAAGTTCATATAAAGTTTCTTTTTCGGTGCAAGTGACGTTTCATCTCTCCAAATTCTTGGTCGATATTTTTATCTATGGAACTTGAAGGGTATCCATTTTGGACGAAGATTTCTCTGAAAAGATTTGATTCTCTTTCTAGATCGTTTGGACTACCAATGCGTCAGATGCGAGTGGCAAGGAATTTAAATAAATTCCACTTTTGTTGAACGAGTACCAGCTATAGAAGCTTGTTAGGTGACCATTCTAAGTAGCTTTTCTATGGATCGACCTTTTTAAGGTCACGTCTGTTCTTTATGTTAGTTCCACATCAAGCAAGGCAATTTCTGATTCGTTTTCAATTTCAAAAGTGAATTTTACTGCTGGATCGCAACAGTTAAATGTCTGCGGCAATAGATTCCGGTCATTGCTATTGTCACAACCAAATAATATGTCATCTACGCATCTTTTATAAGGTAGTAAATTGTCAGTGCTCGGCTTTAGCGAGCCTTTATTTAGGCTTGTCACTAAACAATCTGTTTGACAAACCAATGTACGCATGCATGCAAAATAACTCATATATATTTGTGATTGTACTGCTAATAAAATAAATTCGCCGAAAAGAGGCTCTTAGCTGATCTACGTGTTCTTGCTTTACTCAAATTAATTTCATTTGTATCATAGAACTGTCCTAATTGTTTGTATATAGAAGGTTATTGTGCAATCCATAGCTGGCACCTGTGGTGGACCCTAAACTCTGTTAGCTTAGTATCCCAAATTCAAATAGAAAATAAAATACCAAATCAGTTCGGTTACTGGAAGAATATATTAAAGTTTTGTTATTTGGGTATTTTCAAGGTTCAAAATCCACATTTAACGTAATAGACTTCAGAGGTATTGCGAGAAGACTGTTCCAATATTAATCCTCCAATGGTGATGTTGCCAGAGGTCGACCAAAGTACGAAGGAAAAAACTACGGTGCTCCTGCGAAAATTTGAGATGGGAAGCAGGTGGTTAGAATTGATCGATGGCAGTTGAGATGGTGGAGAAGACGGAGAATCGAAGGCAGAACTATATTTCCATTCCAAACACGAGGTAAGGTTTTAAAGTACAGGGATTATGATTAAAACAAAATAATGTACAATATGTTCATTTCTTACATAGTAATAAAAATTGGATAAGTTTATTTTTGAGGACTCCACACACCTTGTGGGTATCAGCGCATTACTGTGATCTTTACCTGAACCCATAATTTGCTCAAGTCACTGTGGATTCTCATTCTAGATGATCAGAAGTTAAAAATTACAGACGATTATAAAGTGAACTTCATACACATAGAGAGCTATGAAGAAACGTTTTAGGCTATAAGGAGTTCTTAAACCATAAGTCACTAACAATGTTAGTCATATCCCTCATTGAAATCCCAATGGTTGGCTTAAAAATATTCTGACTGCTGTCGACCGTACGCAATACCACATTGTTTCCAATGAAATAGATCGGTCAGAACTTTTATTTTCAAGAACTGGTTTGTACGGATTTGATTTGTGTTTCATGTCAGTGATATCAGTTAGAAAACCGTTAGAAACCAGGGAATACTTAAAAGTCATTTCGTTAGCCTCATGGGGGTTATGAATTCTAAACTGGGAGCAGACACCAGTACAGTAAGAGAACTCATCATGGGTCGAGAGGCTCTCGCCTTGTAAAATGAATAAGAACGGAGAAATATTCGCAGACTTCCTCGCTTTCAATGAGTTGGTAATAGGGGGAAGTAAATACAAACACAATGATATACACAAAGCAACATGAATTTCGCCATGCGGACACACCACAAAAAGTCAGATAGACTTCATATCATTGTTGCTCAAGGAAGTGGAGACGCAGTCTGCGGGACACAAAGTCGAGAAAAGAAGCAGATGTGGGCTGACACCATCATCTAGTTGAAAGGAACTTCAGCGTGAAGATTAAAGCGTTCAGAACAACTGGATACGTGCCACTGAAATTCAAGTTCAACATTCAGAAACTGAAGGACGAAATTGCAAGGGATACCTTCACTACAGATCAGGTCACAGCAAAGCCGGATATACTGCGCGGCATCACTGAGGAGACATGTGTGAGATAACATTAGAAGTCTGTGAAAGTGATGTTCAGGGTAGCTCGTACGATTGTTCTAGGAAGGTGGAAAGGAAAGACAAGGAATGGCTCTCAACCGACACCACCTGGGAGCTAATAGAAAAGAGGAGGAAAAGATGGTGAAAGGAAGACGACTCAATTCACTGGTGGACAACCGTGACTGAAGCCAAGTTCAGTGTATACTTCACAGAATAAAGAAGTGGAGAAAGGTGCTAAGAAAGACAGAAGGCGATTCTACGTCACACTATCCGGCAACTGAAGTGGAACGGGTTCCAGGTGGAAAAGACATCAGGACATTACATCAGATAACTAGATCTCGATAAGAGAAGAGAGCAGCCCAGATGATGAAACCAATAAGAGATGCTTAAGACAACCTGATTACCATGGATTAGAAACAACTAAAACAATGGATTGATTACTTCAGAGAACTCTTGAATCGACTATCGCCTGCAACTCGTCCAAAGGTGCCACCAACGACAACAACACGCGCGAAATTGCTTGTCGGTGGACACCATTCCTCCAACGAAAGCATAAACCTTGAGTGAAATCAAGCTATAGACGATCAGGCGGGAAGGTGGTATGAACACACAGAATTCCCACCCCCCAAGGCACAGAAAACGAACCCAGAGACCAAAGCGGATATGTTGACGTTTGTCAATGCAGTTGAAGATTGAACGATCAATTCATGGTAGTTTGCTCAAAACCAACTTCCCCAATGTTCACGGAGGCATCAATACGACAGTCATCGTCTCATCGGCCGCTGTTCAGAAAGAAGTCAGCAGTAAACCGTCAGAAGCAAAATTGTGATTTATTATTGTAATATTTGTTCACAGACCTTAGTCATACAAATTTATATGTTGGTGTAACAATAAAGAATCCTCGAGTCAACAATTGGTGTTTTGGTTTTTTCGTCCGTTATTACTAAGCGTTTCTGAGAAACTTCAAGCGACAGCGTGAGTCCGAGCGTAGCAAGAGCTGGGCATTAACGGTTTACGAGACGTGACTGACAGTTTCTGACGGTAGAAACAGATTCTGGCCGATTCAGACAGTTGGTGAAAGTTTGGATAGTCACCGTTCATCTTTCCTGGTGCCGGTCAAGTCCTCTTTGAACAAGCAATATCTGGAACTTTTTTGGAATTGGGTCAAGTTCAACAATGCCTGGGTCAAAGAAGGGACAGAGTGTCTTGGATGCAAACAGGAAAGTAAGTCATGGTGACTTGTCTGTTACTTGTAACGATGTGTCTGATGTTAAGCATGACATGGTTGATGTTACTGTTTCGCCGTTCAGGGATAATAGGAACATCAAACTCCCTAAATTTGAACCACGGTGTTTCGATGGAAACCCGGCTGATTATTTACAATTTGTAAAGGAGTTTGAGATCATGTTGAGTAGTTTTCTATTAAGTGATGAATTGAAATTGATGTATTTGATGAGGTATTGCACTGGAGATGCTGCAAGAGCTATACAGTGCTGTAAGCTCATGCCCCCTAATGAGGGATACGCTGAGGCTATGAGCATATTACGTCAAAGGTTTGGAAGACCTTCAATGATTGTAAGGAACGTATACGAAGCTGTCAAAGGTAACGGCAGTCAACTTCAAGATGACTCCAAGGCACTTACTGAGTTTTTAGATAATCTTATGACTTATAAGAATACCTTGATTTCTATGAATTGCATGAGTGACCTCAACTCGAGTTTTATACTAGAAGTAATAGCAAGACGCCTACCTACTCGACTGCAAAGGAAGTGGGTGAAGATAAGCTCCCGTATGGAGGATGAGGGTATCGAGCCAAAATTTGATGATATCCTGAAACTAGTAAAAGATAGTGTCAATCAATCTATGAGCAAGTTTGCCAGTATATTAAATCTCACCCCTAGAATAGAGCAGTCTGAGGGTAAAACGCAATCATTGATGACGAATAGGCCTCAGAGAGGTGGATATCGAGAAGGCTCCATGATGTCTAGTAATGCATATAGACCTAGTGAGTGTAACAGGTTTCGTAGTACATCCTCAACAGATAAGTTACAAGATGCAAGACAAACACGGTTGTGTTTTACACGTTTGCAAGAGGTGCATACAAAGGTGAACTGTGAACCAGTGAGCAAGTTCAGTGATAAGCTAAATGTAAACTCCAGGCCTGACTCCGAATTGTGTGACGATAACGGTGCGGTCAAGAAGTCTGTAGTTGCAACTGGTAAGCCATTGTTGAATAGAGTGTCACAGAATAGAGTTGCTGCTTCAGAGTCCAGTTCTGACTCCACAAGTTTACAAGGTATTACTAGTCAGAGTGAAGTTATAAAACCTTTTAGGATTTGCGAGGAGGAACCAAAATTGTCTACTTCTGTTATTAAAGAGTTTGAAAATGATGAAGTTGACGGTAAAGTGAATATTCGTGATAATGATCATGATACTTCACAGTTGTCTTTGGTTGATCATGATGAGATGAGGGATATGCCTACTACTGCTAAGTTGAACAAAGGTTCTGTACAACTTGAACGTGAAGTAGAAATAAATGCAGATGCAGTTGCAGAAGGCATGCATACTTGTGAGACCGTCAGTGTGAGTGATCAGCATGTAGCCCACCTATCATCAGATGCTAGTGCTAAACCTGAGCTGATAGTAAAAGACAGCAGTGGTGGTGGTCTTGCAGGTAGACAAATTTCTGAAAGTCGAACAACAACAGCTTCTGATCCACCGCTAAGTTCATCAACTGGTATCAATCAGTCGTCGTTGGTGTTGTCATCCACAATGAAACAGACGCCCATCAACTCAAGTATCTTGTGCAATGACTATGATAGTATTGGTGCGTTTGAAAAGACGAAAGATATTGCTCAGTTTAGTGAGGATAAGCCAAGTGTAAACGAGAGAGTAATTGTTAAATTGACTTGCATGAATAAAGGCATTTCTAGTTTCAAGTTACTATTTGAATGCTATTATCTTTGGTGTAAATTACTCTGTTTCTACACTTGGTTGATGAGATACGTCGTGTGTTTGTTCGTCATCTATATTCTACGATACAATGACATGGGCGTGTTGCCGTTCAGATTTGAGGATATAGCTGATAGAAGGAAGTCAGCAAATGAACTCTGCGACGATTTTCCAACCTAGGGCGTCAACCTGAGAAGGGTTGTAGGCGTACTGCTGTAAGTCCTACAATTCTTCAAAGGGTAGCGCATCAATGAGCAGTCCAATGTGCTTGGTGTGTGATTTTGTACATATGTTCATATTGTATATACTGAATTGATATCATCTGTCATCTAGCTGTTGGTAATTCTGTTTGTGTCCGGACGACTTCCACTTGGATCATCAACCTGAGAAGGAATGTAGGCGTACTGCTGTAAGTCCTACAGTTCTTCAAGGGTAGTTTGTCGTGCCAGAATCCACAACATTTGATGTGTTGATTGTACATATGTTTGTGTTAAATAATTGTGTGAGTTCCAATTATTGTAATTGTTGGTTAATCTTGTTTGTGTCCGGACATTCCACAACTTACAATCGTCAACCTGTGAAGGGTTGTAGGCGTACTGGTGTAAGTCCTGCGATTCTTCAAAGGAATTCCATCAAGACATGATCCGCGAGTTTGTGTACTGTTTGTATATATGTGGTGTGTCATATCAATTGGTGTTTTTGGATTCATTGTGTTTACTCGTTGTTTTCGTACCTTGTTGTTATTGCGTAATTTTGTTAAAATTTTCGTCGTGATTACTTCTGAAGTTGTTTCGAGTCTTCTACATCCGTGAATGAATTGATTGATGTTAAGGACAGCAGATGGGTCGTATACGCCGGGGAGGCTAGGCTATTGCTGAGAATGAAATGCATACGGAGATAATTGTTAGCTGCGGTCCGACACGCCGGGGAGAAAGAGTGTAAACGACTGAGGCTCGCATACGTCACCGTTACTAGAATTGAGGCAGAATGAGTGACAAGCGATTGCAGTGGTAATTGGTAGTGAGTAGATAAGAGGATGTGCGTAGAGTATCGTGAGGTGCTGCCATGGTCACGTTGCATTCTGCAAGAGTCATTCTAGCAAGTGGCGATTGTGTTGCAAGAGGATGCCTTTAACTGGAGGCGCAGGTCGTCATTGATGTGTGAGATTGTGCTGTGGGTATGCTTGTGGTGTGTTGGCTTTTCTGTTTGTTTTCCATTTCAGCTCTGTCCGTGTGACCCAGGTTCTCGCAATGGCATCCAAGTCAACGTGTATTGGTCGTGATGGAAAAAAGGGTTGGATCCCTTTTTTGCCGGGGAGTGTCAATGCAGTTGAAGATTGAACGATCAATTCATGGTAGTTTGCTCAAACCAACTTCCCCAATGTTCACGGAGGCATCAATACGACAGTCATCGTCTCATCGGCCGCTGTTCAGAAAGAAGTCAGCAGTAAACCGTCAGAAGCAAAATTGTGATTTATTATTGTAATATTTGTTCACAGACCTTAGTCATACAAATTTATATGTTGGTGTAACAATAAAGAATCCTCGAGTCAACAATTGGTGTTTTGGTTTTTTCGTCCGTTATTACTAAGCGTTTCTGAGAAACTTCAAGCGACAGCGTGAGTCCGAGCGTAGCAAGAGCTGGGCATTAACGGTTTACGAGACGTGACTGACAACGTTATTATTGCAAAAGGATTGGGGTGACTCTAAAGAATAGCGGCCCAAACCGAAACAACCTTTTAATGCAAATATGGCCTTGACAGGGACAACTTTGACCAATGAGATGGAATTGGTATGGCTTCCATCCAAACTATTCCAGAATCCGTCCGTATGATTAACGACATGATGAATGTACCCATGATTCGATAGTTGACGGTATCCGCTCCATTCATCTGTATGAATAGTCGTCCCCGGCAACACCAAACGCTTGATAATAGGCAGTAATACTGCTGCACTGTGACTGGGAATCGCTTCTATATACCCTTTGCGCAGTGTCCTGTCGTAGATACCCAGTATCCACTGCTGGTTTGCTTGCAATCTCCCGCGGTTGTATTTCCTTTTTATAAGTACAGTCTCATCAATATGGACGATCCTGCCGACTCCTCCGAGAACTTCAGTCAGGGTGTTCATTTTCCAGGAGGAAACATCTCTGCAGTAGTTGTACCATTGCACTGCTGACACCTCTGAATTTTCTGTTTCATAAGCTGTAGCTGTAACTGGTCTTTTCAGGACCCAGAAGTTACAGATCATTAAAATTTTCGTCAAGGATAGTTTAGACCTTGAGAAAAAAGTTCCTAAGGGATCTGCAAACTAAAAAACAACGACAAACCTTCTCGAAACGATTTCCTCCTTCGGCACTCAATACATCTGTATACAAAGCCATCAATGACCTTTGTGTATTTTTGTATATGCATAACTCCTCCGCATTGGCAAATTTTCGACCTAGCTATCAGTCCATTATCCAAACAGTAATCGAAAACATGATCCGGAGCGAATTTGCAACGCATAAGGTGTAAAGCATCCACGATTACTTCCGGAAATAATACAGTCAGCTGATTCCTTGCTCAAGGTCAATTTTTTGTTCAAAGGTCATTTAGGTTTGGGCCGCTATTCTTTAGAGTCACCAGGATTGGAAAGAAAGCAAAAGTGCCTACCGATCGGAAGATAGGGAGATTATATGGCATATCCCCTATTTGAAGTGGCGCCTCCAGCTTTACCTCGACGGCATTTGCGCGGCTTAGTTGATTCGACTTGGGGCTAGTTGTCCAGGCAAACGCAGTTGACGTGGTTTTTGTGCTTATTTTGATCTTGTTGGATGAATTTGTGTGAAAATTGTTGTTTGATATTGTTCTTGAGCATTTACGTATTGCTTGTGTGGCAGAACGCTTACGGTTCATGCAATGATTATTTGGCATACCGAGTAAGCTTCGCATACGTTTCGACGACTGTCTTTCGATAAATTTCTTTGCAGCTTGGCGAAAACCTGTATTCCATCGTAAACTTCCTTATCAGCTGTTGTGAAGTACCTATCCCTGTTGCGGGAACCAGAGGATATGGTTTATATCGAATTCAGGAAACGCAAATTGTATACTGATCACATTTAATCAATACCCACTACCATCGAAAAAGCAAAGATTGATAGTCAAACATCTAAACTAACTTCAGCGAATTCGAAAAGGCTGTATGTTATCGCCAGTGATACGCTTAATTGTGGTGGACTGGACTGTGAGGTGGCACACTGTGGGGGTGAAAAGACAGGATCATGTATAAGATGGTGCCTGGGAATGCGAATCCAGAAATACATTGGACCGATAAGAAGACTATAGAAGATCTGGATTTCGCCCGCGGATGATTTGTGTATAATATCACACAAACTCGAAGACTTGCAGGCGGAAACCAGCAAACTTGCTGAAGAAGTGGGTAGCGAAGACAGGACTCCAGGTCAACGTAGAGAAGATGCAGGTGATGAATGTAACCAAGCAACAGCAACAACAACAAACAGTAACCATCAATGGAAGACATCAGGGAGCGGTTACTTCCTACATTTATCTGGCCAGGAAGCATGCTTCCGGCACTCCACCTCAGCATAAAGGACAAGATTCAGATTTTCGACACAAACGTGAAGTCAGTCAATTCTTGTTTATGTTTGAGAAACTCGGCCAGCACGTCATGAAAATGATTTCCAACAAACTGCTGTAAACTTTTATCAGCAGCTGCCATCTTCGTTGACTGGCTGCGCGCTGAAGACCGAATGGACAGCCAGCCAGAAAGAATTAGCAAAATGAAGCTCTGAAGTGTAACAGACCAACCAAGCGCCGAATTCTCAACGCATATATAGGAGAAGATGTAGATGTATCAGTAACACATGGAGGAGTCCGTTAAACAACATTGAGCGATGGGCGACAGAAATCCGAATAGGAAGTGACTAGCGAGTGGCCAAACGATGACATGTAGCAGATCGTGTGACGAGGAGGAGATGAGAGATTATGGGCAGTCGCGAACCCAGCCGAAGTGGAGAGTGTGAAAGAGAAGAAAGTGAAGATATGTTGTTGAAGCTTTATGTTCCACTCAGAACACAAAGGAATAATAGTAGGAAGCTGATGATACCTACCAAAATAGGATAACAACCAGCCTAAACAAGTGCGTGACACCTGAGGCAGGAAGCCATTAGGCTAACGTCGCACTAATATCACCTTTATGCACCAGTTTGTTTTCCTTTTTCAACTGTCTGGGCTTTGAAATTCGGAAGTAGTCTGTGATCGTCTTTTGCATCCAACTCACACAACAGGAATAGAACTCGTCATGAGTACAGAAGCTCTCGGAGAAATGAATGAAAATGGAGAACTCTTCACCGACCTCTGCGACTTCAACGGACTAGTGATTGGTGGCAGCGTATACAAACACAAAGATATCCACAAGGCCACATGGGTGTCACCAGATGGGCGGACCAAAAGCCAAATTGACTTCATCTCAGTGCTTCTCAAAGACATAGCCTACTGGACATAAAAGTAAGAAGAGGAGCATACTTTAGATTCTCGTACAATGAACACTCCAAATCAAATAAAAAGTTTTCAGAGAAACAGGAGCTGCGGATGGGCCACAAGTCAAGTTCAATACTCTAAAACTGAAGGATCAGGCCACAAAAGCCATTTTCACCGCAATCATAGGTAAACAGACGGTGACACAAATCAACACTAGTGAAGACAGCAGTGTCGAAAGGCACTAAAACAGCCTGAAAATGTGTGAAGTTGTAACAACAAAAGACAAGGGCCAGGCAACAGATCGTTTTATTACGAAAATCAACGCGTATTTATATATATTTTATGTACATTAATAAGGCTTATGCAAGCAGAAAAAGGCAGTCTTCTGATTGGTTGTTTCTCGGAAGTTAAGCAGACAAACACAGTCTTATGATTGGTTGTTTTCGATATTTCTCGGAAAGTAGAGCCATTTATCTGCGAATCATATTTGCCCACATTTAAGTTTGCTGTGATTGGTTGTTGAAACAGCCTAGATTAATGTCTACCAATCAGCGTCGATTAATGTCTAACAATCGGCTAGCAGCCTGCTCTCACCACACTCGTCCCCCCGTCAAATAGCTTCGTGCGCAGACGTTCCGACCTTCTGGGTGCTACATCCTCTAGTTGAGGATTGTTACTGACCGGCTTGTCCCACTGTACCCATCTTTGGAGCTGACTGGCGTTAACTCGTTTCTGTTTATCACCTCTTCGGATGGTATATACTTGACCCCGTCTTTTTGTGATTGTGTATGGTCCTTCCCACTTTGGAAGGAGTTTCCGTGAACCTAGCCCGCCTCCAACTGTATATCTCCTGTCTCTACACTTCACTTGGTCCCCGACTGCAAAGGTAATGCACTGCGTCCTTTCTTTCATCTGAGACTTCGCGACATCACTGCGCTGCTTCCGTATTACATTCTTGACTGCCTCTTTCCTCTCTGCTTTTAATTTCGTCGTACTCCACTTTTGGTGCATGGGCCAGGTCTCATTGTGTACCGGTAATCGTGGTTTTCTACCATACATCAGTTGGAAGGGTGACTTCTTCGTTGTTTCCTGAGTGGTAGCCCGATGTGTTAGTAAAATCAGTGGAAGCTCCGTTTCCCAGTTCCCGCCCTTCGAGGCCAGCCACTCCTTCAGTGTACGGTTGTTTCTCTCCGTTAGGCCATTCGTTTGTGGATGGTATGGGGTCGTTCTGATCCTCTTGATGCCCAGCTGTTGCAAACGGGAAGTAAACTCTTCACTCTCGAAACAGGGACCTTGGTCTGTCAGTATTGTCTTCGGTACGCCGTGGTCTGCAACAATGTGTCTAACTACTGCATCTGTCACGGTTCTTGCACGTTGGTCTGGGATTGCTACGGCGTCTACCCATCGTGTCGCGTGTTCCGTCATCACCAAGAGGTACTGATTACCATTGGATGTCTGAGGAAATGGACCCATGACATCTACGGACCACAAGTCACCTATCGCGGTAACTGGAATCGACTGAAGTGGTGGTCGTATACACCGGTCACCTTTCATCAGCTGGCACCGTGGACATCCAAGTACGTATCTTGCTACGTCTTCTCTCATACCTGGCCAGTACATACTTTGTCTTAGGAGGTCGGTCGTTCTGGCCACGCCTGTATGCGCTAGCTGGTGACATTCTTCTATCATGTCGTGGCGCGACGATTGAGGTATGACAGCCAGCCAGCTTCCGTCGTTCTCTCGCCAGGTCAGAGTCCCGTAGGCATTCACTCTGAGTCGATCCCTCTGTCTGAGTAGTGTGGTTAGCTCCTTACTCGCCGTAGTTTGATCCACTTCTATTCCGTTGGTGATCACCTGTATTACTGTATTCAGCGTATCGTCCAACCTCTGCCTACGTGCAAGTCTTAGTGGGTCTTGTTCTACTGCATGCACTCCGTAAGCGACCTCGGGCAACTCAGACTCATCTTCTGGTCTCGATAACAAATCTGCCAAGACATTTTCACTTCCAGGAACGTGTGAGATCGTAAAATCGTACTCCTGAAGACGCAACATCCACCGTGACAACTTCCCCCGTGGGTCTCTCGCTGTCTTCAAAAATTGTAGCGGCTTATGATCAGTTTCGATGTGGAACCGCCGGCCGAGTAAATAAGGTCTCCATTTGTCGACTGCCCATACCATTGCTAAACATTCTTTCTCTATCGTTGAATACTTTCTCTCTGTGAGTGTCAAAACCCTACTGGCATACTCAACGATTCCCTCGTCCTGTCTTAGGACCGCACCTATAGCGTAGTCACTGGCATCTGTGCACACTGTGAACTGTCTTCCTGGCACAGGTAGTTTTAGCGTCATTTGTTGGTGGTCGAGCAGCTGTTTAATTCTGTCGAATGTCCTCTGCGATTCTTCCGACCAAACAAACTTTGGCTCACCTAGTAGCCTGTATAGAGGGGCTGCTATCTCATTGAAGTTCTTCACGAAGCGACTATAAAACGCTGCTCTACCCAAGAATTGTCTCAGTTTTCTCTTTGAATTCGGGGCTGGAATCGTTTTAATCGTCAAAATTTTCTCCGGCAGTGGTTTAATCTCACCATTTCCCACTTTATGTCCCAACAGAGTAACATTCTTTTTGGCTATCTGGGACTTGGTTTTGTTGACGCGTAGTCCAAACTCTTCGATGCGTCGCAGCACGGCTTCTACATGGTTGACGTGATCGTTTTCGTTTTGACTGTATATGACGAGATCATCACCATAAACCTCCACGTTTTTCAAGTTCTTAAGTAATAGCTTCATCAGTCGTCTGAACGTAAACGGTGCACCTGCTAGTCCAAACGGCATGCGTTTAAATCGATATTGTGTCTGACCCACGATGAATGCCGTCTTATCTCTATCACCTGGTTTTATCGGTATCTGCCAGATTGTCCAGTGCGTCAACGTGCAACAAAAGCAGGAGTTAAATGCAAGCTACAATATACTTAACTAAATAGCAAAGAAAACTGCCAGGGAAGACAAAGGACATTATTATTAAGCTATGGCAAGTGGAGCAGAACAAGCTGCAATGCAGGAATTGGAAGAAAGGCTACTTTTTGAAACTGCCAAATTAAGGAGAATTAAGTCGATGCAAGAACTGGAGCGGCATTGTGCTCCTGTCTGTGCCAAGCAAAATACTGAGCTGCATCATCCTGGAGAGTATCAAACTCGCCGCCCTGGATGAAAAACTTCGACCAGAACAGGATGGATTCGGAGCAACAGGTCAAGCATAGATTGAATCGCAACACTAAAGAATGTCAGTCGGCTGTCTACCACAAATTCATTGGCTTTGAAAAGGCCTTCGACAGCGTCGATCGACAGGTGATTTAGCAACTACTTCGCTACTACGGGGTGACTCCAACAATCGTAGAATTGCATGGAGGATTTAATCATGAGCTGACATCAGTTAGAGAACCACTGGAAAACCTGGGAGTACTGGACAGCTGTCCGAGAAACTCATTGAATTCTTCTAAGAAATGAAGATGGGAGTTAGACAAGCTGGCTGCTTACTATCTTCAGTGATTTTCCTGACTGTGGTAGACTGAGTAATGCGATAGACACATAGTGAGCATTAGGGAGACAGATAAAAAGGACTCACACAAAATGTTGGACTTCGCCGATGATATATGTCTGATTTCCGATTAATTGAAAGATATGTAAATGAAAAGCAACAAGTTGGCTGAAGAAACATCCAGAGAGAAAAAAATATAGGTGAACATAAGAAACGCAGAGGTGATGGAGACGCCTGCTCAACGGCAACGGCTACCACAACGACAAAAGACAACAATCGGACAGCATAAATGGGAGGAATCTGAAAGAAGAAACCTCCTTCACATACCTACCTACCTGGGAAGCATCTTCATAACAACCACAGGTGGAAGGAACTGATGTGGATATCAAAAGGAGAATCCGAAAGGCAAGGCGAGCCTTCATTACTCTCAAGTCTCTGTGAAGATCAACAGCACACCTCAACATCAAAATATGATCCGAATTTTCAACTCCAGTGTGAAGTCAGTGGTACTTACCATACGGATCAGAGACTGGGCGCCACGCCGCGCCATGTCAAGGCCACTACGAACCAACTACGGACCTTTTCAATGGCTGTCTTTACTCAGTGCTACTCAAGATCACATGGCTGGCCAGGAACGATCAGCAATAGTCATGGGTCTGTGGAGGGAACTAACCCAGCAAGAACCAATTGTGCTACAAATACGCAAAAAAAATGGAGGAGGAGTGAACACCATACTCTGAGAATACAAGTCATCAAGTAACATCACCCTCAATGCAGGCCATTACCCGTTTGGAAGGCGATTGGGAAGCGGTGAGTCGGTCGTCAGTGCGAGAGTGACATGGAGGAGGTCATGTGAAGAGGAGATGAAAGCATGTGGGCAGACTTGGAGCCAGATGAAAACTCTAGCAGAGAACCGAACGCAATGGAGACGTGTGGCTGAAGCCCTATGTTCCTGTAGGAACTAAAGGAAAAAATAATATAATAATACACAAATAAATCAGAGAAACAGGCATAAACTAGCTGTATTATATGATACTCAGGCGTATCAACTTCAAGATAATGCATGTGATGTCAACAAATACCTTACAAACATTACTCAGCCCCGTATGCAATGCGAAAATTTGGAAGTTTCATAAAATCCACCATTTCTGGACTTTAAAGTAACGCAGACTTATTGGAAATACTTCAAAGGGGCATAATATATTTATCCTTGATGTGATCTGTTTACCGTGGGAGTAGCAAATAAGGAAACTCAGACGTCTTCAACCGTACAACACGAAATACAAAGTCTAATGTTTGTGTTCAGAATTTAAGGAGAGCAACTTGGACTGCATTTATCCTCCCTTCTCCTACCAATCAGATGGGGCAACTTCAAAAAGGTATCTTCGAAGAGAACAGAAGCCCAGAAGTCAATTCCATTTAGCTTTTCAGTTCTGAAAAAATATCCCAGAACATGAACTCTTTGCATCTTCAGACGAACCAGCCGGGAAGAAAAACACTGACGTTTACGCTCAACAGGTTAGTATTCTTCTACCAAAATTCAGAAATCTTAAATATAAAATATATATCTGAAGTCCCGTGACCAGCTTGAATACCTCATAAATCCTAGTTGAAACAGGGGGGAAATAAACAGTTAAGCGGAAATTAATGGCCATTACACTGTTACCGGTATGTAATATTTCAAAAATTAAGTTTTGTTTTTCTACGTCAAATGCAATTAGTTGTTATAATGATGAGCTGAAACAATTATGAATTTCGACTCTAATGGGATTAGAATTACTCAAGATCAGCTCAAAGCAATTGATGAATATGAGGAGTATAGACGGTATCTTTTCATTTTAAAAATTCGATTTTCTTGTATTACAAGAATTGTTGGAGAAGACGATGGTGGGAACCTGTTTACGCCTGAGCAATATGAAGCATATAAAAAGAAATATATACCGCTGGTATGATAAAGTAATACTTTTAAACTTCAAATTAAGAGACGTCAAAATAGAATATTTGTTTCGTGGACGAACCCAAATGGAGTCGATTGCATACTTCCTGGTCCTCAAAGTGAATGCTTTTGCCAGCACCGGTATGATTGCCTAAAAAAATTTGATACTTTACTCTCCAAACCTGATCCGTCTTGTTTTTTAAATAAGATTGTATTGTGAGACATTTTTGAGTTAAGGAAGTTCCACTAGCTGATTATCAAATCCGGCGTCATTATAGTAAACTACGGAATGTTGACTTTGTTAGTAAGATTCTTAAGAAGTTTTATACCTTAGGCCAAAAGGTTTAAAGCTAAGGAATAATTCTTCAAGCCACCCTAGCTAAAAAACTATTCAGCCACTTCTATCTTTTTCAGCCGGAATTATTAAACCTGTACCCTTCAGAGCCTTGGCGAATGCCAGACAGACAACATTTCCCTTAAGAAGTCGGGTTTCATTTCTGGTTTGCCAGTGTATTGAGGTGAACCAAAGTTGTATGTAAATCACTGAATCCTCTGAAAATTTTTTATAAGACTGTTAACGTAGTTTTGTAACATATTTCATTGGGTGATGTAGAGTTGGAGACCAGTTACTTTGAAGCTACATTAAACCACTAAAAATGTATAACACTTCCGGACTTTGCTTTTTAAGGCAATATTACACAGACTTTGAACTTAACAGTAAATGCACTTAGAGTTAGTTTCGTGCATAGTGTACTACTATGTCTAACATTCAATGTAGCCCGACACTTCTCTTTATTGTTATTCTTATCACATATATATGTATATTGACTGAGCAATTATTTAGTGCCACTTAATAACCTTTTTCTGTAATAACACGACTGTACAGCTTGAAAATGAAGTCGTTGAAAAGAAACTTCTTTGCTGAACAAAAAACTGTGTTTTTACTTATGAATAAATGGGTATTTTTCATGAGTTCTCGTTAGCCCTACTCGGAGCTTAACCCAAACATTAAATGCTAGTCAAGTGAAAACCACCAGGAAATAATTTACATTTGTCAGTTCTGACTAACCAGCACTCAATAGAGTGCGGTAGTTGTTCTTGATCACTCTTTTGCTGACTAATTGTGATTTCTATTGTTTCACTTTACTACATCAAACCGACTTTAAATAATGCACCATTTTATCTACTATGTCCGTGGTACATTTTAAAACAGACTGGAGTGACATATTTCAAACTTATTTATAGAATATGCCCCAATCATTAAAAGTAACTTCTGAGGCTAGAGCAGTTTAAATAAAAAATATAATACGATTTGATATGCACTCGTCGGCTATGAGAAGCTGCATGCCTCAATATAGCAACCTCGTTTGCAGATACATATATATAATTCTAAAATACACCAAAACGTAGACAAAATATACCTGAAGACAATTTCTGTACACGAATTTAAGTACTGTTATTAAGCCTCATCTTCCTGAAAACAGAGACATTTCCCTTTAAAAAAGTGAAGCCGCCCTGTTTCCTGTATTTTGAATATCTTAGATTAGTCTGACGAATCATCAACCAATTAATGTGTATCTTCCAACTTAAGCTCCTTTCGATTTGAAAAACTACTTTACGATGGGTTTGAGCCCGTCTGTATAAGCTTCAGAAGCATAAATTTCCAGTCTGTGGCTAATACCTTTCCATAACAAAATTTCTTATACCCTTTCTTTGAGCTAATAAATTGTGGCTAACACTGCATACCATACGACTTACAAGCTGTTAAACTGGTCACATGGTAGGCTATTACATCGATAAACAAAAAAAGGTGTTCATAGTTTTTGTGATACTGTTGTAATACTCAATTTTAATTGTAATTTGGCAGTAATCAAGATTGCACAAACCAATAATGATCATCATATTAGTTATAAATCAAGCTCTTTTAGTCAACAAAACTTTCTGGGTTGCGTAAATAAATAAAAAGAAATAAACAATCATAGTTCTCTAAATGATAAAATAACTGAAATACTATCCTGCTGCAATTAAAGGAGGCTGGTACTTTCTTTTATGTCCTAGTAATGAACTGTAACCTGAAATGCTGTCAAGAGTGAAGTCAGTAAAGCCAATGCACTATGTAATAAGTAGCTTTTATAGATTCTTAGTACTACCTCAAGATGTTAAATTTCTGAATAAAAAGTGAAGAGAAAAAAAGAGTTTTGACAATTTTCAAAGCTTTTAGCAACGAATAATTCAAGTATCAGTTTAATGTTACTGTAGCTACATAGCGACTTCGAATAATGATTTCGACTTCGCTGGTCATCCTTACCAGTGACAATTTACTTGGATACAAGACGTAGTTACTGTATGTGAAGACTCATAGCTATACTTAACTGTTTAATCTTACTTAATAAAGCACGGATGGATTAAAAGCATCTATGTTCTGCGTAAAAGTCCTGCAGGTAGTTCAATAACATCGCGTTAATTCTGAGTACATCTGGCTTAGAATATGAGTATTGAGTTATAATCGTTATTCACTATGATATTGTTTGAAAAATATCTTTCTTTGTAAGCTGAAGGTTCTATATGAATTATCAACAGTTTGAACTCTTCATTCATCTAGCGAAGTACTTATTGTCAGATATTGGCTTTAATTTTCATGATAACCTTATTACATGGAAGAAAGTCAGCTGATCCGAACTGGAATATGTCAGTTGATTTCCATAGAACTACTGTTTACATTGTGCCACTGTGGTTTAATGTTGGAATGAGTGCCAACCACCTACGCAGTCATGATTCGATTCCCGGTCGACTCACTCCTAAACCTACTCTAGTCAACCAAACGTCAGAAAGCCCGGAATACAAGGAAAAGTAGAGTGTATTGTTATTACTATTATTATTATTATCTTCTTTAATTCCTAGAGGAACATAGGGCTTCAGCCGCGTATCTTCATTGCGTTCGGTTCTCTGCTAGAGTTTTCATCTGGCTCCAAGTCTGCCCATATGCTTTCATCTCCTCTCCATATAACCTCTTCCTCCATGTCACCTTCGCACTGATGACTAACTCGCCGCTTCCCTTACGGGTTCCACTCGAGCAATGGCTTGTCTAGTGATGTCACTTGATGGTTTCCTCAGACTATGGCCAGCCAATTCACCTCCATTTCTTCCTGCTTATTTGTTGTACAATCGGTTCCTGCTGAGTTGATTCGCTCACTGCCAGAGGTCCCTGTTGGTGATCTTCTCTGGCCGGCCATCTGATCTTGAGTATTATTGAGTGAAGACAGCTGTTGATGGAGATCACTAATTTTTTCGAAGTGCCCTTCGTAACACGGTGCCAAGTGTCTTATCCGCCTAGTAAGTAGCACTGCCTTCACATTGGAGTTGAAAATCTGGATCTTATTTTTCATGCTGAGTAGTGCTGTTAACCTCCACACAGACTTGAGAGTAATGAAAGCTTGTGTTGCTTTCCCGATCCTTGCTTTAATATCCTTGTCAGTTCAGCCTGTAGTTGAAACGATGCTTCCCACGTAGGTAGGTAAAGGAGGTTGTTTCTTTCAGGTTCCTCGCATTTATGCTTGCTTATTGTTGTCTGTTGTTGTTGGTGTTGCTGTTGACCAGGAATCTTCATCACCTACCTCTGTCTTCTCTATGTTCTGCTGAAGTTCCATCTTTGATGCTTCTTCTGTTAGTCGTAATAAAACTCCACTTTACTGAGAATATCAAAGATTAGATCTATATAAACATATATATGTAAATGAGAATATTTGTTGCTCAGCCAGAAGATTTTGATGTAGTTTTGTTTTCTGACCTGGATGGTTTACCTGCGAAGCCTTCATTTACCTACTAGGCAACATCAGCGCATACTTCAATTTGAAGACTTCAAGATGTTGCCTGGAAGGGAAATGAAAGCTTCGTAAGCATACCATGCAGTTTGGAGAACACAACAATATTCAAAGTATATATATATATATATATACATATATGCATTGAATTCCATTCCCACTGCTTACTGTATTATAAACCTTGCTCAGTGTTTTATTTTGAATTACCTAATTCTTTCATCTATTTTACTGTTATTGTTTTTAGTCTTATACAGCATAAAACAGATTTCGAAGTAGTACCTACAGAACGTCCTGTACCTCTGCCATGTAAACACTGCAATTGTGCAAGTTTTCATGTGATGCCAAAATTTGGAAGTCAAATAGCACGTTGTCATTGTAAACATTATGCTACAGATCATAGTGTGGTTAGTTGTGAATACTATACTATACTATTGGGCTATTATTTTTTTTTCTGGTTTTGTTTAATACATGTCGTGTAAATGAACACCTTAAACACTAAGTGTTATTCTGTGTGTAATAGATTTCATAACCAGGTGGTAAATTAAACCGGTTGAACATTATGATGTATGCTGTACACATGCTAGTTGAATAGGATTTACGCTACTTCGTTTAGTTATCCTGCGGCCTTTCTATTAGGATAATAATTTATGGTTGCATATGTGTGTAACCAATATGGAGTTACAGTAGCTTTTTGCTGCCGACTAAAGTCATTTATAGAAAGAGTGACTTTCTTATTATATTTTTGGATTATCTAACAAAGAACATGCGTCAGTAGCACAGCGGTTAGAACGCTCGCTGACCACGCTTCATGTAGTCCGAGGTTCGATCCAAGGCCACGGATGCACTGCTCTACCTCGCACTAAGCCAGAAATAAAAAAACCTTGTAAAGAGGATAGGTTGGGCATAAGTCTGGCTAGCAACCCCATTTTGTAAAAAAATATTCACCACTGCTACAGAAACTTGAAGCCACTCGGCTTGAAGTCCTACGTTCCACCGGGAATGTGTAGGAATATAAAAAAAAACAAGTAACATGCATAACCCTTCATAATCGAAACTTGAAAGTGTCGCTTTCACCTACAGGTGGTAAAAATGACATTGTCAAACCCAGCGAAAATTGAATAAGCAACCAAAGCGTTCACTTACTCTGGAATCTATGTGGAAATCTGACAACAGGAATAAAGTAGACAAAGTTTAACAATAGCGTTCGAAGGGATACGAACGTGAGAGTGTCCTTGAGACGACCAATCATAAAAAGGAGGAATTTTTGCATGAAAAATGATGTATATTTACAAGAAAATGCATGAAAACACATTAAACAGGGTATCTTTCTCTTCTAACGTGACTTCAAAGTACGTTCCAGTTATAATGAGGAGTATCAGTTGCTAAGTTAGACTAGTTTCTGTACATTTGTATTCACCGAGATGGCTGAAGATGGGCTGTTTTTGTGAATCGTTTATCTCTCTTATCCTGTTGTGTAGTCTTCCCCGATAGCCCTTGGCTAAATAATTATGGTGTCCAGTAAGAGAATCGACAACTACTTACCAGGAAAATCTAGATAATAAAACAAATTCAAACAAATGACATCAACTCTAAATCTATCCTTAATCGTAACCCTAACCTTAATCCTAATTATGACTCTGATCCTAGCCCTAACGAAGCTATCAACAAATTGTCCAAAAAGCAATTAAATACATGATCTGAGTGAAATTTGCTCCTTAAGTTGGTGAATCGCGTTGGTATTTCAAGTATGATAATGGCAGGTGCCGTTAGGCAACAATTAGCATGCGTTCAAGGTCATTGGAGTGTTCGCACTCCTGGGACACTATTGATGAACCTATTTATTCTAGAAAATATCTTAACACATAGTACAGAATTTTCAGTGTATTTAAATTTGAAAAAAATATCTACACTTCATAGAGGATCTTCATGTAAAATGGTATTTGGCAGTACATCATGTGTGGTCGTGTTAATCCATCTGAAGCAGTACCCAGATCTACATTATATTTTCTCCTCCATTTTGTTGAAAAGTGCTCTGTATTACAGCAAACTAAAACTATGCGTGCGAGTTCATATTAGTGATCGAAAAGAAAACACAGTTAAACGATTAAACCAATGGGAAGAAATGCAGATGAATTTATGCAGCATTATATCAGATGAAACTTTTAATATATGTGTAAAACTTACGAATTGTGGTAGTAAGTAGTTCCATATTAGTTTTTTTTTATTAGATATATCATACAGTCTGTGAAATAGTATTATTGTTTACTGGATGTCAAGGTTTCGAACACAATCAATTATTGTTCATAATCATATCAATTAGAATCACACGACTTCGATACTTGAGTTTTATAGTATTCTTTGTTCTCTTCTATTTGTAGTCGTTAGGGTAGTAGAATTTTCCGAATGTCCTACTGGACAGGTGTTGAATCATTCCTATTACACGTAATTTCATTGAGTTGATTCGATAAACAAAGCTTTCCACACATTCAAACAGATATTTGGACTTCTGAGTTCAGGAGAACTCCACAGATATCCATATAGATTTCATCACAAACCCATATGAGTTAGAAGAAAAAACGATTAGAAACCATGGAGTACTAGGTGGACGCTTTCTCTTTAATTTCGAACCCGTTTAACAATACACCAATGAGCGAAATCAGAATTCATATACTAATGAGTTTCAGCCCAGCAGTTCAATGAAAATTGTACTAGTGTAGTAATAATCTGAAGATCCTGGGTTCCTTCAGTGGTGAAGTCATAGGTCCCCACTGTTGTATGGTTTTCGTGGATCCTCTCTGTCTCGCTCTACCTGATATCACTTCATGACATGTTATACCTTAAAAAGTAAGTGTATTTTCATTCTATTGATGAATACCAATGTCCATTATCTTTCTTTTTGTTTAACAAATTTTAGGTGGCTCCATACTTTTGTTCAAGGCCTAATTGTAAATGTGATGGTTTTAAAACAAGTATGCATTGTGATTGTGGCATTGAAGCGCATAAACACGAAATGATTGTAAGTGATCGCCATTTTGTTCTGCTTTTTTTTATTATATTATATTATATTAGTATTATTCCCTTGGGTTTCGAGTTGAACACAAGAATTCAGCAGCAGGAAATCTGCATTTCACACTGTTCTCTTCAGTTGTCATCTTTATTTGGCCCCACGACTACCATTAGGCTTTAATCTCCTCCCCCTCACACGATGTCTTTCATATCACCTTCAGATGCCTAACTCATCGTTTCCAATTCGGATTCCCCTCGAGTGATCACCTGGCAAGCGATGTCATTCTACGTTCCTTTCAGTGCGTGGCTGATCCACTTTCATTTTTCTTCGGTAGATTTGTTGAGCAATAGGTTCTTGGTTGATTCGTCGCTAGAGTTTCTTATGACTGATTCTTTCTGACTGACCAAGTAATCTTCACTGTAAAGAGGAGGCAGTCATTGACACAGATCTCCATGGGGCCTGCTGGAAATGCTTTTTGCAATGCATGCACTATATTATTAGATGGTTGGAGGCAATCGGTAACAGGAAGCCTTACTTGACCTAGGTTTTCTGCTAGTTGGCATTCACCAGTCAGTCAGCAAGGCGTATCTGCGACCTTCAAGGAACTCATGTCGTGGGTTCGAATCTCAGAAGGAGGGACATGAGTTCCTTGAAGGTTGCAGATACGCCTTGCTGACTGACTGGTGAATGCCAACTAGCACGAAACCTAGGTCAAGCAAGGCTTCCTGTGGCCGATTGCCTCCAACCGTCTAATATCATCAAATCAATGCGCACCATGATAGCGAGCCACCTAGTGGAATGGTGTCCACATTGCACCAAAGAAAGGACTAGACACACCACACTAGTTATCAGTGTCCAATCAAAGCATGCACTGTGTTTCTAACCCATATGAAAGAATCGAATCAACATTGGAGCTGAAAATCTGAACCTTGTTCTTTATGTTGAGCTCAGTAAATTTTCGAAATTACTTCAGAGTAATCAATGTCTGTTTTGTCTTTCCGATTCTGGTTCCGTCTCTTGCAGTTGCAACGACGCTGCCTAGGCACGTAAACGAACTGATATTTTTCAAATTTCTTCCGTGGATGGTGGCTGTTGTTAGTTGGTTGTTTTCAACAGCTTCAACTTCTATTTTTGCATTTGAAGTCTTCTATTTGCAGCTTCTTCAGCCAACTTGTTACTTTTGCCTGTAAGTTTCCGAGCTTTTGTGACACTCGATACAAATCATCCGCTAAATCCAGACCTTCTAGATTCTGCTTATCGATCCAACGTTTCCTTGTCTTCCACATAATCTAATCCACCACAATCAGGAATACAGCCTTATGTAACTCCTTTGCTCACTTCCAAGGGTTCATTGAGTGTTCTGTTGTGGCACTGTCACATAGCTGTTGAATTAGGTTGATACAGATTTGCGACACACCCATAGTGTTTTATAGTATGCTATATGTTATTTAATTCAATTTTAGATTTTCCCGTCGATTGATTGGACCGAGGTGTTCGGTCTTCTTGTGCGGATGCTTCTACGATGTCTAGACATGTAATTAGAAGTTAACTGGTGGATGGTGACTAACAGTGGAATCAATCAGGATGCGTATTTCTTCCCATTTGGGATTCACGTCAGCTGGATGTACCTGCATTCCACAGTGAGTCAGTGATGATGTTCCTACCACCAAGGCTCAAACCCAGTGCCCAAAGTTTAACACTAAGGCTAAAATCAAAATTTCCTCCTATCAAAAGTTTTTGATTGATGCAATATTCTTTAGACAATAAGCTGGCTAAATATTTTGAAAAATAACTCAACTGTCTCTCAAATTTTAGACATTATGAATAAGGACCAATTAAGAAGATGAGCATTTAGAGTCCATATATATCAGTTAACCTCATACTGTGACCATTTAGTTGAGTTACACCATGCTGTGATACCTTTTTAAGCCTAGTTCCTTCAAAGAACTGGACATACACCAAAAAGGGTTTGTTGATAATCAGTATTGAGGTAGATCCACAAAACCGTATTCTTATTCTTATTATTATATCCTTTCATTCCTAGAGGAACATAGGGCTTCAGCTGCGCATCTCCATTACCTTCTGTTTTCTGCCAACTTTTTCACCCCGCTCCAAGTCTGCCCACATGCTTTCATGTCCTCTTCACATGACCTCCTCCAAGTCACCCTTGCACTGACGACCAACTCGCCGCCTCCCTTTTGGGTTCCACTCGAGCAATGGCTTGTCTAGTGATGTCACTTGATGCTTTCCTCAGCTTATGGCCAACCAATCCATCTCCATTTCTTCCTGCTTATTTGTTTCACAATCGGTTCCTGTTAGGTTGGTTCGCTCATTGCCAGAGATCCCTGTTGCTGATCTTTCCTGGCCGGCCATCTGATCTTGAGTGGCATTGAGCGAAGACAACTGTTGATGAAGATCTGTAGTTTCTTTGAGGTGCTCTTTATGACGCGCAGTTCAAGTCTCTGATCCGTATAGTGAGTAGTACTGACTTACTTCACATTTGAGTTGAAAATCCGGATGTTATTTTTGATGCTGGAGGTTGTTGACTTCCACACAGACTTAAGAATAATGAAATCTTTTCTTGCTTTTACGATTCTGGCTTTGATATCCTTGTCAGTTCAGCCTGTAGTTGAAACGATACTTCCCAGGTAGGTAGGTAAAGGAGGTTGTCTCTTTCAGGTTCCTCGCATTTATGCTGGCTGATTGTTGTCTGTTGTTGTTTCTGTTGCTGTTGGTCAGGAATCTTCATCACCTCTGTTTTCTCTATGTTCACCTGAAGTCCTATATTTGATGCTTCTTCTGTCGACTTTTTGCTTTTCACTTGCATATCTTCCAGTTTGTCGGAAATCAGACATATATCACATCGGCAAAGTCTAGATCCTCCAAGTTCCTTTTTTGTGAGGGTCCATTTTATGCCTGTTTCCTCATCGCCCGCCGTTGTCTGTCGTCTTATCCAATCCACTGCAATCAGGAAGATCATTGGTGATAGTAAGCAGCCTTGTCTCACTCCCGTCCTCACTTCGAAGGCTTCCGTAAGTTTCCCGTTGTGGATAACTGGGCATGCAGAATTGTCGTATAACTGTTGTATGAGATGTATACTTGTCGATGGGACCCCGTAGTAGTAGCGAAGTAGTTGCCAAATCCCCTCTCGATCGACGCTGCGCTGTCGAAGGCCTTTTCAATGTCGATGAAGTTGAGATAGAGAGGTGACTGCCATTCCATGCTTTGTTCAATGGTGACCTGTAGTGTGACGATTTGATCAATACATGACTTGTTTTTCCTGGATCCAGCTTGTTCTGGTCGAAGATTTTCATCTAGGGCTTGTACTATGTTAGGAACTCAGCGGTTAGGCGAAATGCATCAGTGATAAGTCTTACTTATATCAACACCGAAATATTAAGCATTAGAATGTGATATGAAGGAGTTCAGTCAACGAATTAAATAACTGATCAATAAATGTCAGTCAGCAGAAGTGGGAACGACTGGTTTTACCTCCTATAGAATGGCGAATCCCAATACTTTATACAGTCCAAGATGCGTTCTTTTATTGATTAAATTCCTCTGTGACAACACAAATTTGGATCTTCAGAAGGATACAAGATGTTTTCGGAGTCTTATGCCAAGAGGTAAGCTATCTAAGCTTAACACATATCTATAGCATATGCACCCTAACGTTGCACTACGGATATAGACAAGTATCCATGTCAATTTAGGCGATTTTAGCACATGCAAGGAATAAGCGCCTCAGCAGTATGCTTCGGTTCACCCGAAGTGATTCAACTCAAATGCCGGAGGTATGGTAGATATTATTACCACCATTGTGTCAGTGGCACAGAGGTTAAGACTCTCGCCGATCATGCACATGGTCTGGGTTTCAATTCCCTGCAGACGCACACCTGATATCAATGATCGGCCTGCAAAATTTGGGCTACTGACATCACATGCTGAAATTTCCATACCTGTAACAAAATACGGTGTGGAATCAAGCTATAATCAAAATTAAATTAAAATTAAAGTAAAAAAGTAAGCCGCATTATTCTTGGAAGACTGTTTGCAATAGAATGGATTCAAGATAGACAAATCATGTTGGTATGTAGAACTGCGGAATTAGAAATTATCATCCAACAGAGCCTAGAATGAGAGTCAGCTCTCTACTACAACTTTGAGGATGCCTTCTACAGTGTCAACCATGAAATAATTTGGTAACTACTTCCAGACCATGAAGTGCGGTGCCACAGACCTCTATAAACCTCACTCAGCAGCTATATGATGACGCAGAAAACGTACTAAGGCGTTTTAAGTGAAGACAGGAGTAAGACGAGACGGTCCAGTATCAACGATGATATTTCTAGCTGTGGTGGAGTTGACGGAATAGGCAGGGAAGGAAGGACTTCAAGTCGGCGAAGAGAAGACAGTAGTGTTGGAGATAGCCAACTAACCAACAGCAAGGATCAATCATCAGCAACGAGAGAAATCTATAAGAAGCCATCTCCTTGAACAGCATTGTTTCAACTAAAGGCAATGACGAGGATTAGAAACCAAGATAGCCCTTCATTACTCTGATATCGGTGTGAAGATCTACAACACTAAAAACAAGGAACAAAGTCTAAATTTTTAATAGCAATATGAGTTCAGTACTTTTGTACGCTTCAGAGACTTGGTGTGTAACGAAAAGCATATTTAACAGCTTCTTACATCTCTCATTGATATAAGAATAAAACTTGTGCACTGTGGTAGAGTTCAATTCCATTATGGGTAAAACTTATTTTGATAAAGTCTCACGGTGTTATACAGTAGTGTTTACTGATGACCATGTTTCGAGCACAATTTATTACTGTTCATAATCATATCAAAGTACTCACAAAAACTTTCCAACTTCATTTATATAATTCCATCATTATTTTCAATCGCTTGATTTGACTGGTAGTAGTGTTTTCCATATTTCTGATATGAGTGAGGAGTCATTCCTATTGCGCATGTTGGATGTCGACTCGATGAACCAGGCAGGATTCATTAATCAACCTCTCTCTCTGTCTCCACCTACCTATATTACTTCTTAGGAGTTTAACCCTCTCCCACCCTATTGTGTGGTTGTGTCTTAATGCATGCAATGTAATCGATGAGTTTGTTTTCTAAATTACTTATCTTCTAGGGGTCAACCATTGTTACCTTAGCTAAATAAATTCGTGATCTACTATTTTGACCTATGTAGTTGACTTAACTCACTGTCATTGCAAGGCATTTTGTAAATTATATTATTTTGTCTAATTGGGTCGACCGAAAGGGTCCGTCAACCTACAGAGGTTGCCCAACCTGAGTGAGTTTGTAGGTTTGAATGCCACCTTTATTCATGCTTTATTGAGAATCCTACGTAGGGAGGGTCTCAGATGTCCCCTCCTTATGTAGTATAACAGTAGATGCCTTACATTCTTTCTTATTAATGTTATCATTATTATTTTCCCCCTTATTTTTATTTTGCTTTTGACTTTTTTTGATCTTCTTAATGAATTTTATTGGATAGTTATTTCTTACCAAACAGGTATTCTTCTGTCTGTTTAATTTCATCATTACAACTTTAATAAACAGATACCTGCACTCGATATTGAATGTCAGGTAACCGAAATTGTAGGTTAGGCAAGAAGAAACTCGGGTAATAAACCAAACAAGAACCTCTGCACCAGACAAACATGTAGAGGCAAATAGGGCACTGATTGAACATATGCTGAGAAGACCATCGGAGGTCACATCCTCGGTTGGAATCTGAATAGGAGATGAAGAGTTAAGAGTCCTAGAGCGACACAGTGGAGAGCATGTGAAATCGAAATGAAAGCTTGTCAGCAATCGTAGAGCTGACTGTAAACGATTGCAGAGAACAGAGTGTTGCTGTTGGAGTCCTATGTTCCATTTAGAGCCTCATGGATTGACAACGGCGATAATTCACTTACGGATGCAGATAATGACAATAGTTGCAGTAATTCCAACCATTAGTATTATTATCATCAGAAATAGTTGATACCATCAATCACATTATTATTCCCTTGGGTTTCGACCAGAAAATAAGGCCTCAACAGCGTATCTCCACTTCTTTCTGTTCTTCGTAGTTCTCTTTAACTGGCCGCATAGTTTTCCGTAAGCTTTCGTCTCTTTCATATCCCACTCAGGTTCCCCTCGAGCGCCTGACTCGTGATGTCCCCGTGTTTTACATATGCCTAGTCATCACCTTCCCCAACGATGGGCAATGTTAGCTGACATAGGGTCAGGCTGGAAAAGAGCTAACGGTGGCCAAACCAAAACATAACCTCATCAGTCAATGAAATCCACAACATTTAGTTTAAGCCAGCCACGTATGAAGATGTAGACTTCCTGGTTGGGGTCCTCGAGACGGTAAACAACAATGGCTGGAGATAATTGGCAATATGGCTCAAAATCCTCGTTGTCAATGGCCGATGCGTCTGCTCCTTGTGACTTATAATTTCCAATAAGACTATACTGTTCTTCGATATTACTACCCCTTTTGTCTCATTTCCTGTGTATTGTCTCTATTGTACATTTCTTTTTACTTTCTTCTCTTGCATTGTGTGCTACAAGGAGGGAGTGGGACGACTTGAACTGCTGCACAACGGCGCATAGTTCTATGTTAAAAAAAAGGCAGACAGACAGATGTCGCCCAACGGTCTCCTCATCCTGTAACCGATCCATCTCCATTTTCTTCCGGATATTTGATTGATGCGTTCTTAGAGTTTGTTGTTGCTACTTCTTTCCGAATGGTGGAACCAACGAAGGCAATTGTTGATGGAAGTCTGCAGTAGGCTGTTGAAAATGCTTTTTGTGAAGCATACGCTAAGTTTCTAACTGATATAGAAGAATCGAATTGATATATATTGGTGTTGAATATCTGAGTCTTGTTCTTTATGCTGACGCAGAGTAGTGCAGTGAAGTTCAGTGCAGCCGATTTTCAAACTAATGAAGGTCTTCTGTTATTCTTTTCCGATTCCAGTCTTGATATCCGTCTCATCTTTTCTGTCTGTAGTTGAGATGAAAGTGCCCTGAGTAGCATGAAGGCAGTGAGCTCTCTGAAATATCTTCGGTACACTTTTATTCCTAAAAAGTAGAAATAATAATATACACACAAATTAACACATGATTAACCATTCACGTGATCTCATGTGAAGTGTAAAGTACAATATGTGGGTAAATAGTACTTGTGTGCTATTCGAAAAGTACTCAATGGTGATAAGAAGAAGAAGAAAAGTGAAAAGTGCCTCTTGATTTTGAGCAGTTAACAAAATGCTTCTCACTAGTGTCTACACAATCGTCAGGGAAATAAATCAAAAAAAAAATCATTCAAAACTGTGGGTCTTCAAGGATTTCCAACAGCCTGTTGTAGAATTTCATCAACAGCTGCTCACCTTAACTGCTGCTTGGCTCCATACCGAAGATCAAATGGCCTATCAGAAAGAATAAACAACAAGAAACTCTGTAATGGAACAAACCAACCGACAAGAGTGGATGGCTCAACAAATATGTACGAGAAATTGGAAATGGGTGGATCGATGGATCGGCATACACTGAAGAGGCCGCTGAATGACATCTCATGCCAGACCACTGATCAAGTGAAATTCAAATAGGAAGCGACAAGTTGGTCGGCAGTGTGAGGATGACATAGAGGAGATCGTGTGACGAGAGGAAGAGATGAGATAAATTGGTCAATCGTAGATCCAGGTGAAGAGGACGGCAGAAAACAGAACAAAGTGGAGATGTGTTGTTGAAGCCCTCCCCTAAGTTCCACTCGGAACCCAAGCGAATAATAGTAATAATAATAATCAGCAAACTGAGAAATTTATACCGTGAAATTAATTCTTATTTGATCAACGTGCCAACTAAAGTGTAAATCAGCACATTCTAAATTCTACCTTGTCATTAACTCGATATTGGATCATGCAGAAAAACCTGATTTGGCTTCATTCATATCATTGTTCGTTTTAAAACAATTAGGTCTCTTTATGAATTTAGATAAAGCAATAAGAAGACATGATTTGTCTGAATCGTGTAATATATTTCCGAGCACAATACATTTCGAACAATCTGATCACACACATGGACTTGTCATAGGAATATATATCAAATTAATAAAGAGGTAAAAGGTAAGGTCAAGTTAAAAGGACATATTGAAGGTTAAAATGACAATGAAGACCACTAAACCAAATAGCAGAAGAAATAGTACATCCACCCTGACTGGTATCAAAAAAAAATTTACCAAAGAAGGTTTAGTGTGTGATGACGAATTGTTCTTGAACGCATAAAGGTGGTTTTAACTTCCTAATTGCCAGCTAGGGCTTCCACAAACTTTAGGATACGCCCGAAACACATTTTATAGATAGGTTTAAAAGATGTGCCAAGGTGTCAATTTTATGTCCTGTCTTCTCTGTAATATGTTTCGTGATAGGGGAGCTAGGTTTCCTGTTCTCACCGTTAATAGGTTCTGATGATTCCATTTGTTTCTAGAGTCATTTAGGAATATGCTCTGAAGCCAGCCCTTACTTGCAGAGATCGATGAGTCCTCCCTATGTATATGTGTCCACACGTACATTCAAATTGATAAATACAGTGAGATGTGACATCATTTTTCGCATGTTCGAAGAGCTTAGATAGATAAATTGGCTTCACATTCTCAATTAATTATGATATTAGCTGCATAAAAAGTCTTTTTAATAGCAGCGTTCAGTCTCTGTCTAGCTATCAAGTTGCTTTGATGCCCTAGATAGGGGAACTTGATGTATTGTTTGAGATGTTGCTCAAATACATTACACAATTCAGACAAATCACATCTTCTTATTGTTTGTTTTATTTTATGAGTAAAATTTGAGTTCGACTGTGTGAAACAAGACGCCTCTAGCTGCATTGCACTGGATGTTTAATCAGATCCGTCACGATCTTACATTAGTTAGAGAATGACTAAAAGCCTCGGGAACACTAGAAAGTTGCTTCATCCTAGAGCCATATTCTTCAGCAGTGAGCAACAGTGACTCCACTAGAGATCAAAATCAGGAGCTTTAAGTTACACGGCAGGCATGTTCTTCATTTATCAACTGGATCGAAATCAAAAGATCTAACACTTACACATCCGCAGAATAATCATCTTATCATCAGCCAACGCCATCATTTCGCATTCCATTAGAAGTTCACAACAATTATCCTCCCCAATACTCGGTGGTTTTCAATGATTCTCTGACTGGTATAACTCTGTAATAAAATCTGCAGTCGAATATTTAACCGGCGCCCCTCTTTAAACTTCTTCACGTAAACATTTAGATGGAAACAGCTAAAGAACGTCATGCAAGAGGTAAACCAATCGGTAAGCCATCACCATATCAAGCTATGGGTGGGATAACTGGATTCAGTTCACTTGCACCTGGTATTGCACGTATGGATGAAAGTGGTGCTGGTGGCCTGTTGTCAGAAGACGAGCTGAATGCACCGATTACATCATCTGATCATCCATTCTTACGAAGTCAGGCACAAGCCGTTTACGCTTATAAATTAGCTATCAATGATGTTGAAGGTAAGCAAGTTATTTCTATATTTAGAAACATTATTTCTTATGGGTTCAAATAAAAATGGCTAATTATTTTCAAGAATTAGTTTGTAGGGATTTTAATATGTTTTAGGTTAGACCACGGATTACTGGACAACAGTTTCATCATGGCCTGGGACTCTTCAGCAGTACGCCCCCACCAAGACTTGCATCTAGGACCTTCCAGTTACAAGTTAAGGTCGTATAGAACTTAGAATTCAGGGGTCATTGAATCTGGATTCAGTGGCTGAATGGTACACGAACTTGCCTTGTAACCGGAAGTTTCTTGGTTTGAAACCCAGTGGGTGCGTACTGGCAATGAATCCCGAACTAGAGTGAAACAGCTGTCCAGTTCTTCCTGCAGGTTTTCACTCGTTCTCTAAATGATATCGATCCGGTAAATACACCCACGCATTCAAGTATTGGTTCTCAGGGATTTGATTTGATTGATTACAGGATTTATTCAGCAGCTGACATCAGTTAGAGAACCCTTGGAAAACCTAGCATTGCTGAACAGCTTTTCCATCCCAGTGTTTGGGACTCTTCAGCGGCACGCAACCACCACCATGATTCGGACCCAGGACCTGCTGTTTACAAGGCTACCGAGCTTGTAGACCATTCAGCAACCATTGGCATCCGACCCAATCGCCAGCTCATGAATTCCACTTTCTACCAATTCACGACATAGCTCAACTACCAGCCAATGTCTTCAGCGATTATTTTTCCTCGCACCCCAGCTGCTGTGATTCGTGAATTCGTGACCGTTAGGGTATAGCAGGTCGGGTGTAAAGACAAATACTCGCCGAAGACATTAGCTAGTTCTGGCGCTATGTGTAAATTGGCAAAAGTTGAAATTCATGGGCTTTCCATTGGATCGGGTCCCAATGGTTGCTGAATGGTTTACGAGCTCGCCATGTGACCAGAAGATCCTGAGTTTAAACCCCCTGTTGTGGGTACGCACCTCTGAGGAGGCCTAGACTGGGACGACACCGCTGTTCAGTACTTTCTGTTGTTTTTTAGTGGATCTCTAACTGATGTAAGGTCATGATGAAAACCATGTCCACAAATTTTTGTGCTTTGTTACCTTTATTGCAGGTTTGTTTATAAGGGTCTCCATGTAATTATTTAATCCTTCAGGAAAATAGTTCCACGAACAATTAGTCCTTTAGTTCACTTGAAGCACAAATTGGTGACAAATTTCAGAGTCATATGAAAAGTTTAAGTATACTTGAGATGTTGTGTATTTCAAAAATATTTCAACTACTTTTACATATTCTTCGAAGGGTTGGCGTAGTTCTACATCTGAGTCTTCGACTACATGAGCACGTGAGTAGACATTTCGTTCTAGCTCAGAATGCGTGATTGAATGGAATCAATGTCGTTTAGCGTGTGTCGTCTCAGAGTTCTGGTGTTCGGATGAATGTGGTTGCGTCTGAGTGATTTCCAGTACACCTTTGGGTATTCATGTTGATCTGCACACTCTCTTAAGAAGTTCACCTTAGTCTTCGCGACTGCAAATTTGACGGAGTAACGTAGGAAACCTGATAAATCAAACCTTTGACTTGATACCAACGTCCGATAAGAACCTACAACATTTCAACTACTGTTCCAGGGCTGATTTGCAATGCTAACCGATCGGATATATTAGAAAATGAAGTGGTTATGTATGGTGACTATCTTTCGTTACCAGAATGTTAGATCACACCTTGTCATGTGGTGACTGACGGCAGTTACGTTCTCTCTGCCATGGTAAGTGGCATAATATCGCCGATATACTTTGTGGAGTAAAGTATGCAACGTCAAGTTCACAAACGTATTCTTGAATACTATTCAGCTTGGTTAGCCAGGCAGAGGAGAAAAGAAGAATGATAGCAGCCCTATCCTTGAATACTTTGTCATCTCCGGATATTGAACACCCCCACCTCCATGAATGCTTCACAGTGATACACAGAGCACCCCAATACCGTATAAAAGGACTTTGTATTTGCCATATGTACATAGCTGAGGCATTAGCTATTCGAGATCTGAAACCGGACCTCTGCATTCAAAGCGATACATACATTCTCTTGCCCTACCGTGTCCAGAGTAACGTTCTTGCTATAATTTTGCATCAATTTTTATTATGTAAGTTTATTATTATTATTATTTTATTACCATTATTATTCCCATCATCCATATTTTGTTACTGCTTATTATTAACGTTGCTTTTTCATACAGATTTTATATAAAAACACTCTATCGCCTTTCCACTACTTCCTGTCCATTCTACACGAGCTTACTGATTAGTCATTATCTCACACTTATTACCAAGATCAGCAACAGGGATCTCTGGAAGCGAACCAACCTAGCAGGAACCGATTGTGAAACAAATAGGCAGGAAGAAATGGAGATGGATTGGCTGGCCATACTCTGAGGAAACCATCGGGTGACATCACTAGACAAACCATTGCTCGAGTGGAACCCGAAAGGGAGGCGGCGAGTTGGTCGTCAGTGCAAAGGTGACTTGGAGGAGGTCATGAGAGGAGGAGATGAAAGCGTGTGGACAGACCTGGAGCGGGGTGAAAAAGTTGTCAGAAAACAGAAGGCAATGGAGGTGCGCAGCTGAAGCCCTATGTTCCTCTAGGAACTAAAGGATACAATAATAATACAATAATCACACTTATTACGTCATGCAAAATTCTGCTTCTTTTCTAACTTGCAATTAGTCATCCCTTCTAGGTGACACCTTACATTATGTGATGCATTTTTCGAGGACAAAGTTTACCAGTATTTGATCGATCTAAAGATTTCTTTGTTTAATATAATTACGATTATTGTACAGCTCATGGAAATGAATCGTCGAAGAGGGAAAATTTTCTTCTTCGCTGTTTGCGCCTTTTACTACTTTTGACTCAATATGGGTAAATTCTTAAGTAAGAAGGAAAATTAAATTGGTTAGTTTGTAAAGCTGCATAGATTGAGATGGATAGGAAAGATGGAATGTATTAGATGGTTTGAGGTAGTTAGCCACAGGAAGCCTTGTTTGACCTAGGTTACGTGCTAGTTGGCACTCACAAGTCAGTCAGCAAGGCATATCTGCAACCTTGAAGGAACTCATGTCCCTCCTTCTGGGATTCAAACCCGCATCACTCAGGCTTCACTGAGCCCGAATAGCTCGGTGGTAACGTGTCTGACTGCAGCACAGGGTGGTGACACGGGTTCGAATCTCAGAAAGAGGGAGACATGAGTTCCTTCAAGGTTGCAGATATGCCTTGCTGACTGACTTGTGAGTGCCAGCTAGCACGAAACCTAGGTCAAACAAGGCTTCCCGTGGCCGATTGCCCCAACCGTCTAATATCATCAAATCAATGTGCACCGTGATGGCAAGCCACCTAATGGAATGGTGGCCACATTGCACCAAAGAAATGACTAGACACACCACACTAGTTACCAGTGTCCAATCAAGCATGCGTTGTGTTTCTAACCCATATGAAAGAATTGATTTAACACTGAAGTTGGAAATCTGAACCTTGTTCTTTATGTTGATCTCAGCAAATTTTCGAAATTACTTCAGAGTAATCAATGTCTGTTTCGTCTTTCCGATTCTGGTTCCGTCTCTTGCAGTTGCAACAACGCTGCCTAGGCACGTAGACGAACTGATATCTTTCAAATTTCTTCTGTGGATGGTGGCTGTTGTTAGTTGGTTGTTTTCAACAGCTCCAACTTCTACTTTTGCATTTGAAGTCTTCTATTTGCAGCTTCTTCAGCCAGCTTGTTGCTTTTGCCTGTAAGTTTCCGAGCTTTTGTGACACTCAACACAAATCATCCGCTAAATCCAGACCTTCTAAATTCTGTTTGACAAAGTCGTGTGATTTATTCAGAACTACGGTGGCGTTTCCTTTGTCCGCCATTGATGTCAACACTTCATCCTCTATCGACAGAACAAAATGGGTGATCAACCTCTCATCAAGAGAACTAAGCTCTAGTGAGATAAAAGTACTTGAGAAAGGACTTAATTTTAACGTAACAGTTAATAGATTAAAACCAGAGGACGTTATTCCTAACATAGAAGCAGCACTAGGTTCAATAGACAAGACAACAGCAGAAGAAGTTAGAGCACAATGTGCGTTAACCCTGAAAAATCAAAAGAAGGCAAGATCAAACTTAACAAAATCAGAAAGGGAAGCTTTAATTAGTCTAAAACAGGATAAAAACATTGTCATCGCAAAAGCGGACAAAGGAAACGCCACCGTAGTTCTGAATAAATCTGACTATATCAAGAAAGTCAGTGAACATATTGAAACGGGTCCATATGAGGAAATTAAGAAGCCTGTAGATACAACAATGAATAAGGTAAAGAAATCTACAGCGGAATTATTACGGAGAATGAAGCCGTCACTGGGTGAGTCTAAATGGTTTACTTTAATGCCTAAAACTAATAATACTAGTAGAATATAGTACTATAAAAATACATAAACCAGGTTACCCCATAAGACCAATAGTAGATTTTAGAAATACCCCCACTTCTAGATTCTGCTTATCGATCCAACGTTTTCTTGTCTTCTCGCTCCCCATAGTCTTCCACATAATCCAATCCACCACAATCAGGAATACAGCCTTATGCTCAATTTCAAGGCTTCGTTGAGTGTTCTGCTGTGGATCACTTGACATGTTGCACTGTCACATAGCTGTTGAATTAGGTTGATACAGATTTGCGACACACCCATAGTGTTTTACAGTATGTTATATGTCATCGTCTTCTTCGACAAATAATGTTATAGATTCAAGGGGGGGTTGGATCAAATAAAAATCTCGAATCAGTCAATGAACTTTCTGAATGTTGGTATGATTTACACGAAAAGGTTAGAATAGCTTGACTGGCATCGTTTAGGCTGTTTGTGGCACTGGCGCTAAACCCTTCTTAAAAGTGCAGATGCATTCACTCTATGCAATCAGCCGAATTCAGTAAATCCTCATCATTATCTACGAACTCATTTCCTGTCCTATACATTTCGCTTTGTTCGTTGTGCCTTCCTAGACTATACATCTGATTTTGACTCGGTCCCTGGGGACATCTTATTAAATAAACTTGCTGCTAGTCAAACAGAATGCTGGGCTGTTAACTGGTTACATTCTTATATGTATCGACATGTGTGTTTGTTTGACAGTCTACTATATTTTGCTATGTATATATGGATCGATATTCCATTATAATTCACAATCATGTCAAGACTGTCTATTGATTCGTTCATTTTTGAACATTCGCTCATACACTTGTGTTCACACACTTGTTCGGACATTCATACTATTTCACTCACACTCTTGTGTGACATTGATTTTCCTTGTTTTGGAGAAAATACAAGTATCATCCTGAACCTGGTGGTTTTCTGATTTCCGCCTTCTTGCGTCAGGACTATTGATTACTCGACCGGCACATAACACATTCCTATTTCTCAGAAAGAAAGCAGTACATCGTATATAAAGGGAAGTCTTCCACTTCACTGCCTACTGAAGCTGGTGTCCCTCAAGGCGCTGTCCTTTCTCCTTTTCTTTTTTCTTTCTTCTTGCATGACTTGCCTCACTTTGATGAAATTAACTTTGTGAAGTACGCTGATGATTTAACGGTCTCAATGGCTGTTAACTCCCAGCTAGATTGTACTAAAATAAATAGCTTTCTCTCGGGAGTCAGCAAATGGTCTGAGTCTAACGGTCTTAAACTGAATCCTTCTAAGTGTCAAACTGTTGATTTCAGCTTAAGATGTAAACGACAGTTAAAAGAAGTCATCGATTCTCATGACAGTTGTAAAATTGAAGACAATGATATAGGAATCAAATCAGAAATTAAGTATCTTGGACTCATTCTCTCTTCTGATCTCTCCTGGACTTCCCATGTCTTAGCAATCTCCAGTAAAATATTCCGCCTGACATTTTACATTAAGAAGTTAAGACACTCGGGTATAACTCAACCCCTCCTCTTACAGTTCATAAACTCTTGCATCCTACCTATTCTTCTTTATTGTTTACCCCTGCTTATTCTTTTCTGGTTTGCTTAAAAAGGACTGTGTCACAATTCGTAGAATGCTGAAGACGGTCAGTAGGGTGACTGGTGTCCCAGTGAACCACATAGTTGACGTCGTTGTCGATAGTCACTTGAATTCATGCAATAAATTTGCTAAAGGGATTTTGTCTGACTTGGAGCATCCACTTTACTTACCCTCAGCTTTCACCTTGCATCTCCTCAGGTAGAACAAGAAGTGACTTCAGAAAACTGTATGCTCGCACGTCTAAGTATAAAAATTCTATGATACCATACTTGGTACGTATTTTATGTGATGAAAATAGTGTCAGGCAACAGCTAACTAACATTTTTTCATCTATTAAATAAACAGTTTTCTCCATCCATCCTTATATACCTTCAAGTTTTACTTTTATTATTTCTATTATATTTATGGTCCTGTTACTTCTCTGTTTTTTACCCTCAGAATTGCAAATACCAACTTATCTCCATGACGGCTGTAATCTTTGTTTTTACCCTCACCATCATCATGTAAAGAGAACGTTATATTCAATATTGTTAAACATGTTAGGATTTCTATACCACATTGCCAATACTTTGTGAAACAAGCCCACGGCAATTTTCGCTTGTATTATTATTATTACCCTAGCTGTTATCATTATTATTTCCATTTTATAAGCTGCATATTTTTGACACTACCTCTATTGTAAATGTGGAAAATTTTCTGTGTGATTAATTTTTATCTATAATTTGAGGAAATTAGATGCAATATGGTGATTAATGCTGAAAATTCTATTCTGTATCACAAGTACTGTTTTTGGAATAAAGTAAATCATAATTGTTATTATTATAGTTTTTCAAGAAATTTTCTTTCATCCTACATTTATGTACACTCATATGGAGTTTGCAACTTGAAGTGGTGCACTTTTGTGCCCAACATAAATTCAGCGTTAACATTCTACCACAGACAGAACAGGTGCTCACTATAAGTTGTGTCAATGTACTACTCATTTATGTGAAGTGTTTTATTGGTATTATAGATTTATTATTCCCTTGGGTTCTCAGTAGAACATAGGGTTCTATAACAGCACATCTCAACTTTATCCCATTCTCTGAAGTCTTATTTAGCGAGTCTCATGATTGCCCGTAGTCTATCTCTCTCCCCTGTCAAAATTGGCCACTCAACTCATTGTTTCTCATTCGGATTCCACTTGTGCGATGCCATTCACCGGTCTCTTCAGCACGCGTCCTATCCCACTCTATCTATCTTCTACATATTTTCTGGGGAGTAAGTTATTGGTTAGTTTGTTACCGTAGATTTTTATGGCGAATTCTTTCTGGTCGGCTATCTGATCTTACCAGTGAAGGCGAATGTTGATAAAAGTCTGTAACCTGTCGGAAATGCTTCGGATGAAGCCTGAACCAAGTGTCTGACCCATATAGAAGAACAAGACATATAAGCAAACAATATTGTTGTTTTCAATTAGATCTTCTTCGGGCTTTACTCTAATTTACATAGATTTATGTATAAAAATTTTTAACCAATGACGGTGATTTTATGGATCAAATTATAATAATAGTAATGTGGTAAATGTTTTAAACGTAGTTAATAACGATTATTATAATGATAACAAAATATTGATAATAAGGTTTATGCAGGTGGCGATAAGAATAACAAAGGTAGTATTATATGTATATATGTGTGTATGTAGACAGTTCAATAAATAAATTAGGTCAAATCTTAAAAAGTGAAATGGAACGATGATCAGAGTTTAAATAAATATCATAAAAGTACGAAGGAGATGGATGATAAGAAAGGGTGGGAGGGTTTTGAATAGAATTCACCTAGGCAAGGAAGGGAGAGACAAAGGTAGAACAAACTTCTTTTGTATACAAAGACTGAGATTGTTCGCTGGAATTCCCACAGCTTCGGCTAAGTGTAAAAGACGGGTTTTGATTCCGTTCGAAAGACTCGATGGAATGCGATAGATAACTTTAAAGGAACCATTTGTATCCACTTGGTGACCGCTATCAATCAAATTAGCCAAAATAGAACTTCGTATGGATTTTATTTGACCTTTTCCGAACCATGAAGGAAGATGCTCATTAATGCGTTTGTTGAGCTGTCTAGTTGTTCGGCCTATATAGCTTTCTCCACAGAAGCAACTAAATTAATAGATACACATGGAATTGGCACAACTAGGTAGCTTATCTTCCAGTTGAGCAATCAAAATTGGTCGGCTGGAAGATGACAGACAAAGGGTGGTGGCAGTATAAGTCCTTATTTTATTGCTGTAGATAATCTCTGATGTAAGACTTCGCTAGCCACGTCCCCATTAAATTGCAGTTTCATGAACAGTTGTTTCTTTTCAGCTATTGTCAGTTTTTCTTTATTGTACCTGGTATTCATGTGTCTCCTTACAAATCTACTAGGATAACCCATTTGGACCTACGTTATTTTGATGTATCCTAGCTCGTCTTCCAAGGAGTCATCTTTACAGATACGTCTTGCTCTATTCGTGAGGCATCTGACCAAATTGATTTTGTATTGGATCCGTACAAAACTGAGGAAATGTGTATATTGTCCTACAGATGTAGGTTTTCTATAGACATCTCTCTTTAGTGAACCATCATCTCTCCTGCTCAATTGGACATCAAGGAAATGTAGTCTACCATCGTGTTCTTCTTCTTTACAAGTGAAGATGAGCGATGGATGTGCATCACTAAACTTTTTTAACATTTCATTCTTGTCAACTTTCACATCAAGACTAATAAACGTGTCATCAACATAGCGAAAATAAGAATCGGTTTTTTCTATTACTTGTCTCAATGGACCATTTTCAACCTTAGCAAGAAAGAAATCTGCCAAAATTGGCCCCAATGGAGAACCCATAGCAATACCGTCGATTTACCTGTAGTAGAGGTTGTTGAATGTGAAGTGTACTCGTTATGAACTACGTTCAAAACATTTACCACATTATTACTATTAATATTCGATCCACAAAATCACCGTCATTGGTTAAAATTTTATATATAAATCTATGTAAATTAGAGAAATGCCTGAAGAAGGTCTAATTGAAAGCAATATTGTTCGCTTATATGTCTTCTTCTAATATTATAAATGGGAATATTTAAAGATTTGAAATCACGTGTGAATCCCATATAGGAGAATCGACCGAATATTGGTTTTAAAAATCCCAAAGTTTATTGATTTTGCTGATTGCAGAATATTTCCCAACTGAATACCGCGTGAACAATGTCTTCGTCGCCTTTCCGATTCGGAGTGGTTTCGCGGTCATCATCCGTGTTGTCACCTGTAGTTGAAACAGTACTGCCTACACATATGTGTATTAAGTGACCTCTTTCAAATTTGTTCCACTGATAATGATTGGTGCTTTAGTTTCTGTTGGTTACCCATCTTCATCAGCTCCGTCTGCCTTCTTTATGTCCACCTGCACTCCTGTCTTCCCTGACAACCTTCCTTGCCAACTTGCTTTGATTTTCGCCTCTATGTCGTCGAGTTTGCATGACACCAAACATAAGTCATCCATGAAAATTAAATCTTCTGGATTCCAGAATATTCCTATATTGTTGCTTCACGTTTTCCGTTGTGGATCACCCGACATGTGGCATCGTTATATAGCTGTTGAATGAGGTTGATAAAGATGTGAGGGATTACGCTCTATAGTTCTGGAGTAGTTTCCAAATTTCTTTGCGGTCAACTCTGTGGAAGGCGTTTCCAAAGTCGATAATAATAGTAAAGATAAAATGCAATCATGCAAGCAAAGTATAGGAGGTTAGATGTAGACTTTGTGGTGAAACTAGTCCAGCCTTTACAACTACCACGGACCTAGTTCGGCATGTTCCCTTATCCCTCAGCTTTTTTTTGTTTTGTTCTCTGTGTGTGTAATTTTCTCTCTTTGTCTTCATTCAATTCATCCCATCTTTTTTCAGTTATAAAATCAGTTATTTTAAGTTTGTTTCCATGCTCCTCCTGATCACACTGGTAATCCGTTTAGAATAACCATTTTACAATTATATTCCAACCCTGTGTAAATTTTTGTTTCTATGCCTCTTGTAATCTATATTCACACCTCCTAACTAACATTTCAAGTTGAAAATTTTGATTTCAATTTGTTTCCATGCTCATTTTATTCACACCTGTAGTTCGTTCTATCCTGCGTCTCTAAGCCTCTTGTAATTCATATCAAGTCGAAAATAATTATCACCTTTGATTCGCCTTTAAAACTATTATTTCTCCAGTTATCAAATATTAATTTTGCATACGTTGTAACTGTTTTCTAATCCTATGCAATCTTGTCTCTGAGCCCCTTGTAATCTATATTCGTACCTTCAAACTATCATATCAAGTTGAAAATTATTATCACCTTCGTTACTATGTGGAATTAAATAAATAATAATTGTATTCATGTAAACTAATGTATATAAATGCGATTGTACAGGTGCTTTTGAGAATGCAATCGTCGGAAAAGATCGCCATCTTTGCAGAACTTCTTTTTCTTTTCAATCTAATGTTTCAATGGGTATTTTTCACGATTTGAAAATATTAACGCCATAAATTAAATTACTAACCTCAACTGGATACAATATCTAGGAAGTATTTGATGCATGCCTATCCACTAATCAGATTAATATGGAGTACTATTTGAAGTTCCAACGTTTGAATGATCGATAGTTTCTTCTTCTAAGCTGAACATCCTGAGTTTGGCCACTAGTAGTGAGGTCACTAGTGCTCACTGCTGAAGAATCCCATACCAAAAATGAAACAGCTGCACAGATTTTCATATACGTCAGTGTTTCATGAACCTCCTCTAGCCGATAGTAAGACCGAAAACTAGGGAAGACTGACTGAGTAAGGGGCTAGCAACCTCATTCCATAGAAATCACTACCGTTCCTGAAACTCCAGAAGGCCAAGCTCAGAGACCTATGCTGCACTTGTAACGCAAGGAATCAAACAAACAATTTCAAATAGGATAGTTAATGAACAGTTTTTAGACTAAGAAATATCATCAGTTATTGATTTTTTAACTTTAGGGAAGTGTAGGCTTCAAATACTTTGTTTAAATTATGTTTTCAGGCTTTTTAGATTAAATTCTTTATGGTTGATTCTAGAGAATTAAGGTTGTTGATACTTTGCTTACTACTGATGACTAGTAATAAAGCTCAGGTAGGTTATAAGCCACTTAATTAAAGTTAACAACGTGAGGACTAAAAATACGAGATGGATTATATGAAAGTTCTCAGTATAAGTGTAATAACCCTATCATTTAACTATTTATCTTCAAGGAATATACGAAGAACATTTTGCGCAGCATACCTTTGTTTGTCATTCTCTAGCCAACGAATGATTGGGCCGCAAACGACGGATACGCTAGATAGTTTTACCACATATATGTGGATTTATCAATTCAACTGCACCTGCGGTGACAGTTATGTTGGACGTACTACTTAGACAGCTTAGCCAACCACAGTGTAACTGAACATCTCCCATTGTTGTTTGGCAAAGGGCAGACAAAAACAATCTGTAGCTGAATTTTGTCACATTTAGTTGATAGTGGTCATGTAGTCGAGAAAACGGGAGACTACAAAGTAATTTATCGCATGCCACCGAATCTTTGCAATGGACTCCATATTGCTTTACCGTACAAAGATGAGGCGATAGGCATCCGAACTATTAAACCTAAACTATGCAATCAAAAATGTTCGTACGACCATTATCCCTCCCTTATAGGCCTATTAAGACAAAACCAACTAAAGACTTCTACACCACCCCTTTTTCATATATTTTCAACCTCTTTCTTATCATCCCTTAATCTCACCACATCTTCATTATAAACGTGTTTCATTTCCTTCCCTTACAATCTAACATTATTTAATCGGTTAATTTGTTTTTACTAGCGTTTATCGACTACTTCCACCTGAACAATTGTTTGTTTAATCATGCTGTTTGTTCATTATTCGTGTTATCACAGATTGCCTCACTTTTTCATCCTTATTATTGATAAGACCATTATTATTAATATTATCATTACTACTACTATGACTAATTGCACAATTTATATTCACCATCGTATTATCCTATAGACAAAACACCATGATTGGTTTATATTTGAATTTTTATTTGTAAACTTATATATATTAGAGTTAAGCCTGATGAGATCTAATTGAAAACAACGTTGTTCGCTTAAATGTGTTGTTCTAAATTTATCTATTTTTTTTGTTTATATTATTAGGCGCTGAACGTGAACGACCTGAAGTAGAATCACAAATGCGTCGTCCTGGTGAATCAGAATTAGATTACTATGAACGTCGTTATCAAGAACGAGTAAGTGCTGTGTTTTGAAGAATATACATGTAACTTTTTAAAAAAATAAAAAATTTAAATTAAAGAGAAACCCCCCCAGTTTTTAATTTTTAGTTGTTTTTTTTAATTTTTTTTCCCCCCCCTTTGGGGGGGGGAGAACAAAAGGGGTGAAAAAAACAATTGGTTGTTTATGGGAAAAACTTTCCAGACAAATGACAAAATCAAGGGGGAAATTTTAAAAAAGGGCGTTAAACCCGAATATGTTAAAAAATTTTGAAAAAAAATTTTAGAAACCCCTTTAAAACCCCCATTTTAGGAATTGAATGAAGACGTTTTCACCTTATTCTGTCTGCGCCTGAACTAATCTGTCTATCTGCTCGTCGTACCTTCCGACTTAGTAAAGCACGCAAATATCAAAAGACAAAGGCTGGACTGTGACTGTGTATTGAGGTGCAACAACGATAAAGAAAGCCATGGTATTTATACATTTTACAACAATATGGACAGCTAACAGCATTTGAAATAATTTATCTTAATAGCCAATAACAAAGTGCGTGAGAGATGATAATATACCATATGTGCGAGGTTGACAGTCAGTAACAAAATGTGTGGGAATGATAATATACCATATATACAAAATTAGCAGTCACTACCAAAATGTGTGAGAATGACAACATACCATATATGCAAGTTTAAACAGTCAATACCAAAATATGTGGGATCCTATCAACATGTAAACATTTACGCATGATAGAATCTTAAACGGGGACATCAGTCTCCCTCCCTTCACCCAGTGTTACTGGGAAGCCTTTTTGACGAGTCCCAAGAAGCACAAGATGTAGGTTTAAGGTTTCCTGTTAATCGCCTCCGATCACGATGAAATGTTATCTGACCTGATTACCTCATTGCAGACTGGCTGACAGAATTCAGAGAGTACTGTCAGGGGTTATGGCAACTGCTCCTGATATGCTTAGCTGAAAAAGGCGTACAAACCTTGACAAATGAGTTGGTAATCTATTATTGAGTAGCATGGGGTGGGGTTGACATAATTGATATAATTACTCAGAAGTGGCTTTAGGAGTAAAAAATCGAAAGTTGTAAATTACAAGGTATTCAACGGCACAAAGTTAAATATTTGATAAGGTTAAAATTGCTACCGAGTGAGGAGAAAGGTGATAGTTGAGTGTCAATTTAACAAGTGTGAAGACGGTGTGAAAGTGTACTGAGGAACATATGAGAGTGATATTAATAATCTTCCGATTTGTGGGAAATCAGACATATATCATCGGCGAAGTCCAGATGAGTCCATTTTATACCTGTTTCCTCATTGCCCGTTGTCTGTCGCATTATCCAGTCTACTTCAATCAGGAAGATCATTGGTGATAGTATACAGCCTTGTCTCACTCCCGTCCTCACTTCGAAGGATTCCGTAAGTTTCCTGTTGTGGATTACTTGGCATGCAGCATTGTCGTACAACTGTTGGATAAGATGTATAATTGTCGATGGGACCCCTTGGTAGTAGCGAAGTAGTTGCCAAATGACCACTCGATCGACGCTGTCGAAGGACTTTTCAAAGTTTTGTTTACAATGTTGGGTTGCTAGCCTCACGCCTGAGAAAGGAACTGTTACATTACATAAAGAATAATGAGAATCCAATTGGACTGGGAGTTCATAAAGGCTGGATGTATTTGCACGGCTGAAAACAATTTTCAGGTAGTATCCCTATAAAAAAATCTCCAGTCACTGGTTCTTAGTGTCTTCAAGACATTAGTCAGCTATTGTAGACCTCTTTACCTGGTTCAATCCCACCGGCCAAAAACTTCATGGATTGATCATATGCTTTAATTTGACCATCCTCCTGTGACTGGTTTCAAAAACCCCACGACAACAGTTGTGACTCCCTACGGGCAATATATATTCTTTTCATCTCAGTCGATTCAGCTACACAACCTAATTGAATGATTTCACCCCCCCTTAAGCATTTCCCAAAAGAGATAGAACTTTACCACAACTTGACCACAGACCTGTTGCCTTCTTCATTTTTTCGACTTTCAACAGTCACGTCTCACAGCCATCAAATAGATGTGGCTTAGGCACTGTAGTTGTTGGATATATCACACAGTCTGTGAAACACTATTATTGTTTACTGGATGACAAGGTTTCGAACGCAATTCATTATTGTTCATAATCATTTCATCAGTTATAATCACATGACTTTGAAACTTCAGTTTTATAATTTTCTTTGTTCTCAACCATTTATTGTGGTTTTGGGTAGTAGGATTTCCCGAATATCTGGCTGGACACAGGTGTTGGATCATACGTATTACACGTATTTTCATCCAGCTGACTCGATAAACAAAGCTTCCGTTGCTCTTAATCTCTCCCTCCACCCAGCTGTTACATTAGATCTTAAAACTATCATCCTATACCATCCTATAGTAGTAACCCTGTGTGTTACTGTATGCTGTGAGTGCCATAGCTGAACTATTCTTCACATTCCTAGTCATATTCGGGTCAAATAGTCTAGATTTCGCCAAGTTTTTATGCTCATTTAGTCTGAATGACTGCACCTGTTCTACTACTTTGACCTATATATTCGACCAGACATTCATCGCAGGTTAGATAAACTAAATCGTTTTGTTTTTAAGGCTTGATCCTTTAACCGACAAAGCTTGTTTTTAAATGAGTTTGTGAGTTTAAATGCCGCTTTTATTCCTGCCTGCTTTGTTAAGAATTCTGCGTAAGGTGGTTTCAAAGGTTCCTTCCTTGTGTGGAATTACCATTGTTGGTGTTATCATTATCTTGCGCATGTTTAACATTCATGTCGTCATTAAGATTACTATTATTATTTATTTTATTTTTTATATTTGCCTAAGTACTTCCTGATTAATTTATCAGGGCAATGTATTAAGTTTCAAAGCTCCTGTTATATGCCTCACTGCCGGTCTTAGATTTTTCTTGGTACTACTTACTTTTTGTGCCATATTGTCACTTAAACATTTCACCAATCCTATTTTCACTGACACAGACAAGGTGGGAGGATCTGAAGTCCAAATATCTGTTTGAATGTGTGGGTTTCCTGTAAACAAACTAATATGCGTTTAACTTCCCATCTTCTTTCCTTTTTACGTTGCAATCTAAGATTGGAAGCTCCCTGAGTTCCTGACTTTCCAATTCACAAGTGAATTGAACTGCCCTTCGAGTTGATGTGTTCAAAAAATTCTATTTACGCCTTGAACGTTTCAATCGCTATTCTTGTATATATCTGCGACAACTGGGGATATTGGTGACCCCATGCAAACCCGCTCAGTTTGTTTGTATATTTTCCCTTGTAATTTAAATACTATGGAATTCAGGTATAGCTGCACTCCCAGTATCATGTTCTCAAGTGGCGCTTTCGTCATAACTTCGAGTTCTTGGTCAGAAATGAGTTCGTTTCTGACTGCCTCTATAACCATATATGTTGGTATACGTGCATATAAATTGACAATGTCAAAACTAACCATTTTTTCTTCATTATCTAATTTTAAATTATCTAATCTGTGTTTTAGTTCATAAGAATTAGTTAGTCTAGATTTCGAGTGGCTTTTTATAGGATTTAATACTATGGCTAATTATTTAGATAATTCATAAGTAGGTGAATTTCTAAAATCAACTATAGGCCTAATAGGGTATCCTGACTTAGGAATTTTAACAACACCATACATCCTACTAGGGTTGTTAGCTTTTGGGCATTAAATTAAACCACTTAGACTCACCTAGAAACGGCTTCATTCGGCGTTTAAGGTCCGCTGTGGATTTCTTAACTTTATTCATAACTGTGTCTATTGGTTTATTACTTTCCTCATATGGTCTAGCTGAACTCCTTCTTCTCTTTTTGGTTTAGGAAAAAGCCAAGTACATTAAAAAACCACGTCAAATAGAAAAACGATAATTGGAGGCTAAAATTCTTTTTTAACAATCTCTAATGTGCAAAAACATACATAATTTCAAGCTGATTATTTCTATACTGTTTAATATAATTTGTTATCAAGTTTACTATTTCATCTAGTGATTTATTGATTTTTACCTCATTTCGTTGTTTAGATATATATATACAGTTTAAACAAAAGTGAATATATATTAAACATTGAACATTATTTTATTTTCTAAGGTTGATCTTCTTTTTCAGTTTTTTTTTTTAATTTTACCATACTGTTTTTATTTCTTTCTTTCCCAAATCATATTTCCTGCAGTTATTTTTAATATATTTACTTTTGAAAATTTGTTTTAAACAGGGAAAAAGTTAAATGTTCAATAGACTAAGTGTGGTCAGAATTCAAAAATGCATTCAATTGTTCAATATTAAATAAAAACAAAATGTCTGACTCTGTTTTTTTTTCAAAATGAAACATAAAAATAATAACGATGATAAATATGAATTAATTGGTGAGAATTGTAAACAGCTGAAAGGTACTATGTAGCAAAGATCTTAGTCAATGTGTGTGTTTGTGTGTGTGTAAGAGTTCAGTCATCCGGTGGACAAGCTCTAGCCATAGATCTGACAGGTGGTCGATTCCATGTATGAGATGTCGGTGAAAAATCATTATTACTACTGTTATTACGATTATCATTTGCATCCCAGTAACCATCAGCATTTCTTTGCCTTCGTTCTCTATCTCGACGTCTACGTCGACCGCCACCAGCACCACTGGCAGCACCATGTAATGCCAGTGTTTTTGCTTCATATTCTTGTCTTACACGAGCCAATTCCTCTTCACGTTGTCTTGCTTGACGAGCTGACCTACTCTGATAGACTTAAATGTTTTTTAAAAGAAAATGTGGAATGATTTAAAATTAATAACCTTGTAAGCACAAACAAAAAAGTACACAAAAATCTGTTAAATGTTCAAGGTATCATTTAGCTAAGCAAAATAATTACTAAAAAGTTAAAAAACCTAATCAAAAGACTTTTAATGCTGGTGAACCACAAGTCATATTTTCTACACGACTGCTTGTGGTTCCTCAACTGAAAAATGAAGTACCTAGACTAGCCACTTCTAATTGTATCTACCAGTTCAACTGTACTTGTGATGGAGCCAGTTATATTAGCTGTTGCTCTAGGAACTTGAGTTCTCGTGCTCTCTAAGGAACATCTACCAGTATGGTTAAATAAAGGTGTAGTGAAAACCATCTTAAACCCAGTTCGATATTAGACCACCTGGTCCAAATCGGGTACAAAGTTAGTTAGCATTGAAGAATCCTTCTTCATCATCTACTGGGTACCGAATAAACTGCCAAAAGCATTCAGGTGCCGCATATTCCAAACATGAGAGGCTATGGCAATTCGCCTTAACCAATCAGTTCTCTGACAATCACGAGCACATCGAGGGAGTGGCCATCATGATGTCACCAACAGCAGCCAAAGCTCTCATGCAGTGGGAACCAATCTCCTCCAGGATAATGACAGCCAGGTTCAAATCAAAAGGATGGAAAGTTACAGTCATTCAATGTTATGCGCCTACAAACGTCTCAGAACAAGAGAAGAAGCAGGCGTTCTACAGACAACTACAATCCTGATGGGTGATATGAATGCGAAGCTGAGGGCAGACAATACAGGAAGAGAACTCACCATGGGTCGAGAGATACTCTGTGAAAGGAACGACAATGGTGAACTCTTCTCAGACTTCTGCGCCTTCAATGATTTGGTGATTGGTGGTAGTGTATTCAAACACAAGGATATACACAAGACGACATGGATTTCACCAGATGGAAACACCAAGAATCAAATAGACTTCATCTCAATTTCAAGAAAGTGGAGACGGAGCCTACTGGACACAAGGTCGAGGAGAGGAGCAGATGTGGGTTCAGACCACTATCTAGTACAAGGGACTTTCAAGGTGAAACTAAAAGCCTCGAGGATAGCTGGGGATAGGCCACAATGCAAGTTCAACACTCAAAAACTGAAGGACATAACCATAAAGGACACTTTCACTGCAACTGTCAGAGCAAAGCAGGAAACACTACGCAACATCACTGAAGAATCATGCGTGGAAGAACATTGGAAGTCTCTGAAGGCGATTCTCAACGAAACGTGTTCAACGGTTCTAGGAAGAAAGAAGAGACAAGACAAGGAATGGCTCTCAACGGACACTTGGAAATTAATAGAAGAGAGGAGAATGGTGAAAGAGAAAATGATTCAATGCAAGGACGGACAGGAGAAGGAGACGCTGAGCTCAACTTACACAGCACTGGACAAAGAAGTGAAGAAGAGTGCTAGGAAGGACAAAAGAATTCTACGACAACCTGGCCACTGAAGCTGAAAAGACAGCAGGCAAAAGGGACCTGAGGACACTATATCAGATAACCAAGTCTCTATCCGGGAAGAGATCAGCACAAGTGAAACCTATAAAAGACAGCCAAGGGAACCCATTACCAGATTAAACAATGGGCGGATAACCCGACCATCACCTGCAACCCGTCCAGAAATACCAACAACAGCGCGCACACAACTGCAAGTTGACACCAATCCTCCAACGAAAGCTGAAGTCTTGAATGCAATCAAGCTTCTGAAAGCTGGAAAAGTAGATGACCGGATGGAATACGCCCTGAAGCACTGAAAGCGGACCCAGAGACGGCAGCAGATATGCTGACTCCATTATTGCAAAAGGTCTGGAAGGAGGGAAAGGTGCTTACTGACTGGAGGAAAGGTTACCTCGTGAAACTACCAAAGAAGGGCGACTTAGGCCCTCTGCAAGAACTGGCGAGGAATCATGCTCTGCTCCTGTCGACGCCAAGTAAAATCCTGAGTCGCATCATCCTGGAGAGAATGAAAGACGCATTGGATACAGAATTCCGACCAGAACAAGCTGGATTCAGGAAAGGCAAATCATGTCCTGACCGAATTGCAACTCTACGCATCATCATCACAGAACAAAGCATAGAATGGCAATCAAACCTCCACCTCAACTTTATAGAATTTGAGAAGGCCTTCAACGACAGTGTTGATCGTGAAGTAATTTGGAAACTACTCGAGTACTACGGCGTACCCCAAATATTCATCAACCTTAATCAACAGCTGTACGACAACGGCACTTGACAAGTGGTCCACACCGAAAACTCAGCGAGGCGTTTGGAGTAAACACAGGAGTCAGACAAGGGTGCTTATTATCACCAATGATATTCCTAATTGTGGTGGACTGACTGGGTTATGCGTCAGACAGTGAGTGGGAAACGAGAAGACAGGGATAGATATCCTGGACCGACGTGAAGAACCTAGAAGACCTGGATTTCGCGAGTGGATGATTTATGTTTGATGTCACACACAATCGAAGACTTACAAGCGAAAACCGACAAACTGGTCGAAGAAGCAGCCGGCGAAGACAGGACTCCAGGTGAACATAGACAAGACGGAGGTTATGAAAATAACCAACCAACAACAGCAACAGCATCCAACGTCAATCACCATCAACGGGAGGGATTTGAAAGAGGTTACTTCATTCACTTATCTAGGGAGCATTGTCTCAACTACAGGAGGAGTGAGGACGAGGATGTCAAATCGAGCGAGAATCGGGAAGGCGAGAAACACATTCATCAACCTGAAATCAATCTGGAAATCTTCGTCACTCAGCATCACCAACAAAATTCGGATTTTCAATACAAACGTCAAATCAGTCAGTTCTTCTATACGGATCAGAAACTTGGCGGGTCACGAAGAATATTTCCAACAGCCTGTTGCAGACCTTTATTAAAAACTGTCTTCGCTGGCTGTGTACTGAAGATCAGATGGCCGGGCCGGAAAGAATCACCAACAAGAAACTATGGGAACAAACAAAACAAGAACCAATCGCCCAACAAATATGCAGCAGAAAGTGGAGATGTATTGGACACTTGCTAAGGAGACCGGTTGGTGACGTCGTGCGTCAGGCCATTACTCTAGTGGAACCCGAGAGGGAAGCGGCGAGTGGGTCGTCGGTGCAAGGGTGACATGAAGGAGATCGTGTGAAGAGTAGTTGAAACAGTATGGTCTAACGTGGATGCAGGTGAAATGTACAGCAGAAGACAGAAGCAAGTGGAGACGTGCAGTTGAAGCCCTACGTTCTACTAGGAACCCAAGGAACAATAATGATAATAATCAGTTCTCTGTGTCCCGAAGAAGAAAGTCTAACCACCCACTACTACTGCCCTGGTCAGCCTTCAGTAGAGAACATAAATTCATGAATTTGTGTATTATTATCTTTCCTAATTTTTCTGATATTCAGTATATAGTATAATGTTGATGCTACTGAACTGTAATCCATTGGTATTATTATTATTATTGATTCGATGTTATTTAACCAACATTAATGTAGCTTACAACACTAATTCATTCACTACTATGTATATATAGCTGTAGAACTTGATGATAAAGGAGTTATCGAAAAGAATATACCTTGTTCAATAACCGTTCTTTTGAAACGTAAGAAATAATCAATATGAGTTATTCTTCAACCTACTGGATAGATATCTATGGAACCTAATGAAAGGGAATTTATCGTCCCTCGAAACCCTGAAATCATTGTTCTTTTCCATACACTATTGTGGTGAGAGCTGTCTGCTAGCCGAAATTGGTAGACAGCAATTTACACTAATATTTACGTCCCATATCTTGGTCATGAGAAAAGACAAGGACAGTGACTACATCAACAACCAATCACGGCAGACTTAGCGTGGGTGGATACGATTAAGTAGATATGTCGACGGACTGTCTAAGAAACGGTAACAAAGAGGATGACCTTTAGCAGGAAAACAACCAATCAGAAGACGTTACCTCTCTGCTATCAATAATGAATAATAATAATGTACATAAAAATCTACAAATATCTACTGATTTTCTCGATATACGATCTGTTGCCTGGTCCTTGTCCTCTGTTGTTGCAATATTTTTTTTTATTTCCTAAAGTTCTTTGTCAGTACAGACATAAAAGTTCATCAAGAGTTGAATTCACAAAAAATTCAGATAATAAGGTGGGAAAATGTGCTTTTTACCCACTAGACTAGGGCTCAATGATCTCTGTGTTCCAATATTGTAATTTCAACTCTCAAACCTAAGTTAATTAACTTTTATTTTTTCGATCATAACCTACTACACTCGATCTTGAGTTTAAATCGAGTGGGACTGAATTTTTCAGGGTAAGATTGAAAAGCTAAACTATTATTTTGCAGGCATAAACACTTCGTATTATGCATTTAAGAGAACCACTATTATTATTACTATTATTTATTGTTTCCTTTAGTTCCGAGAGGAACGTAGGGCTTCAGCTACACGTCTCTATTGCCTTCGGTTCTCTGCCAACGTTTTCACTTGACTCCATATCTGTCCACATGTTACCATCCCCTCTTCACATTCCCGCCTCCTCTTCCTCCTCCAAGTCACCCTCTCACTAATGACCGACTCGCCGCTTCGCATTCGAGTTTCACTCGAGAGGTGGCCTGCATTGCGAGTGATGTCACTTGATGGTTTCTTTTCTCAGAGTATAGCCAGCCAATCCACCTCTATTTCTTCCTACATATTTGTTGAACAATTGGTGGATTGGCTCGCTTCCAAAGATCCCTCACTATTGCTGATCTTTTCTGGCCATCTGATCTTGAGTAGTAATGAGCGAAGAAAGCTGTTGATGAAGGTCTGTAGTTCGTTTGCGGTGCTCTTCAAGAGAATTACTCAATTACCAGTATTCTCTTACATACACTGAAACTTCAGAGCTACATAAAACCTTGTTTCGATCAATTTTCGTGTTTTGGTTAACCTGCTGAAACGAAATGTTTGGCTTCCAGTACAGATAATTCGACAATGTACGAGGATTATTGCTGATGTTATTAGGTTGATGGAGACTAGCAGTGGAACCTGGGAAATGCATTCCGTCCTACTTGATACTCGTCCACTGCATGTACCTATCCGCAGTGATTGATGGTATTCCCGTTGAGACTCTAACTGACTACCCCTTATTTTAAACGCCAAGGCGTTATTCATTAGACCATTTAGGTATTTAGTGGGAACACCATTACTCCCTGGTGAAGAATGCCAACCCTTCCAGATGATGAGTTCCAAATAGGCTAAAATGTACATTCAGGATATCACTACTAATCGCCGCCGTCCATTAAACTACCTAAAGCCTGTTAAACTGTTTTTCAAAAAGACTCCGTTTATCAGGTTGATATCTTAAAAAGTCATAAAAATAAAAAACGTCACTCACCTTGTGGACCATCTGATCCTTCGACTTGATGAATTCCTAAATCTTTTAAAGGTGGTGCAGTAACAGATGCAACTGCCGCCGCAGCTAATGTTGGCGGTGGTATTCGTTTGTTTGTTGTTTGACTTGTCTCTGTTGAATGATGATGATGATGATGACCCGGAAAGAGAGCGGCGTTTATAGTCGCTGCAACACCACTTGCTAGTCCCAAGCCTAAACCCATTGTTAAACCAGGTGATCCATGAGGTACATTAGCTGAATGATATCCATTGTGAACACCACCACTTAGGCCATCACCTGATAATAATGACGGATGAACTGAATGTGCTTTAGGCGTTAATCCAGCAGCGACAGCGGCAATTGCTGCTGCATGTGCAGCATTCACCTGTAATCGACCATTACGATGATAATGTGTACGTTGTGAAACATCATTTTCTTCATCAGAATTATGTATTGTATGACGACTGCCAAGTGTAGTGTTATCATGGCCACCTTTACCTCGTAAACCGCCTAAACCTGTAGTATTATATTCACTGGCAACACTGCCTGCATGATGTACACCGGTTAGGCCAAGTTCATTTTCTACTGGTCCACCGTTTTCTGTTAACCAACCAGCTGCTCTTGCTCCTGTCAATACACTAATTTCTTGACTAGTAAATCCAGCGCTTAAAGCTGACTAAAAAAAATATGTAAAAAGCATTTATTAGGGTTAGTTATAAACACATTTAAATTTTTCCTAGACAGATTTCGTCACGAAATAGCATCAGTTAGTAAGACATTGAAGTCCGGAAGCGGAGCCTGTAACTGTGGTAGATGTGCTCACATTATTACTGCAAAACGTTTTTTTTAAGAAATGAAAGGTACCTATCGATTAGAAGAAAGGTTAGCTACCTTGTCAAACCACCTAAGAAGGGAAACTTACGCCTCTGTATCAACTAGTGTGGAATCATGCTCTTGTCGACGCCAAGTAAAATTATAAGTCAGTTCATTCTGTAAAGAATAAGAGATGCATTGGTTGCAGAACTCTGCCCCACCAACAAGATCAAATTGCAACTGTACGCATCATCATCATGGAAAGGGAACATGGAATGGCAGTCACACCTATACCTAAACTTCATCAACTTCGTAAAAGACTTCGACAGATGGCGTTTATCGAGTAGATGTTTGGAAACTGCTGCAACACTAGGGCGTGCAGTGCTCAAATCTTTATTAACCTCATTCGACAGCTGCATATATGACAATGCCACCTGTCAGATGATCCACGTTGGAAATCTCAGCAAAGCATTTGATGTGAGTGAGTGAGTACTGGAGTGAGAAAAGGCTGGATTATGCGTAAGACTGTGCTTGGGAGTGCAAAACCAACAATGTGTTGAACAGATAAGAAGACTTTAGAAGATCTGGACTTCACACGTGGATGATTTATGATTAATATCACACAAGCTCGAAAACTTCCAGACGGAAACCAACAAACTGGCTGAAGAGGCAGGCCGCGGAGACGGGATTCCAAGTGAACACAGAGAAGACTGACGGAGGTGATGAAGACAACCAACCACCAACAAATAGCACCGAGCACCATTAACGGGAAAGATTTGACAGAGGTGACTTCCTTCACTCATCCGGCTAGGAAGCGCACTGATTCAACCACAGGTGGCGGAATGGATGAAGAAGCCAAAGGTAACCAGAATAGGAAAGGTAAGGTGAGATACGCCTTCATCAATCTGAAACCAGTTTCGAAATCTTCTATACTCCGCCTCAGCACTAAGAACAAGATTTAGATTTTCAACACAAATGTGAAGTCAGTCAGTCACTTCTTCTCTGTGACCAGCGTGTCACAAAAAGCGTTTTCAACAATCTACTGTCAAATTTTATCAATAGCTGCCACATTCCCTGGCTGATTCCATTATTATTATTACTTCCCTTAATTCCTAGAGGAACATAGGGATTCAGCTACACGTCTCCATTGTATTCGGTTCTCTGCTAAAGTTTTCACCTGGTTCCAGGTCTGGCCACATGCTTTCATCTCCTCTTCACATGACCTCCTCCAAGTCACCCTCGCACTGACGACCAACTTGCCGATTCCCTTTCGGGTTCCACTCGAGTGATGGCTTATCCAGTGATGTCATTCACTTGATGGTTTCCTCAGAGTATGGCCAGCCAATTCACCTCCATTTCTTCCTGCCTATTTGTTGGACAATCGGTTCCTGCTAAGTTGATTCGCTCATTGCCAGAGATCCCTGTTGGTGATCTTTTCTCGCCGGCCATCTGATCTTGAGCGAAGTATTGAGTGAAGGCGGCTGTTGATGAAGGTCTGTAGTTTGTTTGAGATGCTCTTTATGACGCGCAATGCAAGTCTCTGATCCGTATACTGAGTTGCGCTGACTGACTTCACATTGGAGTTGAAAATCTGGATCTTATTTTTGATGCTGAGTGGTGCTGTTGACGTTCACACAGACTAGAGAGTAATGAAAGCTTGTCTTGTTTTTCGGATTCTTGCTTTGATATCCTCGTCAGTTCCGCTGACCTGTAGTTGAGACGATGCTTCCCAAGTAGGTAGGTAAAGAAGGCTGTTTCTTTTAGGTTCCTCGCATTTATGTTGGCTGATTGTTGTCTGTTGTTGTTGTTGCTGTCAGTGTTGGCCAGGAATCTTCATCACCTCTGAAAACAGAGGTGAGTCGGCGGAGGAGATGGGAGATTACGGAAATCGTAGACCCAGCTGGTGGGGACAGCAGAAAATAGAACACAGTGGGAATGTGTTGTTGAATCCTTATGTTGCACTCGAAACACAAGAGAACCATAATAATAGCAAACCACCATAAACCAGAGGACCGGACAGATGTTCAGTATTCATCTAGGAGTATTTATCAGTACTCGCTTATGACACCATAAGAGATGGAACCTAATTCCTTTTCATTACAAAGCAAGCACATTTATCTGTCACTCATGGAGCTGGAATTCAGTGATACATAAGGGAATTTCACGCTGTGATGATATGGTTGAAAAACGTTCAGTGAAGATCTCTTTAGGTATTATTGTGAATAAAGGAAATATGGAGATACTGACCTTACCTTCCAGAAAAGCTGCAAATTCCTTTTTTAACATTTTTCACGTTATGTCTCTCGGTTAAATTCAGTGAATGATGGATGATGTTAAGCTACCTCTAAGATAATCAGAGACGATTTCAAACAAAATATGGAAGGAGAATTTCCTCAACTTCAAGCTAAACGAATAGCTAAAATGTGATCCTTACAAAGAGACCTAAGCCTGTTAAACCTGTTCCATGAAGACAGGGGGGTTGTATGAACCTGTAACTCAGACAGTGTCATTTTCAATGTTTACTTTCAGTTTGTAAAAGCATTGAATCTGCGTTTCCCACTCAATGACACCTGTCAAAGAAGCATATCAGTTACCTTTATGAGACTACTATCCCATACGTGCCCCACTCTTATAACAGTTAATTATCTCTGTCAGATAGCTTAGGGAGTTTTATTTCGAAGTAAATGACACCTGAGTATGAAATGAGGATATAAGTATAAAACTTGGGCATTGTGGTAGAGTATAACCCCATTATAGGTAAGATTTTATTTTGATAAATCACACAGCGTTATTATACAGTAATATTAACTGATGACCATGTTTGAAGCACAAATTATCACTGCTCATAATCATATCAAATCACTCACTCACACAACTTTTTCCTTCATTTATATACATGAGTGGAATCGACGATTAGACATTTGAATAAAAATCATTATAGGATAATGTACATTCAGAAATAACAATATGAGTGTTATTGATCAATTACAATCAGATGGGAAATAAGATGAGTGTTTTTATAGTCAAAATAAGTAACTTGTTAGAATGTTGTGATGTGTTTGAATTGAAATAGAATTTTAAGATTATTCATTATCCTCTTCTGATTTGACTGACTGGTGGTAATAATATCTTCTATATCTGTGGTTTTTGCGTTAAGGAACTTCTGTTGCATGTGTTCGGTGTGGACTCAATGAACCAGGCAGGATTCAGTAACCGACCTCTCCCCTTTTCCACCCACCTATGTTACGTTTTAGAATTTTGACACTGTCTCATCCACCCTATTGTGTGGTTGTATGTTAATCCGTGTAGTGCTATAGCGGAGCTTTTTCCAGATTACCTATTGTTGCAAGTGGGATCAATCATTCTAACTTTAGCTAAATTCTTATGTTCCGACAATCGGACTACTCTCGATCTACTACTTTGACCTAGGCAGTTGACCTACAGTCATTGCAACGTATTTTGTTAATTGTATTATTTTGTTTAATTAGGTCCACTGGGTGTTTTAGCCTACAGAGCTTGTCCTATCTGAGTGAGTTTGTAGGTTGAAATGCCACCACCCTAATTCTTGCTTTATCAAGAATCCTACGTGGTTAGTGTTTCAGATGTCCCCTCCTTATATGGCAGCATACAGTAAATGCCTTATATTCAAAATAAAATCTTATCCATAATGGAGTTATAAAAAGGACTTTAGCTGTCACATAACGGATAATGTTACTGATTAAAGTTAATACAAATATGAATGAGGCCACGGATGTGAACACTTTCCTCCAAGAGACGCTGCAAAAAGATAAATTAGATATTATCAGAGGCTTATCTTAAACGAAGAATGAATTGGACTCTACAGAATCTACACTTCAATCAATATTTTATAAAGGAAGACAATCCCACAAGATGTTTCATCTTACTTACTGATGCGATTCCAAACTTCACGAAACTTTTTAATAATAATAATAATAATGATTTACTTTATTCCAAAATAGTACTTGTGATACAGAATGCAATTCTCAGCATTTTACTACAGTATTTCGCATCCAGTTAGTACATTATCAATAAATAAAAATTCTACATAGATTAAGGGTTATCTCAGTTAGTTTTGACAACAACATATTGGCATGTCAGTAGCAAAGCCAAAAGTGAAGAGAATGTTTGAAGGTGTTAGAAAAGTAGATACTACTAGCATATTTACTGGCGTGAGCGAGATATACAGAGTTCGAAAGAACAAAGAAGAATGTTTTAAGTAGAGTATGTAAGGAAGAGAGAAACAAAGCTGCGCATAACAGAAAAACAGAGAGAAAGAAAAGGGAAAGAAAGGAAGAAAACTTTGTACCTATAAATGATATAAGTTGGAAAGACGAGATCCAGTTGTTCTACTGACTATTTAATATGTTACAAGTTTCACACCTAATGCTTTCGTTATCGCACAGAACACGAGCTAAGTACGGTATGGTTGAGTTTTCGTACTTTCTAGTCCGAGTATGTAGTTTTCTATATGGGCAGACTTCTGGTTTTGCCTGAAGAGATACGAGGGGAGAGTTGTGAATGTAGAGGGTGATGGTATGAGTCAGATAAAATGGATTTTGCCCATTTTTCACATGTGTCCATGTGCCCGTCAACCAGAATATTAACAAGCTGGCTAAATGGCACGTTGTTCACCCTGCGGACAACCTTCAACATCCTGCATAATAACGTATAGTCTTTCTTCAGTAGCCCTGGAAAAACTAAGCGGGAACAATAGAGAATAATAGACAGAATGCGGGAGTTAACGAATTGTAATAGTAAGGGTTGGGTTATACCGGAATGTTCATGGATAATCGCCATCCAGGCATTAATGAAAACAAAACACGTAGATCAGCGAAGAGTCTCTTTTCGGCGAATTCATTTTCTTAGCTGTACAATCGCAAATATATATGCATTGTTTTGTATGTATGTGTACATTGCAATGGGATCTCCGTTGGGTCCACTACTATCAGATTGCTTCGTGGCAAGCCTCGAGAAAGGTTCACTAAAGCCAAGCATCGACAATTTGCGACTGTATAAAGGATACGTGGATGACATTTTCATTGTTTGTGACAACAACAACGACCCCAATCTGCTGCTGAAGACATTTAACAATTGCCATCCAGCAATAAAATTCACTCTTGAAATGGAAAACGAGTCAAAAATTCCGTTTCTTGATGTGGAACTGACAAGAAGAGCTGATGGGAGCCTAAGAAGATCAATCCATAGAAAACCTACGTGGAATGGTCAACTAACAAGCCTCTATAGCTGAGTGTCCATTCAACAAAAGCGAAATTTAATTAAATCACTTGCTACCCGCATCCGACGCATCTGTAGTCCCGACGTTCTGGAAACAGAATTAGATATTCTGAGAGAAATATTCATCCAAAATGGATACCCAATAAGATTTATCGACAAAAATATGAAACCAATAATTCGGAAAAACGAAACTTTAACTGCGCCTAAAAAGAAAATCTACATGAATTTGGATTTCAAGGGAGATTTAGCAAGCGATATTCTCAAGAGAAGGATCACATCATCTCTGAGAAGAACGTTCTTTGCAGCAACCCTACGAATAGTGTTCTCCAGTCGCCCACTGATCTGCAGAAGCCTCAAGGACAAGATCCCGCATCTGGCCACTTCTATGTGCATATACCAGTTCACCTGCTGCTGTGGAGCCAGGTACATCGGTCGTTCGACGCGCATCCTGTCCAAGAGAATTCAAGAACATTATCCAGCATGGTTGCGAAAAGGCAATACTGGTGCAATAAGGAGTGCGATAATTGAACACCTGGTCAACACTAATCCTTCCAATTCAACAAATGCCTCCTCTTCAAAGTAATCTACAGAGTCAAGAATAACATATCAAAGGCAATACGGTTTCGTCTCCTTTGCATCGCTGAAGCTCTGGCCATTCACATGGAGAAACCGGAGCTTTGCATACAAAAGAAGATTACTCAACCACTTCTACTCTCATGGTAACAATGTTTTGATTTGTTTTGAGTATTTTTTTATTTTGATGACTTAATTTTGTTTCTTTGCCTGTTCTTTAATCGCTTATAATTCTTGTATTCACTTAAATCTCTTACATAGTTTCGTATTATCTACTTTGTTTCTATGTGCATCCTGAGTAAAACTCACTATTATTATTACAACTGTTTGTGACAACTCATCACTTTTTTTTTACTACCCTAGTTTCATTAGCACTTAATTTTCTTGACCTGTATTACCAATCTTCACTTGTTTAGTTAAAAGTAACCTTAACCAATTGTAACTTTGTTTGACAAACTTAATGTACACATACATACAGAACAATGCATATATATTTGCGATTGTACAGCTAAGAAAATGAATTCGCCGAAAAGAGACTCTTCGCTGATCTACGTGTTTTGTTTTATACCAGAATGTCTCAACTTCTTGATGTAGGAGGTAAGACGGAATATTTTCTTAGAAATCATCAAGATATGAGACGACCAGGAAAGATCAGCAGATATAATGACGCCTAGGTATTTAATTTCCGACTTGGTCTCTATTTCAGTGCCATCTATGTAGCACACTTCGTGAGTGTTAACCAGTTTGTTTAGGTCAGATTTTGACTAAAGGTGAAATTGACTGTTTGGAATTTGGAAGGGTTTAAGGTAAGATCATTTTCTTTGGACCTTTGGCTGACTTCTGATAAAAAGCCATTTACTTTGAAGCAGTCACTTTGACACTTGACAGGCTGAGATACAATCAGATCGTCAGCATATTTAACCAAATTAATGTCATTTGAAGATGGTAGGTCATGTAGAAAGGGTGAAAAAAGAAGTGGGGAGAGTACTTAGTAATGTAAGAATCTGTTTACTCAACCTACTGCTGAAACTTTCATTTCAACACCTATCTACTAATTAACTGCACTAATGGAACTGACTCAAAATGAATTTAGCAAAGTAGGAATTGACTTTGTTTATCAAAGAACCGTCTTGTGGACTCAGAATAATTGAATGTTATCGTCCTTCTAGATGAAGGCTCTTACAAATACAGAGTCTGCTGATCACACTGAATAGAAATCTTTGGATGTTTGACATACGATGAGCCCCTATGAATAATAAGATGATGCTGAGAGAATGGGCTACAACGACTTCCAACTTAAAGATACAGGGTGAAATGGTGGAGTGTGCTTCACCAGCTCCAATAGACTGACTGCTGACAAAATCTTACACCGAATACAAAAGGCTCTTGTGTGGCATCATCTCTGGAGTAGAGTTGATACCGTGCTACCTATCAAAGGAAGTATATGCTAAGCAGTTGGTCATATTTTTCTTCCTTAGGACTGCAAGACACGGCCGTGTGAAAGTGAATAACATGAAAAGACTAGCTGCCCTTTGACCATAGATGTTTGATTTCTATCTCTCCTGTTGACCGTTATAATATGGTGAGTAATTTTGGGGTCACACGTAGTATTAGGTGACGATGGAAAACCAGGATGTGGAGGTAAATTAATTAAGATGGCTAGGACACTTGTTACGCAGGCCAAGCCATCATCATTGTTACCTGACGTAGCATTAGGTTGGATATGCTACAGTGATAGTCGAATTACATCCCGTATCAGTTCACAAAATCTTTGACAGTTGATCTAAGCTAACCAAGTTAGGAGTTTTACACTCCCTTGCTACAGGGAGTCTTGAAGATCCTATGAACCAATATTCGGAGACTGTTGGTGAAATAACTCGAAACTTTTCCCAGTGACAATGATGCATTCCCTTTTTGCTATATTTCATATTCACGGAATATACACATTAGATCATTGGAATTATTAAAAAGACGGTTGTAGCGAAGAAAATTTTCTTTTCGACGAATTCATCAACTAGGCTACACATTCGTGTAATTATAATAAAGGGGTGGGAAAGTTCCACAGTAATTTCCGATCAAGGGTCAAATTAATAAAATTACAATTATGAATTAAAATATCATAATAAACATGGGGACGGATAAAATTCAAACAAAGTAGCATCATAATTACTGAGAAAGTTAACATATTGTGCAATTAGGGGTTAGAAATGTAGAAATAACGAAAATACCATGAATAAACAGAAAGTTTGGATAAAAAACAATGACATAGTCACTGTTAGAAAAGTTATCTGTTTATAATGGCCATGAGAGGAATAAGGGTTGAACGTAGCGTGGGTTTGAGCTTTTGAACAGCTAGTGCCTCGTTTATGCCCAGATATCTTAGTTTTACTCCCTTTGAGAGGTTTGATGGAATCTTGTATATGATATTGAAGGATTTTTCGAATTGCGCTGAATGTCCTAAATCGACGAAATGTTCTGTCACTGAACTATATACACGTTTTCGTTCTCGTTTTACTAGCCAGGTTAGATAGTGTTCACTCCCGCATTTTTCAAGTTGGAGCATGGTACAGTGGATGTTCTCAGCTCCACACGAGCAAGTAAACTGGTATATATGCACGTTGAAGTGGCCCAATGCAACAGACAGATTGTCTTTCGCGTTCTGGCAGAACAGTTTCTTGCAGGAAAACGTATTCTCCATGTTACTGTTCTCTGATCATTTGAGTCCCTCTCAATTTTATCCTTCTCTCTCACACACACACATTTCTCTACCTTTGTGTGGTATATGGAGTATGTCAACTTAAACTACTGCATTTTTTGTACAAGGTTCTACGTTGAAACTCCGTTAGTTAGTTAATCAGTTAGTCTTGCCTAATTCTATTTCGCTAGCATCAATAAAAATCGGTATAGACTAAGGTGTTTTTTGTAGAAAAATTTTTAACAAAAAAAAACTAGTAAATCTACTCACCTTAGTTACAACACTAAGTCCAGGATGTCCTGGTGTCATTGGAACAAGTGGACGATCAGAATCAACATCATTAATTTCAGGTACTGGCATAGAAAATGAGCCAAGAAGACGTTCAGCTTTACTAACTATTAATGGTGGATGTGTTGCAGCCCAATAACCTTCTAAAAAGTGTTTTAACGCTTCAGTGGCCGCTGGCAAGGTATTTTGATCTATAATAAAGTCAAACGATTCCTACAGAAGTCAGGGAAAATAAAAAGAAGAAAATATGATAAAAATGTTGTATGATTCATGTTTATGAGCTTTAAAAAACATACATAAATTGAAATAAACTGGTCAAGAAGATATTATGATTTTGATGTGATCGTATTCTCTGAGCTGGATGGATTTTATTGACTGATGAAGCCATGGTTTGCTCTGACCACCACTGGCTAACTCTTCTCCAACCTAATCTTATGTCAGCTAACACTGACCATCGAAGAAGACGATCGGTGGCCAGACATGGATGCATGCATGCGTGCATACGTAACACATGTCCTAACCGTCTCAATCGATGTAGCTTCACAGCCTCGTCGATTGATTTCCGCCCTCCCCTGCTTACCTAGCACTCAACCGATGCCTAACCTCAATATTGCTTACCCTATTACACCTAACACTTCACACGGAAATGGAACGCAGGCACCTATGATCAAAGACAGCTAGTTAGTTACAGGATTTCATTATGAGCTGACATTAGTTAGAGAACCACAGTTGTCCAGTACTCCCATGCTGGCTTTCCAATGGTTCTCTAACCGATGTCAGCTCATGATGGAATCCTGCAACCAATCAAATCCCAACAAACCAACACTTGAACAGCTAGTTAGTCTTTACATGTCCTGTCCATTTCCTGTCCTATAATACTCCTGGATCCCTATGTTCCACCCAGAATCACAAAGAATAGCAATTTCTTGAAGTGAAAGGGATATTTATTGTGGAAATCGACGTCACTATCTACCCACATTAAAAATGCACCCTCTCTTAATTATTCCGATCAATGAATAAGGTAGGAAAAAATCTGTTAACCTCATAAATATTTACAATCACTAGTTAAATACTACTTAAATCCAAATAAGTAATTAGAAGATAATTTTAATCACTTACCGGTGAACATTGTAGTAACTTTTCAGCCGCGGCTGTTTGTACACCAGCATTTTTTTTTTGTAATTTACCACGATTTTTAATTAGTCGATTTAGAACGCGGACACTTGAAATTTTTATATAGATGACTATTGGTGCTAAACACGTTTTCGATATTTGATTAGGATGATTAATTGTATCGCAGTCCAAGAGAAGTAGTTGCATTTTACTGCCTAAATGAAATATTCTCTCCAAATCTTGTTGTATTTCAACTTGATAAAATAAAGAGATTTTTTAAAATGTGATGTATATAGTGCTTAGTAAGTATATCAGTAGTATATTACGTGACAATGATTAATTCATACGTAATCCCTAACCAAACATCTTCCTTCCTTCACGTTCCCCAGTGGAATATGGGGCTTCAAGATAGTGGCTTGAAGTTTCTGTAGCAGTGTTTACTTTTACAGGATGGGGTTGCTAGCCTAGTGCCCAACCTCGCCTCTTTGCCAGCATTATTTCTGGCTTAGCGAGGTAAAGGAGTGCGTCCGTGGCCGGGGATCGAACGCCGGACTATGTGCACCGTCAGCAAACATCTTAACCGCTATGCCACCGACGCACCTATCCAAACATCAATGAATACAAAACACACGTAGTTAGTTGTTCAACGAAGAATCTCTTTTCAGAGGTGAATTCGATTTACACCTAACTGTACAATCGCAATTATATATGTATGTGTGAGTGAGTACATTAGGTTTGTCCGATAAGAATATAAATTAGTTGGGGTTATTTAGAAAACCAATGAAAAGATTCGAAAATGACATCTTTTCAAGCATACTTACTCCTAAAATATGGTTAAGATATGTAGATGATACTTTTGTAGTGCTAAAACGAGATCTACACAATTCATTCCTGGAGAAAATAAACTATGTATCTCCCAGAATCCAGTTTACTTCGGAAGCAGAATCAGACATCGGTGAACCTCTATTTCTAGACTGCCTAGTTAAGAGAAAGGAAAACGGACATTTTAGTATATCCATATTCAGGAAGAAAACCCACTCCAATAAATATTTAGACTTCAAATCATCACACCCCATCAGCGCAAAGATTTCAGTTGTTTCAAGTCTTCTTAGACGAGCACACTCTCTGATAACGGATGAACAAGAAAAAGAAGAAGAAATATCAAACATCACTGAAACTCTCAAGCAAAACAACTACCCAAAGGAACTTCATCACCAAAGTGAACACTGACATTATGTATGGTCGAAAATGCATTCCGAAAACATGGACATCAACAGTCGTCATTCCGTATAGAGTAGAGACGTCAGACGATATCTGAAGTGTACTCAATCAGCTCGACATTAGAGTTTTCTTCAAAACATCAGACACACTACAAAACAACTTTGTCCATATAAAAGACCAAATCCCAAAAGATTCTCTATGTAATTGTGTCAATAAAATGAAATCCTTGGAATGTGATGCCATATACATCGGACAAACATCACGAGAAATCAAAATCAGAAGAAATGAACACCGTAGACGCACCTCTGTTCGACCACCGAGAAATCCGGTTGAACTAGAAAAACTTAAAAAATCATCAGCCATAGGTCTACATGTTATAGAATCAAGTCAAAAATTTGATTTTGACAATATTGAAATAATCCAGAAAAACCTCAGAAACCACGAAGAACATCTAATATCAGAAGCACTTCATGTCACCAAATCGAATCCAAATTGTCTGAATAGGAATGATGGACTAAAACAGAATCTGACCTAGCTACAACAGCCCCTCTCCTATGAACTAGCAAAATCAACACAAATGTGATAAGCAAGTTCACTATGTAAACACGCACTACTTTCATAATTCTACACACTGATAAAATCCAACAATCTACACTTGATTTTGTTATTTTTACCAATTCACCAACTTGACAACAAAAAACGACCCCAGACTGACGAGCGATAATCAAGTTATATATATATATATATATATATATATATATATATATATATACAGCCAGGTGGATTAAACGAAGATTGAGGGACTAAGAATCAGACACACAGCTCATTTTGTTCACGCCTGTAGTTCATTCTATTCCTGCGTTTCTAAGCCTCTTGTAATTCATATCAAGTCGAAAATAATTATCACCTTTGATTCGCTTTTAAAATGATTTCACCAGTTATCAAATATTAATTTTGCATACCTTGTAACTGTTTTCTAATCCTATGCGATCTTGTCTCTAAGCCCCTTGTAATCTATATTCGTACCTTCAAACTATCATATCAAGTTGAAAATTATTATCACCTTCGTTACTATGTGAAATTAAACAAATAATAATTCTATCCATGTAAAATAATCTGTATAAATGCGATTGTACAGCTTTTGAGAATGAAATCGCCGAAAAGATATCTTTGCTGAACTTCGTGTTCTCTTCTTTCTGGTGATACATTCAATAATGTTGATGAAAAAAGTAGTTAATCGCCAAACTTAACTACTATGTTAACTCGCATAGACCTAAGTCTTTGAGTGCCTTCAGAATTTAAAATAAGACATTTAGCTTCCTGGATATTTTAAGGAGTAGTCGGAGTGACAGCACAATTATGCTATCGATATTTCGCAAGTACAAATATTCCTTAGTTAAATGTCTGTTTTCAACTGACTAAAACATTTTGACAAGTGATACATTTGGTAAACACTTCGAGTTTTACTGGTTAATAGATGTACTGAAGCGTTGTTGGCACAGCGGTTAGGACACTCGCCCACTATGCATATGGTCCGGGATTCGATCCCCCACCACAGACGAACCCCTTTACCTCTTGCTAAGCCAGTAATAGAACTGGCAAAGAAGGAAGGTTGGGATGAGGCTGGCTAGCAACCTCATCCTGTAAAAATAAACACCAGTCTTACCGAAAATTTAAACCCTTAGCTTGAAGCCTTATGTTCCACTGGGAACGTGAAGGAATAAAGAAATAGATGTACTCAAAACTTCACTTTACCGTGGCAATCATTACATGTCCGGTTACCTTCATTGGTTTACCAATAACTTCAGATCACACTTCGTTCATCAAGTTGTTGTCCAGAAGAGTCCATATAAACTGCACCTCCGAGCTTTCGTCAAGTGTGTAAAACGCTCAGAGATATCTGTTCATCAGCTTTAGCACCGACACCATTGTCTTTCCGTCTCACCCTACCTTCACGTTATGAAAATGCTTATATCCTTGTTGTCTGTCGGTAGGTGTTATCAAACTTCATCACCAGTCGTTCTACCTGTAACTTCCAGGTCTAATTCCCACACTCATGTCCCACCCTATTGTAATCACTCTTATCTCAACCTGTAAGCACCATATCCAGTCCCTCCAAATTCACCATGATACTCTGTACTCCCACCAGTCCGACAACTTCTTTGAAATGCTTCAGGAGGTTTCAAGATGTCTCCTTCATCGAAAGCTGTGGACCACAAGATATTTATCTGGCAGACGGAGGGCTTTATTAAATCTTCCAGATGAACACAGTAGTATATTCCAGCGAATTTTTAATTAAGGTAAGATATAAAAGCACTACATAGGAGGTGCAATTTGCGAACTATACTCAAATTCTGCTTCTTTCACCTTCCATTCATGCTCTCTATGTGTGTTCTCCTCTTTGCAATTTAATCCATTGTTGCAGAAGATGTTATCATTGCACTAATTAAAAACTCTTCTTAGTTGCACATTATTATCTGTCATCAGGAGTTCCTTACCTTTTCTAATAACCATCATACAATCAATTAGGTAACAGTAACTTTCTTACTGATCTATGATATTTTTAATCAATTCTGCACATTTATTCTATTGATTATTTGAATTTAATCATTTTATTTTTACTACTTATAAACATAGTTAGTAATATATATAGAAATAAGCCAAAAACATTGTGCCATTGCGCGTATTCAAGTCATCTAAATGAAGATTTAAAACTCTTTATTATTAATTATTAAAAATAAATAGTATCCAAAAAGAAGACAGAAATTACTTAAGGAAACAAGTTGACGACTACGTCCTTTCTCCAAGATATTCTTCTTATCCAAATGTAATAGATCTCCAACACGTTTAGCCAATGAAATATTTGTACTCACACGGCTGACAATAATTCTGTATTGATAAAATATTGTTGAAAAATAAGACATAACCCATAGAGACTTTGAAAAATTGCATTATACATCACATTGATTAAAGCAAGAATATATGCCGATGACTTCAGCATTTTTTTTCTAATTTCAGCTTGATTCCACACAGTATGACCTTGGCGGCCTGTTTGAACATTTTGGCCTACCATATTCCAATATACATTTTGCATCTATTTACTCATATTTTATTGGTGTTTACATATCACATTGTGCATTCTAATCGTATTATTCACTCCCGGGATTTTATAAAACGTTTTAAACCCAAAAACTTTCATATTTGCAATAAACTCAAGAAAAAGCACCATGGAGGTTGGCAGCGTGCCTTACAATCTACACACATACATCACACCACTGTTCCAGTTATCATTAGTACCAACTGCCGGTCCCTGCCTAACAAGATTCTGGATTTTCAGTCCCTGTTGTCCTCCGGAATTTACCACAATACTGGTATTGTCATTCTACAATAAACCTGGCTCCATGACTCATACGATGACAATATTGTGTCTCTAAACAATTTTAATGTTTTCCGACAAGACCGTGTTTGTTCCAAGAAAAAATGTGGCGGAGGTGTTGCAACTTTTATTCACTCAAAATGGTCCATTTCTAACAAAGTTTGTTTCAAATTCTCGAATGAATACATTGATTGCATCACTGTGAGATGTCGCCCGAAACACCTGTCAAAATACAAATTCATTTATATTTCTAATGTTTATGTCTCTCCTGGCTGTACCATATTGGATTTATCTATGTTCGCTGATGAATTCACCGCTTTTGCTGCAGCTTGTTTCGAGAACTCTTTATCAATAGTAACTGGTGGTCACTCCTTCCTTATATCACTTGGTCATGACAATATTGTTAACTTTGCCACCCGTCTTGGTAAAAAACTGGATCTAGTATTTATCAATGATGTTGGTATATATGAAGCTCGCAAACGTGCTCCTTTACTTAACTCTGACCACTGCATCATACGTGTACTGCCTAAAATATATTCCAAATCACACAAAGGTGTCCTCTCTCACCTCTACAGTAAAGTTCAACGGAGATGCTACTCACAAGACAACCTAGACAAGCTCAGATGCATGTTGAAAGACACTAACTGGGACTTATTTACAGAACAAACATTAGATGAAACAATCACAAACACTACTGATTATCTTAAATTCTGTTTCGAAATATGTTGTCCTAAAGAAACATTATTCATTCGATTTGATCGCTTATCTTCGCCATATCTCAAAAAGCTACGTAGAGATAAAGAACTGTTGTTCAAAACAAATGATAAGCCTGGTGTAAAAAGTTAAACACTCTGATAAAACTGGAAATGAAAAGACTAAATGTTTTATATAATCAAAGATTTTTGTCATGTAAAACCCCTTCTAATTTGTGGAAACTTTTCAAAGAAATTACTAACGGTAAGCGATGTATTTCTGTTCCATCTCTTAATGTTGACACTCTTAATAAATCTTTCATACGCTCTTCTGTTGATACCCTTCCAAATGATACAAATCATATTGACAATAATTTTAGTGGTTTTAATACCCTTGATGTGCTTAAATGTCTCCGGTCTCTTAAGCCTTCTCAAAGCCTTGGTCCTGACGGCATACCTGCCATTGTCCTCAGGAATTGTGCTGATATTTTGTGTTATCCTCTTACTAACATTTTTAATGCTTTTTTTCCGGTAACGTTCTACCTTTTGCATGGAAAAACATTAAAATTATCCCTATACCAAAACCATCTTCTGGTTCTGATATTAAATTTCGGCCTATTGCAATTACTTCCCCTTTTTTAAAATTGATGGAAAAATTACTTTTACTTCGTCTTGAACCTTCAACCTTTTAATGATCCTAAACAATTTGCATACAAACATGGTAGAAGTACCTTGGATGCTGCGGTTGTCTTATATCACAATGTTGTTTCTTGTTTAGACAAAGGTGCTAAATATGTTCGTAGTGCTTTCTTAGACTACACATCTGCTTTTGACTCTGTACCTAGGGGCCTTTTATTAAATAAGCTATCGTTGACACAAACAGGATCCTGGGCTAAGAGTTGGTTGCATTCCTATTTTTCTGATAGAATGCAGTATACTGTATATAATGGCAAATCTTCTTCTACCTCGCTTACAAAATCCGGTGTTCCTCAAGGTGCCGTCCTCTCTCCTTTTCTTTTTTCTTTCTTCCTACATGACCTGCCTCATTCAAACGAAACTAACTTTGTCAAATATTGCAGATGATCTGACTGTATCACTGCCTATCACTTCCGAGTCTGACAGCTCCAAACTTAATAGCTTTCTGTTGGACATCAGCAAGTGGTCTAAGTCAAATGGTCGCATGTTAAATCCTTCCAAATGTCAGGCAGCTGACTTTACTTTCAAGCATCGACGTGACTTACATGGACTAGTTAGCTGGCATGATCCCTGTAGCATAGATGGCGCTGAAAATGAAACCAAGTCAGGCATGAAATACCTTGGATAAGTTCTTGCCTTTGACCTTTCATGATGATCCCACATCTTGTCAATCTCTAAGAAAATGTTTCGTCTTACCTTCTACACTAAAAAGTTAAGACATTTAGGTATCAAACTACCTTTACTTCTGCAGCTTGTCAACTCGTGTATTTTACCTGTTGTACTCTATTGCTCTCCATTAATCTTTCCTGGGCTTCTCAAAAAAGACAGTATCATATTACGAAGAGTATTAAATGCTGTGAGTAAAGCTTGTGGTATGCCACTGCATGAATTCGCCAATATTATAGTTGAGAGACATATAAAATCCTGTACAAAATGGGAAAAGGTCGTACTGTCAGACCCACTGCACCCCCTTTGTTCACACCTGTCTCCTTGCATCTCATCAGGTAGGACGAGATGTCAACATAAGAATTTATGTGCTCGCACCACTAAGTACAGAAATTCTACAATACCCTATTTAGCCCGTATTTTATGTGATGGAGACACTGTTAGACGTGAAACAAATAAGCTACTATGTAATTAGTAAATTGAATCGACCCTTTCATCGTTCATCTTTGTATAATTTTATGGTGTCACCCTTTCTATCGTTTAATTATAACTTAATAATTTTATTTTAGTTGTTATTACTATTATTACTACAATTTTGTACCTTATGCATACTCTTCTCCTTATTGTATACGGTATTTTGCTATGTAGCTGCTATAACATTCGTTTTATTATTATTATGTAATGTGTATTTTAAATGTTATTGTCGTTTTTGAGTAAATTAGATGCAAAATTATACTGAATGCTGAAAATTCCTTGCTGTTTCATTAGTGCTGTTTTTGGAATAAAGCAAATTATTATTATTAGTAGTAGTAGTGGTATTTTTTGGTACAAGTATGGAATTTTCAGCATGTGATATCGGCAACCCAAATTTTGCGGTCCGACCGTAGATATAAGGCAGCCTGCTTAAATCATTGGGCCACCGAAATTACTTTCCTCCAAAATGCTTAATTTCATCTGGATTTATCATTGTTTTAATCGTCCAGTTATATCAAATGACCTATTGATAAACTTGTGCGATGTTATAACTTACTCTCAAGTAAACGCTGTACAATTCTTCAACGAAATGAAGACATACTTCAGATTATTACTTTACATGTGAATTCCGTGTGAAGATAAAAGTACTTTGGAGCTGAATATGCTGGAAATTTTTGTAGCATATATATTCGCATACTGTCGTAAATAAAGCTTTACCACTATTGTTGTTGTTATTATTATTATTATTATATCAGGTGTGCGTCGGCAGAGGATCGAACCCAGAACCATTTGCATAGTCAACAAGAGTCTTAACCACTGTACAACCGACACACAATGGCAATTGGCAATGATAGTTAGAATCTTCAAGGAAAAAGCTATTAATTTCATCACAACACGTGTCGAACAATCTGATCACACACCAACTTGTCATAGGAATATAGGTGAAATATATGAAATTTGAATTGATTGATGCTCTTGACGATATTAATAATAATATTACGAACAAGAACATGTACACCCCCCTAATGTAAACTCGTTATTCACTAATGTACCTTTGCTGAAAACAGTTGACATTTTTTGTGATTATGTTTCCACAAACAATTTTTCCATCCCGTTCCCTATATCTTATTTTTGAGGGATTTATTACTTCTATGTGCAAACAATGTTAGGTTTACATTCGAACGCGACTGTTTCCGTCAAGTTGATGGTGTTGCTATGGGAAGTCCGTTAGGGCCCCTTTTAGCAGATATTTTTATGTCGTACATCAAGAATTTATTGGAGGATTTAATCGAAAATGTGCCACTTTATAGAAGGTATGTAGACGATATTGTAATCATAAGTGATAGGCGCCTTGTTCTGTCACCTGAATTTTAAATCGAATGATGAATGAAGTTCAGAATAGGATATCACTTACATCTGTAGAAGAGGAAACTAATTGTTTATCTTTCCTAGACATATTGCTTAGTCGACGGCTTGATCGGTCAATAAAATGATCTGTTTATAGAAAACATATCTGGACACGACAGCATCTTAATTACCACAGTTTCTGCCTGTTGGGTAAAAAAGAGCCTTAGTAAGGCACCTCTTCAGTAGAATCCAACGAATATGCACTGAAGACACACTTGATGAAGAAGAAAGAAAGTTGACACAAACTCTGATTGATAACAATTATCCAGACAAGTTCATGAGGAGATATAAAGTAGTCAGTGGAACACTAAGACCCACTCTCTAACTCGCCCCTAAGAAAGACATGTACATCAAGCTACCCTATATGGGGCATCATAGCAGCTTGATAACCAGACAAAGATTGAATGCTGCTGTTAAAAAGACTTTTTATGCAGCTAATATCATAATAATTGAGAATGTGAAGCCGATATATCCATCTAAGCCCTTTGAACATGCGAAAAATGACGTCAAATCCTACTGTATTTACCAATTTGATTGTGCGAGTGGACACACATCCATAGGGGGGACTCATCGATCTGTGCAAGTAAGGGCTTCAGAGCATATTCCTAAATGGCTCCAGAAACAAATGGAATCTTCAGAATCCATTAATGGTGAGAACAGACGACGACCTAGCTCCTCTATTGTGAAACATATTACAGAGAAGACAGGACATAAAATTGACACCTTGACACATCTTTTAAACCTGTCTATAAAACGTGTTTGGGACGTATCCTAAATTTTTCAGAAGCCCTAACTGGCAATTAAGAAATTTAAACCGCCTTAATGCGTCCACTAACAATTCGTCAACACCCTAAACCTTCCTTGGTTAGCTTAGTTTTGATACCAGTCAGGTTGAATGTACTATTACCTCTGTTATTTGGTTTAGTGGTCTTCACTATTATTTTGACCTTCAATTATTATTATTATTATTATTATTATTGTTATCATTTCCTTTAATTCCTAGAGGAACGTAGGGCTTCAGCCGCGCGTCTCCATTGCATTCAGTTCTCTGCTAGAGTTTTCACCTGGCTCTAAGTCCTTTTAACTTGACCTTAGTAGTCTATTTTCTCACCTCTTACCCCTTTATTAATTTCATATATATTCCTATGACAAGTTCCTGTGTGTGTGTGTGTGTGTGATCAGATTGTTCGAAATGTGTTGTGGGCGCAAATACAACATTACACGATTCAGACAAATTACGTCTTCTTATTGCTTTATCTTTATGTACTATTATTAGAATTACAGTAGGAGATATAAGACTGATAATGCGAATAAACTACATTGAATTAATCATACAAAAGGACACGCGTGTGAATAATTTTCACATCACATTCAAATAGATAAGGAGATATGGAGTATGCGGGATTAAAATTAAGATAAAATGCACTATGCGGTTCAATTATATCACTTGATTAAACAATTAACTATGAATTAGTGGAAGACGTTGAATACAACGAAGCGTACTCGACAGCTGTTTCGTCAACCTTGTTTAGGGAATTTCCATTACTGGATAAAATTTATTTTGTTAAATTTTCACAGTGTTTTACGGTAAGTTATATTTACTGATGATGTATGGAGCACAAGTTACTCACATAACTAACTATTCAGAAGTAACCCCCCCCACTTCAATTTGAATTCAAGACCTTCAGGTCACAAAATAAAATCATAGGTTATTCATCTACTGGGATCCCACCTCCTACCCCAGGAGTCCCAAATTCTGTCAATTCACCATATGTATAGCGCTATCCCCTCTCCAGACAGTCACACAGGTGAGTAACTGATCTCTTACCAGACTAAGTGGCCCCTGCTGACTATGACTTCTCAGTGCATACCGGCATTTGATTATTAATCTCATGCCCATTGGTGACTGGTTCTCACACAGGAAGCTACCTGAAGTCTTAGAGAGAATTCGTAATCAGCGGCGTCCACTTAGTCAGATAAAAGTACTCAGTGTATATCACGAATAGGCAGAATTTGGAATTCATGGCGCATTGGATCAATTCCAGGTGGCTGAGTAGTGAATAGCGAAGAAAATACTTTTTATCGACGAAATCATCTTCAGAGTCTGTACAGTCGTATTTATACTTACAAAAAATGTATAGTGGTCTATTATTGAGTAATAGGGCTACGGTGTGACATAACTGATATAATTACTCAGAAGTGGCTTTAGAAGTAGAAATAAAAGTTGTAAATTACGTGGTACTCAACACCGCAAAGATAGAAATTTGATAAGATTAAAATTGTTATTGAGTAGTGAGAAGAAAGGTAGTCGAGTGTCCATTTAACAAGTGTGAAGAGGGTGTGAAAATGTGAAAAAAGGAACATATCAGAGAGGGATAATAGTGAATCAATCATTAAAGTAAAAGCAAACTAAAAGGAAAAGAAATAAAGAAAAAATTTTTGAAGAGGTTAAGACCAAGGTAGAATAAGAGAATGGACAAACTCTCAAGAGAATCCTCGTCGAGAATTGTTACCCAGAACGATTTATTGCAAAATCTATGAATCCTAGACCACAAAAGCCGCCCATGCTTAGCGTCCCGAAGAAACCACTCTACATGAACCTTCAATTCAATGGAGATATATCTGCGGAAATACTAAAAAATCGACCGTCGCGCTCAATCAAGAAGACCTTCTTCGCAACTGAACTATGAAAAACCCTCTCCACAAAACCTATGATTCATGTGAACGTCAAGGATAAGCTACCAATGTCGGCCTCATCAATGTATATTTATCAATTTACCTGCTCTTGTGGAGCCAGGTATGCCGACCGTACGCTGGGTACGGCGTTCGCCTTCCAAGCGTATCACCGAACACTTACCAACATGGTTTTACAAAGGAGAAAAACGATGTCCTCGCAGCTCCATCTTAGAACATCTGATAGAATCCGGACACCAAGCTGTACCCCAAACAAACTTCAAAGTCGTCTACAGAGTAAGAAGTAGTCTTTTTAAAAGTGTACGAATCAGACTTCTTCAAACTGCAGAAGCAATGGCGATTCACTTGCTAAGCCATGAACTATGCATACAGAAGAAGTTCGTTCAATCACTACACTTGCAATGGACTTAATCTATCTTATTACCTGACAAGTAAATTCTAACTAATCTTTTTTCTGTCTCTTCATGAGTATTATTGTGTCTTCTAAATTGTAATATTTTGCATTTTCAACTTCCTTGTTCTCTATTCCCACCCGATTTAATTTCTACACCTCACTACCACTTTAATTGACCTGACCAACGCTGAATTTCTAGTCATTTATGTTACGGCATCTAACTTAATTGCTCAATTTCAGTTCTAATTTAAATGGCATTAATATCTACCCCACTTCTAATTAGTCTCTCTCTACTTGTAATTACCTCTGCTGTTATCCTGATATAAGTTGAAAAATTTTAGTCGATTATATTACGTCATCTAACTTACTCACTCAATCTTACTTTAATTGCTGTCTAATTAACCTTGTTTGTATACTAGATGATTCTTGTATTACCTGAGGCGAAGTTAAACTTTCGACACCACTAACTACCAATCAGCGAATTATCCAATGAGATTTACGAACGATGTCGAATTATCCAATGAGATTCACGAACGTAGTTCAATGTTGTAGAGCGCTTGATTCATTTCTAATGCGTGGCCTTAAAAGTTTACGGTTGCAATTCGAGGAGGACAGTGTTTTCCAGTATTGCCTGGATTTAGGGTTGCTCTGGAAGGAGCGAACTTGTTCGTGTGGTGGGTGGTATCATGATTTTAAAAGCTATAGCAGATCAACTGATGGATTTGTTCATCGTTGTGTTACATGTTTGAAGCGTGTTAGCATTAGAGAGGGCAAGCTGATAATTTTAATATTTCGTGGGAAATTTTTCCGCTAGGTCGCATCTCTCCCTAACCCAGATTTTGTATATCTGCAACTACTGGGTGTTGAAACAGCCGGTGAGAGCAGCAGCTGCCGAGACTGAGAATAGTCTTGTCTCTTCAGTTCAGTGGTACCAGCATTGCAGAGATATAGCTTCATGTAAAATAGAGACAATCACTTGTTTGCTGTGTGGATCCCGTTACGAGGACTCATACGAATTCCACTGAAGGTTTACGGGGCCGCTTGAAAAACAAGATAAGGGCTATAAATGGATCTGAAAAGGATCTCATTTACAGCCGTTCAGATGGATATAAGTACAGGATGTGCTGTGACTTCGCCATTGACAGTCACATGCTAAACTGGGGGATGTTTCTCTCACATATTCGAGAAAGATACTCCTTGTAACCGTTTTATCCTTCTTTATGCTTTCTTTTATAAATACGCGTTTCCATTCATCATATATGCCTATTTAATGTGATTGGTCCGTTGAAGGTCGTTTGTTGATTGGCTGTTAGTGGTGTCGAAAGTTTAACTTTGCCTTACCTGATCAATTATCTAAACTTGAAAAACCTCATGTACAAACACACATAAATAATTATATATAAATGCGATTGTACAGCTAGCTATGTGAATGATTTCACCAGTGAAAAGAGTCTCTTCGCTGAACGTCTTCTCTTTTTCATATGACTAAATGGGGATTTTCAAGCTACTCAAACTCTTTCTATATACACAGTTCAGGATTGTATTGATGAATCGCCAGCGCCTCCACCATACACAAAAGCCGAAACCTGACACCCTTTGTACCATTTGGCTTCACTTTGTAGATGATCTTGAAAGACGACTTAATTATGTCACCCCTCCCTATTCCTCAATAATAGACCACTATACTTTTTTTTTGTAAGTATAAATATGACTGTACAGACTCTGAAGATGATTCCGTTGATAAAAAAAGTATTTTCTTCGCTGAACTTGTCTTTTATTTTCTTCATGGCTGAATAGTCTACAAGCTCTCCTTGTAACCACAGGGTTCCAGAGTTCGAATCCCAGTTGGTTTGTACTACTGAAGAGACCCAAACTGGAACGAAACATCTGTTCAGTGCTCCTTGGTAATCTCTCTAACTGATATCAACGCTTGACCAAATGAGAATTATTCATGAAAATTGTCAACAAGGGGAATAATCTAACTTTTGTCTGTTAACCACAAGCACAAAACATTTATGTGAATAAAGCCTCCTAATATCACAAATACTAAATCATTTACACAACAACAACAAACAGAAATAAGAAAAATAGACAAACCTTCCATCAAAATGTTTTTTCATTGCATCAAATATTGCCTTTTGCATCATATCGGTTACTTCATAACCTTTCAGTGCTGGACCAACAAATACAACTGGACGCATACATGGAACAATTTCATACGGTGGTACAAATTCATTCTAAATGAAAGTCGAAGAGAATAAACCGATATATATATATGTATATATATTCAGCCTGATACATTTGTAAACATTTCAAAACTGTTTCACCAATTAACTTCTAGTTTATGCAAGGATTTCATACATCAAATACCAACTAGTTGATATTGATGAAGATATTTTGATTTGGTTGTGTTATCTGAGCTGATCAATTGATTGATTGATTGATTGATTTAATTACGAAGATTTCGTTGTCCCCGATGTCTAGACAACATCTTCAACACAGTGAACTTGCTTGAATTCTCTCCATGACTGATGATGTAATTGTATCTCATGATAATCGTCTCTCGTGATTGGTTGCTTATTCATGTCTCTATTGATCGTGTTTATTAACTCAGAATATGAACTGTCTTATAACGTGATTTACTTTATATTAGTTGGTAAATTTAGTTTATAGCTATGAGTGAGATTTTATTCCACAGATTTTCCAGGAGAATACAAAGAACATTTTACGCAGCATACCTATGTTTGTCATTCTCTAACCGACGAATGACTGGGACGCAAACGAAGGATAAGTTTTGCCACGTCTATTTGCATTTATCAATTCAACTGCTCCTGTGGGGACAGTTATGTTGGGCCTACTACTAGATAGCACAGCCAACGTGTAAGTGAACATCTCCCATCGTGGTTTATCAGAGGACAAACAAAAACAATCCATAGCTCAGTTTTATCACATTTAGTTGATAGTGGTCATGTAATGGAGAAAACGAGAGCTTTCAAAGTTATTCATTGTATCCCACCGAATCTTTCCAATAGACTTTGCATTCGTCTACTCCGCATAGCTGAGGCGATAGGTTTTCGAATAACTATTAAGACTAAACTATGCATTTATTCATAAGAAGTTCATACAGCCATTATCCCTCCCTTATAGGCCTATTAAGACATAATTAACTGATAACTTCTACACCACTCTTTACTTATATTTTCAAACCCTCCCTCTCATATCATCCCTTAATCCTATCACATCTTCATTAAACACGTAATCCATTTACTCCCCTTACAGTCTAGCATTATTTAATCGGTTCATTTTTTTTCACTAGCCTTTATCGACTGCTTCTAGTCGAACACTTGTTTGTTTAATCATGCTGTTTTTTTTCATTATTCGTGTTATCACAGATTGCCTCACTTTTTCATCCTTATTATTAATAGAACCATTATTATTATTGTTACCATTACTACTATTATGATTAATTCCACAATTTATACTCACCATCGTATTATTCTACAGACAAACACCATGATTGGTTTATATACAATTGGTGGATGGTGGCTAGCAGTGGAATCCAGGTTGCGCATTTCGTCCTAATTGGGACTCGTCAGCTGGATGTACCTGCATTTCTCAGTGAGTGATGATGTTCCCACCGAGGCTCGAACACAGTGTCCATGGTTTCAAACGCCAAAGCGTTATCCACTAGACCACTTGGGCCACGAGAGCCACCTCTTGTGCAACGGGTCATATATTAATTATTGAATTGAATTTTTGATTTTCCCGTCGATTGATTGGACCGAAGTGCTCGATCTCAGGTTGACATGTCGGCTTCTTGTGCAGATGCTTCGACGATGTCTGGGGATTTGATTTGTGTACAATTGGTGGATGGTGGCCAGCAGTGGAATCCAGGATGCGCATTTCGTCCAAATTGGGACTCGTCAACTGGATGTACCTGCATTTCTCAGTGAGTGATGATGTTCCCACCGAGGCTCGAACACAGTGTCCATGGTTTCAAACGCCAAAGCGTTATCCACTGCTAGCCACCATCCACCAATTGTATACAAATCAAATCCGCAGACAACGTCGAAGCATCTGCACAAGAAGCCGACATGTCAACCTGAGATCGAGCACTTCGGTCCAATCAATCGACGGGAAAATCAAAAATTCAATTCAATAATTAATATATGACCCGTTGCACAAGAGGTGGCTCTCGTGGCCCAAGTGGTCTAGTGGATAACGCTTTGGCGTTTGAAACTATGGGCACTGGGTTTGAGCCTCGGTGGGAACATCATCACTCACTGAGAAATGCAGGTACATCCAGTTGACGAGTCCCGAATAGGACGAAATGCGCATCCTGGATTCCACTGCTAGCCACCATCCACCAATTGTATACAAATCAAATCCGCAGACATCGTCGAAGCATCTGCACAAGAAGCCGACATGTCAACCTGAGACCGAGCACTTCGGTTCAATCAATCGACGGGAAAATCAAAAATTCAATTCAATGATTGGTTTATATTTGAATTTTTTTTTGTAAAGTTATGTACATTAGAGTTAAGCCTGATGAGATCCAATCGAAACCACAATATTGTTCTCTGAAACGTGTTGTTCTGTAGTAATATGATTGTTAATCGATGGTTGATTCATTTGAATACCAGACATCCAGAAATTCACAAGCATCACTTTCGGTGTTTCCTCTGTTTAATATCCCCACATTTTCATAAACGAATCAGTGTCCATAGTTGTCAACATACATTGATATGAAACAGGAATACATATCACGTCTTTCCATAACACTTAATTTATTTCCTTGTATTCTTAGTTGAAGAGGAGGCCAACTTTGCCCGGCGTGGTCTTTATCACAGTTTGTGCAATTTATTTTGTAAATGATTTTGATCTTGCCTTCCTTGTCTGTTGGATCCTCTGGTCTTAACAATATCGAATGAAGTGATTGTGCCAGCTGACTGACTGGCTGGCTGGCTGGTTTGTGTGCTGTATCTATTTAAAACAGTCTTAGAATTCTAGTCGTTATTTCAAAGATAATCTTTAAGTGTTAATTGGTGACAAGTGACTAGCAGTGGAATCCATTAGGATGCGCATTTCGTCCTATTTGGAACTCGTCATCTGGATTTACCTGCATATCCCCCAGTGAATGAGACATCGTCGAAGCATCTGCAAAAGAAGCCGACATGTCAACCTGAGACCAAGCTCTTCGGTCCATTCAATCGACGGAAAAATCTAAAACTTAATTAAACAATCTTTAAATATATTGCAGAGCGAAATTTCTTGTAGTCTTTGATGATGGTTTCTTGTTGGTATTATTCTTTGAGTTTAAACACTTTTTGATGAAATTTTGAGGATAACCATTAATTTTGAAAACAGTTAGAGGGTATTTTTCTTCCATTCCCTTCAGCACCAGAGTACTACAGCGTGTTTGAACTCTTTTAAATGATGTCTGCACACGGCTACTTTGAGAGTCATTGGATAATTACTATAATAGTTGCGTGTTAGCTCTATGTAAGTATGTTGATTATCTGTACACTTGTGTTTCCCGATTCCCCGTGCATGAAGACAATTAAAGACACGAATTTAATTGGGAGAATGTCAAAATTAAAAACAGAGGAAACACCAAAAGTATTATTTTTATATCCTTTAATTCCTAGAGGAACATGAGGCTTCAGCTGTGCGTAACAATCGCCTTCGGTTTTCTGCCAACTTTTTCACCCTGCTCCAAGTCTGCCCACATGCTTTCATCTCCTCTTCACATGACCTCATCCAAGTCACCCTCGCACTGACGACCAACTCACCACTTCCCTTTCGGGTTCCACTCGAGCAGTGGCTTGTCTAGTGATGTCACTTGAGAGTTTCCTTAGAGTATGGCCAGCCAGTCCACCTCCATTTCTTCCTGCCTACTCGTTTCACAATGGGTTTCTGGTTGTTTCGCTCCCAGAGATCCGTCCCTGTTGCTTATCTTTTCTGGCCGGCCATCTGATCTTGAGTATTGAGCGAAGACAACTGTTTATGAAGGTCTGAAGTTTATTTGAGATGCTCTTTATGACGCACAGTGCAAGTCTCTGATCCGTATACTGAGTATTACCGACCTACTTCACATTGGAGTTGAAAATCTTGATGTTATTTTTGATGCTGAGTGAGGTTGACCTGCACACAGACTTGAGATCAATGAAAGCTTGTCTTGCTTTTCCGATTCTTGCTTTGATATTCTCGTCACTTCCGCCTGTAGTTGAAACGATGCTTCCCAGGTAGGTGAAGGAGGTTGTTTCTTTCAGGTTCCTGCCATTTATGCTGGCTGATTGTTGTCTACTGTTGTTGTTGCTGCTGTTGCTGTTGGCCATGAATCGTCATCACCTCTGTTTTCTCTATGTTCACCTGGAGGAAGTCCTATCTTTGATGCTTCTTCTGCTAGCTTGTTGCTTTTCACTTGCATATCTTCCAGTTTGTGGGAAATCAGACATATATCATCGGCTAAGTCCAAATCCTCCAAGTTTTTGTGTGAGTCCATTTTAGGCCTGTTTCCCCATTGCCCGTTGTCTGTCGTATTGTCCAATCTACTGCAATCAGGAAAATCATTGGCGATAGTAGACAGCCTTGCCTCACTCCCCTCCTCACTTCTTTGAGGGATTCTGTGAGTTTCCCGTTGTGGATTACTTGGCATGCAGCATTGTCGTATAACTGTTGGATGAGATGTATAATTGTCGATCGGACCCCTTGGTAGTAGCGAAGTAGTTGTCAAATGACCTATCGATCGACGCTGCGTTGTCGAAGGCCTTTTCAATGTCGACGAAATTGAGATAGAGAGGTGACTCCCGCTCCAAGCTTTGCTCAATGATGATCCGTAGTGTGGCGATTTCATCAATACATGACTTGTTTCTCCTGAATCCAGCTTGTTCCGGTCGAAGTTTTTCATCCAGGTTGGCGTGTTTGATTCTCTCCAGGATGATGCGGCTTAGTGTTTTGCTTGGGATGGACAGGAGCATAATTCCGCGCCAGTTTTTGCATTGACTTAAGTCTCCTTTCTTTGGTAGTTTGAATAAGTATCCTTTCTTCCAATCCTCGGGTACTTTGCCCTCTTTCCACACCTTCTCCAGTAGTGGTGTCATCAAGTCCGCTGTTGTCTCTGGGTCCATTTTCAATGCTTCTGCTGGGATTCCATCTGGTCCTGCTGCTTTCCCAGCTTTTAGCATCTTGATTGCATTCAGGACTTCTGATTTCGTCGGGGGGTCAGTGTTCACTGGTAGTTCTACTTCCGTTGTTGGTATTGTTGGGCGCGTTGTAGGTGGCGGACGATTTAGAAGTCTTTTGAAGTGTTCAGCTTAGTGTCTTATTTGCTCCATCTCTTTGGTGATCGACTTTCCATTGTCATCCTTTACTGGTTTAATCTGTGTCGAACTTTTGCCCGATAGGTTCCTAGTTGTTTGGTAGAGTGTGGCGAGGTCTTCTTTACCTGTACTGCACTTCACCAAAATTAGTCCTACAGAATTTCTAGAAGTCTCTAATTGACCAACACATTACTATCGAACAAATTTCCCCAACCAATAAAGAATAAATCACATGACAAGAAAGGTTAAATTTCAAGTCAATAAAAATGATCAATAGATATGTAAATTAGCAACCAATCATGGCAATGGTTGTCAAGAGATACAATAACATCTTTTGTAACGAATTCAAATAGATTCATTTCATATTAAAGCTTTAGCTGAAGTGGTGTTGTCTAGAAGGGGAACAACGAAAGCTTCGTAATTCAGCTAACCAGCTCAAAGAATACAAGTAAATCAAAATCATCCAACTAAGCAACAGATTTTCTTTATTACTGATACAAGTTTTTGAAATCCCCTGATATTAACCACTAGTGTTTGCTAGCCGGATGCAAATGGCTGAAACACCCGATGATTCTTTCACGTGGTCGGCTTCAGGCTCATCAGCGATGTACTTTGTGATACGCCTAGGCTCTGAAAGTCAAAGCAGTTCGAACTACCTGAATTTTCACTAGTTACTTAGGCAAACCGCTAATACATACAGGTAACTAATCAAACAAAAATCCCTACAAAAAATCAATACTTGAAAATTAATCTGATGCTCACTAGTGACTGACCCTATTCAGGCAGTTAACCTGGAGTTCTGGTGAGAATCCGTGACCAGTAGGGTACACCAGGCTAAAGATGAGGCAGTAACTTTGATATGTATCCATACATATATATATATATATGTGTATGGTGGTCTCTCTTTCTGTTGCTCTCTTAGTCTGTGACCATTTAACTTTGATGAACCTGTCTCCTTTAACAATGTATATTCCCCTCATATTATACATAATATGTGTGTTTGTTGACAGTCTGTTATATTTCGCTATGTATATATGGATCGACACTTCATTATAATTAGCCACTGTCTATTGATGTGTTCACACACTTGTTTGGACATTTATTTATATTTTGCTCTCACACACTTGTGTGACATTATTGATTCTCCTTGTGTTTGAAAAATAGAAGTATCATCACAAACCTAGTGGTCTTCTGATTTCCGTCTTTCTTGCTTCAGGACTATTAAATTCTCGACCAGTACACATATCAATAATTTGGCGACGAGTCACATAACAAACTTATCGAAGAAGACATTGATAAGTGGTCGTGCTGTCAGTCATGAATTGGCAGAAAGTTAGAATTCATGGGCTGACTCATGAGCGCTCTACCTCAGCAGATTTTACTGAAGTTGGTTGGCCTCAAGTTATTGAACTTTCCCCATATCTTTCTATTCCCCTTTCTTTCTTATTTATCAATACTCGTTTAAGGTTAACTGCATCAAGTATGCTGATAAAGGCCTTGGACAGACAGCGTTGACCGAGAAGTAATTTGAAAAATCCTGCAACATAGCGCGGTGTACAGTGTCCAAATTTTATTCAACCTCATTCAACAGCTGATTGTATGACAATGCCATGCGCCAGATGACCCACAACGAAAAACTTAGGCAAGCGTTTGAAGTGAAAGGAATACAGGAGTAAGACAAGGCTGCCTATCATCATCGGGGATATTCCTAAACGTGGTAGACTCGATTATGAGTCAGGAGACTGAGCATAGGGAGTTAGAAGACAAGAAAACTTTAGGCCACCGATAAGAAGACTCTAGAAGATCTGGATTTCATGCGTGGATGACTCATATTCGTTTGTTACATAAAATCGAAGACCTACTGGCAAAAACCAACACAAACTGGCTGAAGAGGCAGGCAGTGGAGATAGGACCTGCAGGTGAACACAGAGAAGACGGTGGTGGTGGTGGTGGTAGTGAAGATAATCAAACCACTAACCAACAGTAACAACCAGGACCAACCATCATCAACGGGGAAATATTTAACAAAGGTTACTTTCTTCACTTATCTGGCTAGGAAATATTGTTTCAACTGTAGGCGGAATAGATGAACATGTCAAAGGCCATCCAGAAGCAGAGAAGCAAGGCAAGATACGTCTTCATCAATCTGTAACCAGTTTGGAAATCTTCTGCACTCCACCTCAGCATAAATAACAAGATTCAGATTTTCAACACAGATGTTGAGTCGGTTAGTCACTTCTTCTTCTTCTGTGTGGATAAAATAAACTTGGCAGACGACGCATCAAACGAAGCATTTCCAACAGGCCTATACAACATACTTTTATCAACAGCTGTCACTTTCACTGCCTGACCCCCATAGTGAAGATCAATTGGGTCAGTCAGAGAGAGAAAAATTAGCAATAGGAATCTCTTCAATGGAATAAACCAACCAAGAATATGGAGATATATCAAGCATTCATTAATGGGGGAGGTCATCGAATGACTTTACACGCCACGCTATCTGAAGTAGAATTCCAGTGGGAAGCCACGAGTGTGTCATTTTGAGGGAACATGAAGGAGATTGTGCACAGAGGAGATGAGAGATTATGAGTAGTCATCAACCCGGTTGAAGAGGACAACAGAAAGTAGAACAAAGTGGAGATGTGTTGTTGAAGCTCCCTATATTCTACTGGGGAACCCAAGAGAATAATCCTAATAATAATGCTGATAATATGAAAGTCTCTGTTCCAGGTGTTTTTACATTTGTTTACCGTCATATAAATGCTATAGAGTGAGGAGAATATGCTCTATAGAGAAATTAGAAGAAGAATCCGAATTTCTGTAAAAGATGTTGGATAGAAATGGGTACTTTCAAAGGTTCATCAACAAATATGGAAGATCTGAAGTCACAAATGTAAAACAAATCACAGCGGATAAAAAGCCAATCTACATTCAGCTTGATTATAAAGGTGTAAACATTGCAGCGATGATCAACAGAAGGCTGAGTACATCACTAGCCAGAGCCTATCCTGCAGCTAAGTTCGTTCCCGTCTATCGAACAACTTGTTCTTTGATGCAATCGAAAATCGATAGATATCCTTCTCATGTTAACTCCAACTGTATATACAAATTTACATGTATCTGAGGGAGCGCTTATATTGGAAGGACAGAAAGAAGGGCATATCTACGATTTTCTAGACATGTACCAAAAAGCTTACGTCTAAAGGGAACAAATGCTTTAAACAGTGCCATCGCAAGGCATCTTCTCGACAGTGGTCATGAGGTGAACGTCGAAAAGTCGTTCAAAATTAGCAAAATGCATAAGAGCTCAATTCTCCTTAACTTTGCTGAAGCCATTTCCATCAAGTGCCTGAAACCTGATCTATGCATTCAGAAAGAAGCGGTTATCAGTCTTTCTTTCCCAACCTGGTGACTGGATATTTTTCATTTCTCTTTCATCTGAATGCGAAATGCTGAAAAGTTTCCATTGTGTATGATTATTATTGTTCGGAATAATGTTTAGTTTTATATATATATATATTGTATTATTAGTGTATGCTTATATTGATCGATTGATTTTTGTTTAAAATGAACTCTGTACAAGTATGTTAAAATTGTTTCTGTAGATATACTTAATAATGACTGTGGCCTGTAAGCAGCTGACGAGAAGGCAACGAAATAAGCAATGGTGGTACCATTTTATTCTGCTAAAACTGAAGTTCTTGTTTTGTTCAAATAGTTTTCCACCTGAAGTTAAACCATGATTTTATGCAAATAGACTCAAATTGACATATACATATATATATGCGTTCGAATGTCTAATGTATAGGGAAACTGTCTTAAAATAATTTCACAATTCATCAAATAGTGGATGGTGAATGAAAACAGGGGGAAGAATTTATGTTATTTGTCAAGTGTTGGTTTACGGGTATTTGATTGGCTACAGGATTGACGACGAGGTGACATCAGCTAGAGAATTAATGGAAAACCAGTACTAGAGTTTGGGACTCTTCATCAGTACGCACCCACTGCGAGGGTTCAAACCCAGGACCTTCCGGTTATAAGGCAAGCTGGCTCGTATACGATTCAGCCAATAGGATCTGACCCAGTGGCTATTCCATGAATTCCAACTTCTACCAATTAGTGATTTAGCGCGACTTGCACCAACCAATGTCATCGGCGGGAAATCCATCCTCACTCCCAACTGGAGAGACCTAACTGACCACGACTTCTCATTAAAACTCCAGGAAACTCCATCCTGTAGCCAGTAGTCACTAGTGAGCATCAGATTAATTTTCAATAGTTTTTTTGTAAGGATCAGATTTGTTTTTCAAGTGAGTCCTGTCGATGATTCTCAAGCACTAGGATGAAACAGCTGGCTGCCCATTATTCCCTGGTTTTCAGAGGTTCTCTAACTGACATCAATCCATGGTCAAGCACAAAAAATATTATTATTTAACCAGTTGGGCTTACCTTTTTCGAGAAAGCTTTCTTTCTAACCCCAGGTCCTATAGGCTGTTGTTTCTTAATATTCGTTTGTCCTGGTGTTGTTTCTGTTGTCTGTGGGCCATCACGTAGATCATCGTCATCATATCCGTCAGCATCTGAAAAAGAATTTAGTTGACAAATTTAGCAGTAAGACAAAACTGCCTACTATTACCGGTGATATCCCTGGCAGTGGTGGAATAAGTCATGCAACCGACCATGGAGAAGGAAAATGAGAGAGATAGAGAGAAAACGGACACACGTTGAACCAACATAATTGCGGTGAGGGCTGGCTGCTAGCCAAAATTGGTAGACAGTAATTTACGTCAATGTGTACGTGCTCAATATTGGTCATGAGAAAAATAAGAACAAAGACTGACTCAACAACCAATCACAGCAGATTTTGCGTAGGCGGATAAAATTTGCAGATAGATAATCTGAACTTCAAGAAACGGACACTAAGAGTTGAAAGATTAACGGTCAGCGAGAAATCACCAATCAGAAGACTGTGTTTGTTTCCTTAAAATAATCTATAATAATGTACGTGAAAATCCCCAAATATGTGTTAATTTCCTTAATAAACGATTTGTTGACTGGTCCTTGTCTTCTGTTGTTACATGATGACTCCAGGTCTTGGATTAGCGTATGATTTAATGTACCATGTTACGATTTGCAGACGAAAACTGACAAGCTGACAGACACGAACTCAGATGAACATAGAGAAGACAGAGGTGACGAAAATACCCAGGTGCTCGAGTGGAACTAAAATGGGAGGTGAAGACTTGAGTATGAGTACAGCTGTAACATGGCGGAGATTATAAGAGGACACTTGTGGAGCTAGCTAAACCGCAGAGCGAAACGGCAATATGCTATAGAAGACCCATGTCACCATAGGAACATAAAAGAACAGTAGTACAATGAAACAATTGATTCTCATCAACAACTTAGTACTTTTTGTAAGTTGAGTCAGGTCTAGCTGGATGCACAAAGTACCATTCTATCTACAATTTACTTCAAGAATAACGACATTTGGAGTACTCCCTGGTTTTCAGTAGTACTCCAACTGATATCAATCCGTGATCAACTTGTAAAGACAAAGCTAACCCTCACAGATCAAACTATAGAAAATAGAATATCACAGTTTCATTTCAACATTCATTTCTTCAGGTTAACCAAACAATGACAAGTATATGGTAGGCTCGTTAGTTGCATTTTTCATTGCATTCTTGGGTCAAGTTAAACTTTAAGCACCACTAGCTACCAATCAACGAATGACCCTGAATGTTCCAATTAAGTTTCTTGAACATGAGTTCACGGTTGTATAGCGCTTGATTCGTATCAAATGAAGTTATGCTTGCAGTTAGATGAGGAATAAGGTTTTGCAGTATTGCCTGGATTTAGGATTGCTTAGGAAGGAGAGACGTCGCCTCATGTAAAATGGAGAGAATTACTTCGTTGTTAGGCAGAAAATTTATCGTCGTACACGTGGGCAAAACTGTGTTACTGAAGAAAAAATACAACCGTGGTCGTGAACGAGCCAGCAATGTTTGGGTGATCCGTTTATATGGCACCTCCCTGCGGAAAGGATTCATGGAGAGAATACCAGACAGAAAGTCTACTACCTTAGTACCTATTGTCACTCGACCTGTGAAACAAGGATCCATTGTGCATATTTATGAATGGAAAGGTTATAACTCGCTGTCATCTCCTGGATATATTCATCACAGAGTGAACCACTCTAGGGATTTTGTGGATCCAATTACAGAGGCACACACCAATTCTATAAAAGGATTTTTAGGAAGATTAAAAAATAGGATTAGGGCTATTAATGGATCACAAAAGGATCTCATTTATAATCATTTGGATAAATAGATGTTTCTATAGTTTGGTTTGTAAGGATTAGTTATGTTTTACGGGTTGATCACAGATTGATATCAGTTAGAGAACCATTGAAAACCAGGGAGTACTGGATAGCTGTTGCTTCATCCTAGTTTGGGAACCATCGGCAGTACGCACCCACTGGGATTCGAACCTAGGACCTTCTGGTTACAAGGCAAGCTCGTATACCAGGTCCTAGTTTCTAATCCCAGTGGGTGCATACTGCCGATGATTCCCAAACTAGGATGAAACAGCAGCTATCCAGTACTCCCTGGTTTTCAATCCGTGATCAACCCGTAAAACATAAATATATGTGCAGAATATGGTGTAACGTTTCCATTGACTCTCTCATGCTAAACTGGGAGATGTTTCTGTCACATGCTACAGAAAGATACCCTATGTAACAGTTTTTATGCTTTTTTCCATAAAAATACGGTTTCCCTAATCAAAAGTCCCTCTTTCATGTGATTGGTCCGTTGAAGGACGTTCGCTGATTGGTAGTTAGTGGTGCTTAAGTTTAACTATGCCGGTCACATTGCCCCTCAGTGCATATTTATGTGCAAAGTTATGGTTCAATGGTCTGGGAACTTGACATCCTACCACTGGGTCACAGATTCAAAATACTATCTGAGGTTAAGACAGCCAAGTGGTATCGTTAACGTTCACACAATAGATAATAGACTTACAAATATATTGTAACAACAGAAGACAAGGGCGAAGCAACAGATCGTTTTATTATGAAAATCAACACGTATTTATACATATTTCACATACATTATTATAGCTTATGCAAGTAAACAAGCGCAGTCATCTGATTGGTTGCTTATCAGAAGTTAGGCAGACAAACGCAGGCTTCGGATTGGTTGTTTCGGGATTCCTCGACAAATAGAGTTCTCTATCTGCGAATCATATTTTGCCACGTTAACTTTGCTGTGATTGGTTGTTGAATCAGCCTTGCTCATATTTTCTCACGGCCTGCTCTCACCACAATATTAGTTTACTTTTGTTAAACACTTTATACAGAGTGTACTTTTCATCAGAATTTTAGTGATTACGTTCAACTAAAAGTTCATGGCCGTAGATAACTAAATATGAAAATATCTGTGTACAGGCAATATGCAATGGTGTGTGTGTGTATATGTGTAAGGATAAACACTTGTAAATCATTTGTTAGTCTCTCAATAAGAACATATAGACAGTCGGTGATTTAGATCAAGTATGATTAATTAGTGATACATTTGGGGCATCATAGCAGCTTGATAACTAGACAAAAATTGAACGCTACTGTTAAAAAGACATGTTATTCAGCTAATATCATAATAACTGAGAATGTGAAGCTAATATATCCATCCATCTATGCCCTTTGGACATGCAAAAAATGATGTCACATCTTTCGATAAAGAAAGGAAGACGACATTTGCAGTATAAAATGATAGCGTCATTCTATTTCACAGGTTCTCATCAGCTGCACACCACTACCTGAAATTACAATGCTCATATAGGTGATGATAATAACATACTTAATGTTTAAGTGGTAGTAGAGAAGAGGGAATGACTATAAAATTCACGCATCCAAAATGTAAGCATCACAATTTTTAGTTTAAGATTTCATAATGAATTTATTCGCTTTCTGTACTGGTCGAGAATTTAATAGTCCTGACGCAAGAAAGACGGAAATCAAAAGACCACTAGGTTTGCGATGATACTTCTATTTTCCAAACACAAGGAGAATCAATAATGTCACACAAGAGTGTGAGAGCAAAAATATATGAATGTCCGAACAAGTGTGTGAGCGAATATTCCAAATGAACAAATCAATAGACAGTCTTAACATGATTGACTACTTATAAATGAATATCGATCCATATATATCTAGCGAATATAACAGACTGTCAAACAAACACACATATTATGTGGATATATATCACTTTCAAAGTTGAAAAGAGGGGGGAGGGGTAAGACAGAAAACAGAAAAAACTGATTAACAGAACAGTGTTAGCTTGTAGGTTAACATAGCAACTCAAGAAACAAAAGCGGTTACAGTTTATGAGATTATGATTTGTTAAGTGAGTTGAGATCACTGAGAATTAGATGACTAATTAATGTAGTCAGAGTCAAAATTCAGTTACCAAGGGAGTGAGAGGTTAATCACACTCTCATTCTGTAAGCATAAGTCTGGTTTAAGTCGTTTGATTGCGATCGCTTCGGTAAATTGTAGTAAATTTGCTATCCTTTATCTATTTGATACTTTGAAAGACTTGTAAATCCCTAAGAGATGTCCGGTATCGACAGTGTGTCTGGTAATTGCGCTCTGAGAATATTTGCTTCCTTTTAGGCAGAGGTTTCTTGGAATATGTTCAGAAAACCAGATAGAAGCCCTTCTTTCCGTCCTTCCAATGTACTTTCTCCCGCAAGTGCACATAAATTCATAGACGCAGTTGGAGGTGACATCAGCACGGTATTTACCCCAGTTTTGAGCGGCTTACAGAAGAAGTAGTGCTGTAATCTTAATCTTATAAAATCATAATCTCATAAACTGTAACCGCCTCTGTGTTTTTGAGTTCCTGTGTGAACCTACAGGCTAACACTGTTCTGTAAATCAGTTTTTTCTGTTTTCTGTCTTACCCCTCCCCCCCCCTCTTTTCAAATTTGAAAACGTATAAATTGATGATGAAAACTTAAACTAAAAACATTGTAGTGCTTCCATTTTGGATGAGTCAATTTTATAATATCTCTTGTCTACTACCACTTAAACATTAAGTATGTTATTATCATCATCTATATGAGCATTGTAATTTCAGGTAGTGGTGTGCAGCTGATGAGAACCTGTGAAATAGAATGACGCTATCATTTTATACTGCAAATGTCGTCTTCCTTTCTTTATCGAAATTTATCAAGGGAACCAAATATATGATGTCACATCTCATTGTATTTACCAATTTGAATATACGTGAGGACAAACATCTATAGGGAGGACTCATCGATCTCTGCAAGTAACGGTTGCTTTCACAGCATATTCTTAAATGACTCCAGAAGCAAATTGAATCTTCATAAGCCATTAATTGTGCCAACAGGAAACCTAACTCCTCCAGTGCGAAACATATTATAGAGACAGGACATCAAATTGATATTTACACATCTTTTAAACCTATCTATAGAATGTGTTTGGCGGAGGGGATATACTAAAGTTTTTGGGAGTCCTAGCTGGCAATCAAGAACTTTAAACCACCTTTATGCGTTCAAAACAATTCGTCAACACACTAAACCTTCCTTGGTAAGCTTTGTTTTGCTAACAGCTAGAGGAGATGAAATATTACCTCTGTTATTTCGTTTAGTGGTCTTCATTGTTATTTTGACCTTCAATATGTCCTTTTAACTTGACCTAAGTCTATTTTTTTCACCTCTTACCTCTCTATTAATTTCATATATATTTCTATGACAAGTCCGTGTGCGATCAGATTGTTCGAAATGTGTTGTGGGCGCAAATACGTTACACGATTCAGACAAATTACGTCTTCTTATTGCTTTATCTAATATTCCTAAGTTAGATAACGAGTTGGTTCGGATTCCTTCCTGTACCTTTCAAACTGCTAAAGATTTATGTATTACATATGGAGATGCTAACAGTGAATACTCTGCTCGTCAGTGCCTGATGTCATGCTTTCTAAAGTCGAAAATACGAGTGTTCATGGAAAGCAATCCAAACTGTCGTCCACAGGTAATAGAATGCAGCGAGAGATCAAAAACATTAAACCGTGTTTTTCCTGTGGAAAGTTACATCTACGAAGCACTTGCCGTTTTCGGGGTGCTAAGTGTCATAAATGTGGTAAAGTTGGACACACCAAGACTGTTTGCAGAAGTTCGAATAATTATGTTACTCAGAATTCTTATAATTCTCCCAATGTGTCTAGTAAAATGGAGTCAAGGTGTTTTTCAAATTTTCAAAATACTCAATCTCATCCAATGAAAACTTTCACTACAAGTTCATTACAAGTCCCGTGTTTTTAAAAATGAGGTAGCCGAGTTACGATGCTATCTATCTTAATTACCACAGTTTCTGGCCTGTTCGGTACAAAAGAGGCTTAGTAAGGTGCCTCTTCAGTAGAATCTGACGAATATGCACTGAAGACACGCTTAATGAAGAAGAAAGAATATTGACACAAACTCTAGTTGATAACAATTATCCAGACAAATTCATCAGGAGATATAAAGTACCTCAAGCTACCCTATATGGGGGATTACAGCAGCTTGATAACTAGACAAAGACTGAATACTGCTGCGGTTAAAAAGACTTTTTATGCAGCTAATATCATAATAATAGAAAATGTAAAGTTATTATATCTATCTAAGCCCTTCGAACATGCGAAAAATGACGTCACATCCCACTGTATTCACCAATTTGAATGTACGTGTGGACACACATACATAGGGAGGACTCACCGATCTGTGCAAGTAAGGGCTTCAGAGCATATTCCTAAATGGCTCCGGAAACAAATGGAATCATCAGAACCTATTAACGGTGAGAACAGGAGACCTAGCTCTTCGATTGCGAAACATATTATAGAGACAGGTCATAAAATTGATGTTAACAGATCTTTTAAACCTATCTATAAAACGTGTTTGAGGCGTATCCTAAAGTTTGTAGAAGCCCTAGCAATTAGAAAGTTCAAGCCACCTTTATGCGTTCAAAAACAATTTGTCATCACATTAAACCTTCCTTGGTAAATTTTGTTTTGATACCATAGCAGATGTACTATGTTACCTCTGCTATTTGGTTTAGTGGTCTTCATTGTTATTTTGACCTTCAATATGTCCTTTTAACTTGATCTAAGTCTATTTTCCTACCTCTTAACTGTTTACTAATTTCATATATATATTCCTATGACAAGTTCCTGTATGTGTGATCAGATTGTTCGAAATGCATTGAGTAAATACAACATTACACGATTCAGACAAATTACGTCTTCTTATTGCCTTGTCAAAATAATTATTATTATACTAATAATAATAGCCTTGTATAGAGTTATCAGAAGATAGTCTTTTGTGAAAACCTTGTTATGCGTTTTCGTGTAGCACTTCAAACAATCTGGTCATACATTTACTGGTTAAATCAGTTTGTGTGAAAAATTAAAGGTGAATTAAAATATTATAATTAAGGGCTTAAAATTCTGTCTGGAAGGTAATTATTTTACATTGGAAGAGAATTTATATAGACACATAAATGGTGTTGCTAGGGATTCACCAGTTTCCCTAATAGTCACTGATCATTTCATGATTGCATTCGATTAGAACATCTCAAATATACTCACGCCTAAAATAAGGCTGAGATTCTGTCGATGATGTGAGCCGGTGGCACACCGGTTAGGACGTTCGCCGACCATGCACATGATCCGGGTTTCGATCCCCGGTCACTGGAAGCACTCCTTTACCTTGCTAAGCCAGAAATAATGCTGGTAAAGAGGAAAGGTTGGGCATGAGGCTAGCAACCCAATCCTGTAAAATAAGCACCGCTAGAGAAACTTCAAGCCACTAGCTTGAAGCCCTATGTTCCGCTGGGGAACATGAAGGAAATAAAACAACTGTTGATGATACTTTTGTTGTATCCAAACGAGATTTACACAATTCACTTTCGCAGAAATTGAACAGTCCTTCTCCCAACATCCAGTTGCCTTTGAAAGCAGAATCAGACGTCGGTGAACTACCATTTTTAGACTGCCCACTTACGAGGAGGGAAAACGGTCATTTTAGTTTATCTATATTCAGGAAGAAAATACACTTCAACAACAACAACAAATATTTAGATCTCGGATCATCACACTCCATTAGCGCAGAAGCTCCAGTTGGTTCAAATCTTTATTAGACGAGCACACTCTCTGATAACCGATGAGAAGAAAGAAGAAGAAGAAGAAATATTGAACATTACTGAAATTCTCAAGAAAAATAACTATCCAAAGCACTTTATCCACAAAACCAATACTGACAATACATATGGTTGAAAACGTATTCCAAAGACATCGGCCTGAACAGTTGTCATTCCACATAGATCAGAAATGTCAGACGATAGATATCAGAAAAGTGCTCATTAAGGTCGACGTAAGAATCTTCTGCAAAACACCAAACACACTGCGAAGCAAACTTGTCCAAATATAAGACCATATCTCTAAGGATTCCTATTATGTACTCGTCGCCAAATTATTGTTATGTACTGGTCGAGAATTTAATAGTCCTGACGCAAGAAAGACGGAAATCAGAAGACCACTAGGTTTGCGGTGATACTTCTATTTTCCAAACACCAGGAGAATCAATAATGTCACACAAGAGTGTGAGAGCAAAATATATATGAATGTCCGAACAAGTGTGTGAACAATCAATAGACAGTCTTAACATGATTGGCTAGTTATAATGGAGTATCGATCCATATAAACATGGCAAAATATAGCAGACATGTCAACAAACACACATATTATATATACTATAAGAAGAATATACATTGTTAAAGGAGACAGGTTCATCAAAGTGAAATGGTCACAGACTAAGAGAGCAACAGAAAGAGAGAGCATCATATATATATATATATATATATGGATAAATATCAATTCCCGCTATAATTGTGTCTATGAAATAAAATCCTTGGAATGTGGTGCGATTTACACCGGACAAAAATCACCAGAGAGAAACCAAGATCAGAAGAAATGAACACCGTAGAGCCGCCTCTGTTCGACTACTGAGAAATCCACTTGAACTAGAAAAGCTTGATAAATCATCAGCCAGAGGTGGTTTACACCCTATACCATAGAATCGGGTCACCAAATTGATTTTGACAATATTGAAATCATCATCCACAGAAATTTCAGATATCACAAAGGACACCTAATATCATCAGACGTACTTCATATCATCCAGTGGAATACATATTGTCTGAATAGGAATGATGGACTAAAACAGAATTTGACCTGATTACAACAAGCCCACCAGTCTCCATGAAGTAAATAAGTCAACACGAATGTGATAGGCAATTTCACCATGTAAACACACACCTTTTGCAATTTTACACGCTTATTAAATCCAACAATCCACAGTTAGTTTTATTATGTTTATCAATTGGCCAATTTGACAACGCAAAAATGTCCTCACGCTGAGGAAGGATGATTAAGTTGTTATATATATATAAGCTGAGATTTTGTAAATTCTTCTGGTTTAGAATTACTACTTTGATAAAGCTATTAGTTAGAATTCATGGGCCATTGAATCGGGTCCCAGTGATTTAATATTCTATAAGCTCGCCTTGTAACCAAAAGGTCCTGAGTTCGAGCCCCTGTGGCGGGTACGCACTGACGAAGGGTCCTAAACTAGGCTGGCCAAACATTTGGCTGTCCAGTACTCCCTGTTGGTTTTCCAATAGTTTTCTGGCTGATACCAGCTCATGATGAAATCTCCTAAATAATCAAAGCTATTAGCAGCAGCAGCATTAAACAGTGAGACGTCAGTAGGAGCAACGATATCGTTTTCTCTTTTACATTCATTGGGAGTTACATAACTCCTAGAATAAGCCAATCAGAATAGGTAAAATGACACAATATTTAAGAATATGATGGATCACCAGTGACGTAATTTTTGGCAGTATAATCAAAAAGGGATTATTAAGTGTTTTAACTTTCTTGTTTGAAATGTATGCGCCTATATAATAATGAAACTTACCTTTCCAGTTTTTGTTATGTTGTGGGGGTGATTCAGATTGTCTCTGTCGGCTACCAGCCAAAATTGGTCCTCTGTGATCAGCGCTAATGTTGTACAGAATGGTAAAAATTCAATACATGCATGTAACTGAATTAATTATCCTCAGTGTGACATAAAAACAAAGAATTCAACGCAAAAATTTCTCCCTTCGACGATTTAATTTTCCCAGCTTCACAATCGTATATACATGAATTACAATAGACAATAACAATCTTTATTAACCTTTATTTTTTATTTTTTTATTTTTGATTACAGCTTCATTCCACACTGTATTTTTTGTACAGGTATGGAATTTTCAGCATGGATATCGGTAGCCCAAATTTTGCAGGCCAACCATAGATATCAGGTGTGTGTGTCGGCAGGGGATCGAACCTCGGACCATGTGCATGGTCGACGAGAGTCCTAACCACTGTGCCACCGACGCCCACATTCAAGGGTGACTAGATTATGCAGTTGACAGCTCAAAGACTTCGGTTAGCTATCAAACGCACATTCTACGCCGCCACATCTCTTTTTCTCACTTGCCGAACATTTTCGATCCCTGTACCTACGATTAAAGGACGAAATTCTGTGGACTCTACTTCAAACTGTATCTACATGTTCATCTGCAGCTGCGGTGACACACACTATATAGGCAGAACCAACAGAATGTTCCAATGTCGTCGAAAAGAACATGTTCCAAAATGGCTACTATATCATATGGAGAATCCTAACGCGATTAATCTTAATAGAAATCCAGCATGATCCATTGCAAAACACTTATTAATGTCTGGTCACAAAATCGATATTCATGACTGTTTCACAATTATTTCACATAACTCTAATTCAAGGTTATTTAAGGCGATGGAAGCACTTTGGGTGATTAATCACATACAGTCTAAACTGTGTGTACAAAAATCAATAGACTTCAATCTTCGCCTACCCTGGACTGCATGACCTATTTAAATATGATTGGTCATTAGTATGTACTTTGAGTAATTGTCATGAATTTTATTTTATCATCGTTAACCATGTTAGTTGTAAAGTGGTTGTAAAGAAACTACGAAATGACGATATCATCTCGTGAAATTTGTCTTCTTAATGCCTTATTCAAATAACAATCAGATGTATATCATTTAGAGAACCATTGAAAACCAGAACTGGAGTACTGGACAGTCAGCTGCGTCATCCTAGTTTAGAAGTCATCGGGAATACTCACCCACCACCGGGGGTTCGAATCCAGTGGGTAGTCGCGCTAAATGCATCACGAATTGGTAGAAGTTAGAATTCATTAGTTGGCCATTGAATCGGGTCCCAGTGGCTGAATGGTATATTTTTTATTTATTTTTTTTATTTTTTTATTTTTGATTACAGCTTGACCCTCATACCGTACTTTTGGTAGAAGTATGGAGTTTTCAGCGTGGATATCGGTAGCCCAAATTTCGCACGCCGACCATAGATATCAAGTGTGCGTCGGCGAGGGCTCGAACCCCGGACCATGTGCATGGTCAACGTGAGTCCTAACCACTGTGCCACCGATGCACAGCTAGCTTGTCTTGTAACAGAAAGGTCCTGGGTTCGAACCCCCCAGTGGTGTGTGTGTACCGCTGATGAATCCCAAATGAGGCTGGCGAAACAGCTGTCCTGTACTACCCCGTTTTCAATGGTTCTCTAACTGATATCGATCCGTCCTCAAACTCGTAAAAGCAAATCTAATCCTTACAAACCAACTACAGAATATAACAATCAGTTTTCTTGTGTGTGTGTGTGTGTATGTGTGTGTGTGTTAAAGTTTGACACTGAGTGGAAATCCTATACGTGAGTTGATAATATTGGTGTATAGGATTATGAGTCACAATTGATTAGATATATGGCTGAATAGCTAAATAAATAGATAGAGATCAACCTAAAGTTCATTAGACAACATGTGTGAGATCGATGAGCGAAAAATAAAGCACATTTGGAAATGTGAATATGTGAATATAATATGATGGAGACGACGTAGGATGAGTGAAATCTTGTCAAAGTAGTAGACTAGATAAAATGTTAGATAGAATAAAATAAGATAAAGTGAAATGAAATAAAATAAAAATGAAACATTGAATTGAATTTTTGATTTTCCCGTCGACTGATTGGACCGAAGTGCTCGGTCTCAGGTTGACATGTCGGCTTCTTGTGCAGATGCTTCGACAATGTCTGAACATTTAATTAGTATACAATTGGTGGATGGTGACTAGCAGTGGAATCCAGCCAGGATGCGCATTTCGTCCTATTCGGGACTCGTCAACTGGGTGTACCTGCATTTCTCAGTGAGTGATGATGTTCCCACTGAGGCTCGAACCCAGTGCCCATAGTTTCAAACGCCAAGTGGCCCTAGTGGTCTAGTGGATAACGCTTTGGCGTTTGAAACTATGTGCACTGGGTTCGAGCCTCAGTGGGACCATCATCACTCACTGAGAAATGCAGGTACATCCAGTTGACGAGTCCCGAATAGGACGAAATGCGCATCCTGGCTGGATTCCACTGCTAGTCACCATCCACCAATTGTATAAAAATGGAACATATCGAATAGTTCCATATGGAAAGGACACAGCTGAACAACTTCAAAAACTATTTGCTGCATATAATATTAAAGTCTATTTTGAAGCCCTCTGACTTTCTAGAGAAAACTTTCGTGCATGTCAAAGATATAGTTTCCAAAATACGACAAAGTAATTGTGTCTATCAGATAAAGTGTTCAGAATGTGAAGCTTGCTATCTATAAAGGAGATCAGTAGACAGGTGAAGGTCAGAGTGAATGAACATTGACTATGCACGAAACGTCCACCTAGAAATGAAGTAGAATTAAAAAGTCTAAAGAAACGGTCGACTATAACAATGCATGAGATAGACAGTGGACAATGTCGAAATTCCAATAAAAAGATTTCATCATTCACATAAAGAAAGGTTGAGGTCACTCTTAAGCCTTGGACATTTCAACCACATCGAATGCAGTAAGTAGGAGAGAAGGGATAGACCTATCACCTAACCCATATGGCGAACTCTAATGAAACAAGATAGATGAAAAAACAGCAAAGAGCTCTGTGAACCTCCATGGCCTTTAAAAAAGGTATTATCATGTTTATCACAAGTGAATTAACGTGTTTTCCATATGACAAATAACATACACTCACACACGCTCATACACAAAATATGCAAAATAGCAATGTGTCATTAGTGATTACAAATATATGTGATGACTCCTTACATATTTCTATTGGTACAAATGTCCATGGACAAATGGTCTTCAAATAAACTGACTTCAATTTATCTAAAAGGTTTTTTACTACATATTTTGGTAATTAATAAACTCCGAATAATTCTGCTGCTGAAGAAGCTGTAATGGACTACACAGCGAAACGTTCAGAAAATATAGATCTTGTTTTGATTTTTACTTAAACACGCTGGGATTAATTTAAATAATTTATAATAAGAAATGGAACATGGAACAAAGTTGTTGTTATGTTAATTCCGTAGTAAAATCAAGACCATGGGGTGACGAAAAAGATATTACATATTGTTTTTGTGCACAAACTTCTGGCTTTTCATTATGTACTGCCAAAGTCTCTGTGATACAAAGCAAACGCAGCGTATCCCTTTCGGCATACCTTACCGGACTTTTTAGGCCATATTAAATAATGTGTCAGATGCTGTGTGGCCAGTATGTGCGTCGGTGGCACAGTGGTTAGGACTCTCGCCGACCATGCACATGGTCCGGGGTTCGAGCCCTCGCCGACGCATACCTGATATCTATGGTCGGCCTGCGAATTTTGGGCTACCGATATCCACGCGGAAAATTCCATACTTGTACCAAAAATACGGTGTGGAATCAAGCTGTAATCAAAAATAAAATATGTTGTAATATCGATGGATTAATACCTCTACGCTCCCCTCCTTTGCTCAGCCAACCTGGGAGGTGTTCAGCTAGAACACAGCGGGATATGTTTCTCAACGAACGCCCTATGTACCAGCAGATGAACATTTAAATATACATAGAATTAGACAATCAAGATAACATTTCTTTAACATTAAGGCTCACCAGTGGACAACTAGACTGGGTTATTTGTAAAAAGGCAGCAAAGAATGTTTTTCTCAATGATCTCATCAGACGATTTTTAAGTATCTCACTTACAATGTCACCCTAAATTCTAAGTTTAGCTGCAACAGAATTTTAGCTGCCTTGTCCCTCTCTGTATTTCTTCCACCTACTTTGCTATTGGCCCTTCTATGAAGGTTTCTTTCACTTGTTTGAGTTCATCTTCAACACTATTTTCACTACACATTCTCCGTCTAATAAAGTATAATTATATTTTAATAGTTTACACACAAATATAATTATACTTTATTTGATCTAATCCACAATGCTCAAACGTTTTACTGATATTAACATTCTCCGTCTCTGTCTAAAGGGATGAAACTGTGGGAAATGGTCAGTTGTCCTGTCCACATCGATTTCTTGTAAATAGATCTCAAAAACCCATCAGCTCTCCTTTGGAGTAGCACGTTTAGGAAAAAATAATTTTCCTCAATTTCTTTTTCTAAGGTAAACTGAGCCTGAATAGCTCAATGGTTACGTCTGTGACTGCAGCCGGAACTGGGTGATGCGGGTTCGAATCTGTGCGTCGATGGCACAGTGGTTAGCATGCTCGCCGACCATGCACATGGTCCGGGGTTCGATCCCCGGCCGACTCACTCCTTTACCTCACTTACCCAGTAATAAGATTGGTAAAGAGGAAAGGTTGGGCATGAGGCTAGCAACCCCATCCTGTAAAAGTAAACACTGCTACAGAAACTTCAAGCTTCCAGCTTGAAGCCCTATGTTCCACTGGGAACGTAAAGGAAATAAAAAAAGAAAAAAAAGGTGAACGGGATAGCACGATGACTGTTATTGAATATTTTCAGAATGTAACCCAAGTTTCAGCTCTCATCGCATATAATGAACCTGTCATCTACATATCCCTTGTAGAAGTTAAGCTCCACTTTATAGCTGGTGTGGAGAGTACTGCCATCTATATCAGACAGAAGAAAAAATTCTGCCAGCAACGGAGCAATTGGCTAACCCATTGTTGCCTCATCTTTGTATTTATAGATTTTGTTGCTAAAAAGAAACTGGATATTCAGAGTACATTGAATTGTGAGCTCTTTTAGATGTGGTGTGAACATTCTTTCATTTATATAATATAAGTCTATGTAATTACAAATGAAGTATACAGTTTCATTTTCTATAGTTTGGTTTGTAAGGGTTAGTTATGTTTTTACGAGTTGATCACAGATTGATATTAGTTAGAGAATCATTAAAAATCAGTGCTGGAGTATTGTACAGCAGTTTCATCCTAGTTTGGGAATCATCGCCAGTACCCACTCATTGGGATTCGAACCCAGGACCTTTCGGTTACATCACAAGCCAGCCTGTATACCATTCAGCCACTGGGACCCGATTTAATGGCCAACCAATGAATTCTAACTTCTACCAATTCGTGATGCATTTAGCGCGACTACCACTGGGTTCGAACCCTCGGTGGTGGGTGCGTACTCCCGATGACTTCCAAACTAGGATGACACAGCTGGCTGTCCAGTACTCCAGTTCTGGTTTTCAATGGTTCTCTAAATGATATAGATCTGATTGTTATTGTCTATTGAAATTCATGTGTATATACGACTGTGCAGTTATGAAAATGAAATCGTCGAAAAGAGAAATTTCTTAGCTAAATTCTTTGTTTTTAAATATGAAAACAATTTTCGAAATTATATCTGGATGATACAGCTTTTTCATTTTAAGTGGTTAGGTTCATCACTAAGTGAATTATTCCATTCCTTACACAGTCTTGATTACAGAACAAATTAATTTTTGAATCGAATCAACTGAATATAAGATTAGAGGTAGATGTAGGACTAATAAATAAAGCAGGCTAAGATAGTATTAGGTTACAAGAATTATTAATGTAATAGGCAAGATTGAAAATGAGATGAAAGTCTGTGACTCGACTAACTGAAACACATTGGTGGTCCAGTAGCAGAATATCTGTCGACCACGCACATGGTCTGCCGCTCGACTCCGACAGACAAACTCCTAAACCTCTTCTAGCCAGAGAGAAATTTGGGATAGAGGTGACGACCATCACTGTGCCACTAACAAAACTGTCACAAGTGAAACTTCAAGGCTCAAGTTTAGAATGCAAAAGAAATCAACAGCTAGTTGGGCAGTGAGACCCAATTGTTAATCAACTCACCACTTTATTTCAGATGCTATGGATAATTCCTAGTCGACATGTATATGAATGGTACACTACCATCCGTATCATATCACACTATCTGTCCAAGTGGTTCTTCTCCTGTGATCCGATGTCTATCCATTTTCAGTTCAGGATTTCATCATGAGCTGACATTAGTTAGAGAACCATTGGAAAACCGATAGGGACTACTGGACAGCCAGTTTGGGATTCTTCATCAGTACCCTCTGGTTAAAAGGCGAGCTCGTATACCGTTAGACCACTGGGACCCGATCCAATGGCCCATGAATTCTAACTTCTGCCTATTCACGACATAGCGCAACCCATAGTCAATGTCTTCAGCGAGTATTTATCCTCACATGGGCCATTGGATCGCGTCCCAGTGGCTCCTGAATGGCATACGAGCTACCTCACCTTGTAACCGGAAGTTCTTGGGTTCGAATCCAGTGGCGATGATTCCCAAACTGGGATGAAACAGCTATCCAGTACTCCCAGTTGGTTTTCCAATGGTTCTCTAACCGAGATCAGCTCATGATGAAATCCTGTAACCAATCAAATTCCTACAAACTAACACTTGATTATTATTTTCAGTTCAGGTATTTCATAAGATTTTTTAAAAAACGCAGGAGAAATTCCTAATCATTATCAAACTTCCTTATTTTCGAGTATTTCAGACACAGTAAGGTCGCACGCATAAAAAACAATCTCTCAAGTGCTGATTTCCGTGGATTCAACTGGTTTTGGCAAATCATCGCTTAGATGATCCAGGTACTGCTGAATAATTGTTTCACCCCGGTTCGGTACTCTTCAGTGGTATGCATCAATGACTTGTCTGGAAATAGAACCGAAAGCTTCCAGTTTATAAGCCGAGCTCATAACCATTTGTCTTTTGCGACATAAACCAGCTGAGCTCTTCAGCAGTTCACATCGTGAAGATCCTGCGTTAAATCCCTGATGAATTCGCTGATAAATGTCGTTTCCTGACAAAACCTACACTAACATCAAGTAGATGTATCATAACAAGTTGAATAAATAGAAATAACCGTAAGCATTTCATTCTAGTAGTAACTTTAAGACAAGCAACGACTGCTTTTTCTCATTTGTTGCCTGTTTTAAATAGGAAGAAAACGGTTAAATGGCTCTTAAGACTCTTCTAAAAATGTCTACTTAGTTATTTAGACTTTTTGTTGACTTTATATCAAAGGACGACAGGAGACTACTTATATAATTGATTTGGCTGCTAATTTAACCTATTTTACTTGTCCCTTTACATATGATAAATGTCTGATTTCACACAAACTGAAAGATATGCAAGTAATAAGCAACAACTTGGCAGAAGAAGCATCCAGAGAAGACAGGACTTCAGGTGAACATGGGGAAAACAGAGGTGATGAAGATTCCTGGCCAACAGCTACAGCAGCAGCAACAACAACAACAGACAACAGTCAGCCAGCATAATGGGAGAAATCTGAGAGAGGCAGCCTCCCTTACCTACCTACCTGGGAAGCATAGTCATTTCAACTACAGGCGGAAAGGACGAGGATATCAAAGCGGGAATCATCTTGAAAGCAAGACAAGCTTTCATTACTCTCAAGTCTGTGTGTAGGTCAACAGCACTCAGCATCAAAAATGAGATCCGGATTTTCAACTCCAATGTGAAGTCAGTGCTACTTACTATACGGATCAGAGATTTGGCGCCGCGCCGCGCCGTGCCACGTCACGAAAACCACTTCGAATAAACTACACATCCTCATCGACAGGCGTCTTCGCTCAATACTACTCAAGATCAAATCGCCGGCCAGAAACGATCAGCGATACTAAGGGATGTCTGGGAGCGAACCAAGGCAGCAGAAAACAATTGTGCGACAAATATGCAGGAAGAAATGTAGGTGGATTGTCCGCCATACTCTCAGAAAACAAACAGTCAAGTGACGTCACACGCTAGGCCACCACTCAAGTGGAACTCGAAAGGGAAGCAGCGAGTTGGTCGTCAGTGCGACAGTGACATGGAGGAGGAGGCAATGTGAAGAGGAGATGAAAGCATGTGGGCAAACTTGTAGCCAGGTGAAAACGTTGGCAAAGAACCGAAAGTAATGGAGACGTATGGTTGAAGGCCTATGTTCTTCTAGGAACTAAAGGAAGTAATAATAATAATAACTGGTCCCTTTAAAGCTAATTGTATGAGAAAACACTCTAAATGGGAAAAATTAACATTGGCTTCTTAGTCGGTTTTCATTATTCTATAAACTTGACCTGAACTAGTTAAGAAGATTTTGTCTATTTCCGCAAAACAATGATTAGCTGATCCATGGAGGTACCTTCAGGAGATCAATAAAAGCCATACAATCAAATGACAAACGTTAAAATACCTCATGTTCATCCTGTTATTAGTGTCGTGTAAATCCTCTTTACTTCTTCTGTGTAATTCAATTTACTCTTAATCTTAACATGGTTCTGTCTGCCTCTCTTTGTCTGTCTGCCTATATGAACGCGAATACTCATGACATCTTCACAAAAGGGAAAAATGAAAGTTATAAGTTTCATTGTAACTTACTCGCTAGATAATAAAAGTCCACGATTTCCACCACGTTCCAAAGTTGTATCTGCTGATCCAAAACCACCAACAGGTGCTAAGAAAAACAAAAAATGTGATCAAGAAAATACTTCTTTATTTTTTTTAAATTATAACAATTTTTAGTGAGCAAACAGTATTCACAATCTGAAGAAATGACTATCATTATTATTATTCTCTTGGGTAACGAGTGGAAAATAAGGCTTCAACAATATATCTTCTATTTTCCGCGGTCCTCATCAGCTGGGTTCACGACTGATGGCAATCTGTCATTTCCTCCAACTCACACGATCTCCTACATTTCACCCTTGCATAGACGACCCACTCGTCACTTCTCACAGTGATTCCACTTGAGAGTGACGGTCTGCAATGCGCGCGATGTCATTCGATGGCTTCTTCAGCGTATGCCTAATTCATCTTCATTTTCTCTTACAAACTTGTTGAGCAATCAAGTCGTGGTTGGTTTGTTGCTCTGCTGAGTTTCTGATTGACTGGAGATTCAGATAATAATAATTATTATTACTGTTCCCTTGGGTTCCTAGTGGAACATTGGGCTTCAACTCCACGTCTCCACTTGCTTCTTTCCTCCTTCTGCTCTACTTTTCACCTGCATCCATGTTAGTTCAAACTGTTTCAACTCCTCTTCACACGATCTCCTCTATGTCACCCACCCTTGCACTGACGTCCCACTCGCCGCTTCCCTTTCGGTCCGGTTCCATTCGAGCAATGGCCTGACGTGCGCACGATGTCACCCAGTGGCCTCCTCAGCCAGTGTCCATCGTCATCCATCTCCACTTTCTCCCGCATATTTGTTGGGCGATTGGTTCTTGTTTTGTTTGCTCCCATAGTTTCTTGTTAGTGATTCTTTCCGGCCCGTCCATCTGATCTTCAGTATAGAGCCAGCGGAGACAGTTTGTTGTTGATAAAGGTAACGTCTGCAACAGGCTGTTGGAAATATTCTTCGTAACCCGCCAAGTTTCTGATTCGTATAGAAGAACTGACTGATTTGACGTTTGTATTGAGAATCCGACTGAATTTTTTGTTGATGTTGAGTGACGAAGATTTCCAGATTGGTTTCAGGTTGATGATGAATGTGTTTCTCGCCTTCCCGATTGTCGCTCGATTTGACATCCTCGTCCGTTCCGACTTCCTATAGTTGAGACAATGCTCACTGCCTAGATAAGTGAATGAAGTAACCTCTTTCAAATCCCTCCCGTTGATGGTGATTGGTGCTGAATATTGATGTTGTTGTTTGGTTATTTTCATAACCTCCGTCTTGTCTATGTTCGATTGGAGTCCTGTCTTCGCCGGCTGCTCTTCGACTACTTTGTCGGTTTTCGCTTGTAAGTCTTCGATTTTGTGATAGTGACATCAAACATAAATCATCCACGCGCGAAATCCAGGTCTTCTAGTCAGGTTGTTCACGTTGGTCCAGGATATCTAACCGTGTCTTCTCGTTTCCCGCTCACTGTCTGACGCATAATCCAGTCAGTCCACCACAATTAGGAATATCATTGGTGATAATAAGCCAGCATCCTTGTCTGACTCCTGTGTTTACTTCAAACGCATCGCTGAGTTTTCCGTTGTGGATCACTTAACATACGCCGTTGTCGTACGGCTGTTGAATAAGGTTGATGAATATTTGGGGTACGCCATAGTACTCGAGTAGTTTCCAAATTACTTCACCGTCAACGCTGTCGAAGGCCTTCTCAAAGTCTATAAAGTTTAGGTAGAGGTTTTATTGCCATTCCATGGTTTGCTCTGTGATGATGATGCGTAGAGTTGCAATTTGGTCAGTACATGATTTGCCTTACCTGAATCCAGCTTGTACAGGTAGGTAGGAGTTCTGTCTCCAGTGCGTCCTTTAATCTTTCCAGGATGATGCGACTCAGGATTTTACTTGGCGTCGACAGAAGCAGAGCATGATTCCTCGCCAGTTCTTGCAGAGCCCTAAGTCGCCCTTCTTTGCTAGTTTCACGAGGTAACCTTTCCTCTAATCAGTAGGCACTTTTCCCTCCTTCCAGATCTTTTGCAATAATGGAGTCAGCATATTTACTGTCGTCTCTCTGTCCGCTTTCAGTTCTTCAGGGGGTATTCCATCTAGTTCAGCTGCCTTTCCAGCTTTCAGAAGCTTGATTGCATTCAAGGTTTCAGCTTTCGTTGGAGGATTGGTGTCAACTTGCAGTTGTGTGCGCGCTGTTGTTGGTATTTCTGGACGTGTTGCAGGTGATGGTCGGTTCAAGAGTCCTTTGAAGTGCTCCACCCATTGTTTAATCTGTCTTTCTTCCTTGTGATTGGGTTCCCTTGGCTGTCTTTTATAGGTTTCACTTATAGGTGAAAAATAAATATTCTTATTGGTCGGCTGTCTGAAAAAGACCAAGGTGAGAAAAAGACGACCTTTCACAGCTAACCAATCACACGATGATTCATTAGACAATTACTATTTTATGTTAATTCTCTAACTAATATCAATCCGTGATCAATTCGTAAAAACATAACTAACCCTTACAAACCAAACTATAGAAAATTAATTCCTGTCATCCATTGAAATCTTTGTTTCAATATCTGATTGAGAATTATTAATTTGAAAAAGAGAAGACGTTCAGAGAAGAGACTCTTTTCACCGGCGAATTCATTCACATAGCTGTGCAATCACATTTATATATAATTATTTGTGTGTGTATATGAGGTTTGTCAAGTTTAGATAATTGATCAGGTAATAAAAGAATGATGTAGTATAGAAACAAGGTTAATTGGACAACAACTAAAGTAAGATTGAGTGAGTAAGTTAGATGACGTAATACAATCGACTAAAATGTTTCAACTTAGGTCAGGGTAGCAACAGAGGTAATTACAGGTAGAGAGAGACTAATTAGAAGTGGGTTAGATATTAATGCCATTTAAATTAGAACTGAAATTGAGCAAATAGGTTGGATGACGTAACATAAATGACTAGAAATTGAGCGTTGGTCAGGTCAATTGAAGTGGTAGTGAGGTGTAGAAATTAAATCGGGTGGGAATAGAGAACAAGGAAGTTGAAAATGCAAAATATTACAATTTAGAAGACAGAATAATACTCATGAAGAGACAGAAAAAAGATTAGTTAGAATTTACTTGTCGGGTAATAAGATAGATTAAGTCCATTGCAAGTGTAGTGATTGAACGAACTTCTTCTGTATGCAGAGTTCATGGCTTAGCAAGTGAATCGCCATTGCTTCTGCGGTTTGAAGAAGTCTGATTCGTACACCTTTAGGAAGACTACTTCTTACTCTGTAGACGACTTTGAAGTTTGTTTGGGGTACAGCTTGGTGTCCGGATTCTATCAGATGTTCTAAGATGGAGCTGCGGGGATATCGTTCTTCCTTTGTAAAACCATGTTGGTAAGTGTCTGGTGATACTCTTGGAAAGCGAACGCTGGCTACATCCGACATACCTGGCTCCACACGAGCAGGTGAATTGATAAATACACATTGATGAGGCCAGCAGTGGTAGCTTATCCTTCACGTTCACATGAATCATAGGTTTTGTGGAAAAGGTTAGTTGTAGTTCAGCTGCGAAGAAGGTCTTCTTGAGTGAGCGCGACAGTCGATTTTTTAGTGTTTCCGCAGATATATCTCCATTGAATTGAAGGTTCATGTAGAGTAGCTTTTTAGGGGCGCTGAGCATGGGCTGCTTTTGTGGTCTAGGATTCATAGATTTTGCAATAAATCGTTCTGGGTAACAATTCTCGACGAGGATTCTCTTGAGATTGTCCAGTTCATCTTCTACGATGTCCGGGGTACAAATTCTGCGAACTCTGTAGCTGAGTGAACGGATCAGGTTTCGTTTGGTGTATAGGGGTACCCAACTGTGAAAGTTAATAAGCTGTCAGTTCCATGTTGACTTTCTGTAGATAGATCTTTCCAGTGTTCCATCCTGTTTTCGTCTTGTTAGTTGGACGTTATGAAAGGATATTTTGGACTTGGACTCTTTCTACAGCGTGAACTGAATCGCGGGGTGGCAGTTGTTAAACGACTTCAAGATGTCGTCTAGATTTTCGTCATTGTTGACGATAATGAAAGTGTCGTCGACGTATCTCTTGTAGATCTCGAAGGTATCGCTCATTTTCTTCAGGCATTTGTTTTCGAGTTTTGCCATGAAGAAATCTGCAAGCAATAGGCCTAGTGGTGAGCTCATAGCTATACCATCCTTTTGGCGATATATTTCGTTGTTGAAAGAGAATTGAACATTCAGGGTACACCTCAGCAGGAATTCTTTAAGACACTCGGTGGGTATACCGATGTTTTTTCCTCTGGAATGAATAAGTTCGCATATATGGCATATTGTTTCAGTCAGGGGAACATTTGTGAATAGTGATGTGACATCTAATGTGATCATGGTCCTGTTGGATACGTTGATGTTTCCAATTGAGTCGATAAAGTCGAATGAATCTCGAACTATTTGGCAGGAAATTTGTCTTCTGATTGGTTCTAGTAGGTCTGCTAACAACTGGGCTGTGTGCTGATAAGGCGAATTGGTCTTGTCGAAGATCGGTCGAAGAGAGATACCCTTCTTGTGTACTTTCGGGAGTCCGTAAAGTCATGGTATATTTGAACCGCATGGTCTTAGGGATTCGAACGTTTCGTCGCTGATGAAAGATTCAGCCTTTAGCTTACGGAGGGCATCCGTTAGCTTTTGTTCGGTTTGTCCAGTCATGTTTTTCTCGTTAATCGGTTTTTTGAATTTACATTCATCGGATAGTATAGTCAGCATCCTACTGATATAGTCCTTGAGATTCATGACTACGATTCCTCCACCTTCCCACAAACTGGAAGATATGCAAGTGAAAAGCAACAAGCTGGCAGAAGAAGCTTCCATAGAAGATAGGACTTCCTCCAGGTGAACATAGAGAAAACAGAGGTGATGAAGATTCCTGTCCAACAGCAACAGCAGCAACAACAACAATAGACAACAATCAGCCAGCATAAATGGAGGAACCTGAAAGAAACAACCTCCTTCACCTACCTACCGACCCGGGAAGCATTGTTTCAACTACAGGTTAGCGGAACTGCCGAGGATATCAAAGCGAGAATCCGGAAAGCAAGACAAACTTTCATTAATCTGAAGTCTGTGCGCAGGTCAAGAGCACTCAGAATCAAAAATAAGATCAAGATTTTCAACTCCAATGTGAAGTCAGTGCTACTAACTATACGGATCAGAGACTTGGCCAGCGCATCATAAAGAGCATCTCAAACAAACTTCAGATCTTCATTAACAGTTGTCTTCGCTCAATGCTACTCAAGATCAGATGGCCGGCCAGAAAAGATCAGCAGTAGGGATCTCTGGGAACGAACCAACCCTACAGGAACCGATTGTGAAACAAATAGGCAGGAAGAAATGGAGGTGGATTGGCTGACCATACTCTGAGAAAAGAAACCATCAAGTGACATCACTAGACAAGCCATTGCTCCAGTGGAACCCGAAAAGGAAGCGGGCGGCGAGGTGGTCGTCAGTGCAAGGGTGACTTGGAGGAGGTCATGTGAGGCAGAGATGAAAGCGTGTGGGCAGACTTGGAGCGGAGTGAAAAAGTTGGCAGAAAACAGAAGGCACTGGAGACGCGCAGCTGAAGCCCCACTTTCCTCTAGGAATTAAAGGATATAATAATTATTATTATTATTAATTTGATTGAAAATAAATGATAAACAAATAATTAAATAAATACTCACCTATTTTATTTACAGGATTTTGAATTTCATTGGCGAAATGTACAACATTAGTAGTAGTAGTGACAGATAAGATGATATTATTGATAACTTCAAGTTTTGATGGACTAGGTATAAAACCGATTGGACTGCCTATCCGTACAACCCGACCAATCCACCAGTCTTGATTGAAACGCTTTTTAATATGTAAGAAGTCTTTAACACCAAAACTGACTACACGAGTTGGTGATGGTGCATCCAAACCGTATAGTGCACCATCAAAACTGATATTGGTTCTAACTGAAAATGCTACAGGTTTAGACTAAAAGTGGTGAAAATAAAACAAAAAAGAGAAAGGTTATGATCGATTTTTTCAAGGGTAGAGATATAAGAGACCAAAATCCACTTGGGAAATAAATCACATTGATACACACAAGCAAACACTTGAAATGTGAAATATAACATTAAGATATTTAATTGAATTTTAGATTTTCCTATCGATTGATTGGAGCGAAGTGTTCGATCTCAAGACGACATATCCGCTTCTTGTGCAAATGCTTCCACGATGTCTGGGCATTTAATTAGAATTTAATTTGTGGATGGTGACTAGCAGTGGAATCCAGCCAGAATGCACATTTCGTCCCATTCGTGACTCGTCAGCTGGATGTATCGGCATTCCCAGTGAGTGATGATGTTCCCATTGGGGCTGGAACGGAAATGCCGATACATCCAGTTGACGAGTCCCGAAAAGGACGAAGTGTCCATCCTAATGGATTTCACTGCTAGCCGCCATCCATAAATTAAATAACATTAAGATAGTCTAAATTGGATGAACAAAGTATTAACTTTTACGCTGGGGTCTTAAATGTTTTGGAAAGTTATAATCCACAATAAGAGGGGATGGATCTAATACTGTGAAAGGTTTCTGAATGGAAATATTTATCTTTGAAGTGTACATCACTACAAAACAAACACACCCTCTGTCTCTCGAAACTTCACTGTATGAATCAGTGATTGTGTGGATACACACTGACACTGAGGAAAACCTTCTAAGCAGGTGAACTCTCACTCTTTCTCTCTACAAATCAAACAGCTCAATGAAAACGGAGCATAAGTTACTTCCGGTGGTTTCGTGAATGTACAATGATCACTTCACTAATCCCTGTGTAGAACTGTACATTCACCTTAGCCAGCGTTTGATATCTAAATATATTAACGAACATTTGCAGTCATGGTTTCATACAGGAGAAAGAAAAAATTTTGATGTGGTTGTGTTCTCTGAGCTGGATGGTTAATTTGCGAAGCTTTCATCACCCTACTGGGTGACATCTTCAGCGCATACTTCAATTTGAATTGAAGTAAGCTTTTAGATTTCTCCACGAGTTTATTAATCATCTCTCCTGGTCGGTGACCACCTTGGACGTGAGTGGTTGTTTTTTGTGTGTTTTCACACTTTCGAGATTACTTGTATTGGAACTGATTGTTTCTTTGACTTGAACTTTGACCCTTTGTGTGTGAAGTTTCTTTCTTGTCGGTTTTGCAAAACGGTGCGAGTAACAAAATAGTGCGAAAAACACTAAATTGGCCAAAGTGGACGTCCCTTCGTCTTCGTATCCACGAACATCAGCTAGCCGTCAAAAGACATGATATTCACTCCCTCATATCACTACACACAGACAACCACGGATATCAATTCAACTGCGATAACCAGCGTTCAAATATTAGACAGAGGAACGCCAAGAATGCTAGAGAAAATTTAGAAGCTATTCTGGTACTCCAGTGAATCATCAATCAATAGACACATCGAGATAGACGAAATTCATCAACCGATAAGAAAGAAACTTCACACACAAAAAGTCAAAGTTCAAGTCAAAGAAACAATCAGTTCCAATACAAGTAACCTAGAAGGTGTGAAAACACACAAAAAACAACCAATCACGTCCAAGGTCACCAGGAGAGATGATTGATAAACTCGTGGAGAAATCTAAAAGCTCACTTCACTTCAAATTGAAGTATGCGCTGAAGATGTCACCCAGTAGGGCGATGAAAGCATCGCAAATTAACCATCCAGCTGAGAGAACACATCCACATCAAAATCATCCACCTTAGCTACAAATCTTGTATATCATATCTGAAAGAAAAGATGTAACTGCAGGTTGATTCTGTACATCAAATGAATTCGCAGATTAAATTCAGAGTCACCTATTTAGTAGTTGGGATCCTATAATGGTTGCATCTTTTCATAATAACACACCTGCATTCTTTGTGTCAATGATTTGACTTAACAACTTCCTTTCAAATTTTAGTTGACCTGTAATCAATCGTGTTAATTGTATTTCGCCAATCAATTTACTTCTTTAATTATGCCTTAGTCTCTACCTGATTAATTTTCTCGTATTATGTCATCAACATATCTATCTTGGTTGTTGATCTAAAGCTCTGAATTTTAATGGTACATCTCTATAAGTATTATTTTCTCTGCTTTAACCATGTGTTGTACATGCGATTGTACATTTTAAAAATCATATTGCTGAGATAAGTAGCTCTTCATTGAATGTCTCTTCTTTGTATGACTTAATTGTGATTTTCAAGGCAGTCAAAAATATATTCCAATCTTCCACGAGACAAGAAAATACCTCCATAGTGTAGAGTTAGAAGCCTCGCCAACCACACCTCATATCCTTCGCGGTTCAGTTCCTGGCCACAGACAAATTCCCAAACCTTACTAAGCTAGTGGTAAGGCCAATAAATAAGGGAAACTGGAAGTAAGGCTAGCAATCTCATCCTGTAAAACAATAAAACCATCAAACAATAATGCTAATAACAATGTACACAAAAATTTATAAATACCCTCTTGATTTTCTCAATAATAAACGAACTACTGCCCTGCCCATGTCTTCTGTCGTTACAGTAATACATAGCTAACCTGTGGATGCATCAGTAAGTAATCAGAAAGTGCCTATTTCATATCAGTGATACAAAATTCTATAAGTCAAGTCTACAGTGTGTTCACTAATTTATGTGACTCACAATCGTACTGTTCTTTGAATTGATGAAAGCATTCAGGTTCTTAACTTCTTGATCATATTGTCGACTGCACTGACAGAGTCCATTCAGAACGAGAAAATGGACAACCTGGTATTTGTTACTGTCAAGTAGTCAATGATATCAGTATCTCAGCAGTGGAATGCTCGCCAGACATATGGTTGGCCGGGAAAATACCTCACCTCGTTTACTAGCTGATACAAAGCTGCAACTCCAACCTGTCGCTTTTAACAAACAATGCCACTGCCAGCAAAATGCAATTACTAGACCACTTATAGATACGGTGGGACATTTCATTGAAATTTCCTAATCTTTTAAAATATTACATATATAAAAAAGGGACAATAAATTTACAACAATTTACTGAAGTTGCTGTAATCAAACTTACGCATACAGAAAGAATATGTGCAAACTACACTTTGATTGCAATGATTTTTCTATTCCCCTACATTCCCAGTGGAACATAGGGGGCTTCAAATTAGAGACTTGAAGTTTCTGTAACAGTGGTGTTTTATTTTTACGGGATGGGGTTGTTAGCCCCCCTCATGCCCAACCTTCCCTCGTTACCAGCCTTATTACTTTTTTAATGAGGTAACGGAATGAGCTGGCTGGGGATTGAACGCCGGACCACATGAAGCGTGTTCGGTGAGCATTCTACCTCTGTGCCACCGACGCATTCATTAGTCATTCATAATAATGAGTTCAGCTCACTGGGTAAGTTTTCAACTTTATGAACTCTAACCTCGTTGAGTTACTATGTGAACTTATAAGCTAACAGTCTTTATTAGACTTTTCCGTTTCTCTGCCTTTTCCACCCACCGCCCTCGTTTTTCTATTTTGAAAGGCTTACAAATCGGTAGTACTGCTTATGTTTCGAATGCCTTAATTATATAATGCTTTCCCTGCTACCTTTTACATTGATGTAAATGTAAAACTTGGGCACTGTGGTAGTAAGTAATTTCATATTAGTTTGTTTATTAGATGTGTCAAACAATGAAACAGTATTATTGTTTCACTGGATGAAACGGTTTCGAACACATTTCATTATTTTTCATAATCATATCATCAATTATAATCACACGACTTTGAAACTTGGGTTTGATAGTTTTCTTAGCTTCTCCTATTTATTGTCGTTATGGTTAGTAGAATTCTACAGATATCTGGGACAGGTGTTGAATCATCCCTATTACACGTATTTTCATTCAACTGATTCGACAAACAAAGCCTCCGTCTCTATCAATCTCTCCCTCCACCCTGACATTAGATTTTCAAACTGTCTTCTTATCCCATCCATCCTATTGTATGGTTGCGTGTAACTGCATGTAGTGAGTGGTATAGCTGAATTATTCCCTAGATTTCTTATCCTATTCGGGTCAACCAATCTAGATTTCTCTAGGCTTTTGTGCTCCTGCCCCTGTTCTACTAGTTTCACCTATATATTTGACCTGACAAACATTACAGGCAGCGTATTAGACAAATTAAATTGTTTTGTTTTGAAGGCTTCACAGGATTGATCCTTTAACCAGAAAAGCTTGTTTCTAGTTGAGTTCACTCGTAGGTGGCCTGAAAACCAGCCACTTTTATTCCCGCCTGAATTATACTTAAGACTTCCGAGGTTCCTTCCTTGTATGGAATTACTGCTGATGATTTAGCTTCCTTATTGTTGGTGTCGTCATTAATATTATTATTATCACTATCATTATTATCATTATTATTGTTATCATTATTATTATTATCACTATTGCTACCATCATTATTTATTTTATTTTTACATTTACTTACATATTTCTTGACTAATTTATCCGGATAATTATTAAGTTTCAAGGCTTCTTTTACGTGTTTCACTTCCTGTCTTAGATTTTCCTTGGTACTACTTAGTTTTTGTGCTCTATTACTTAAACATTTCACCAATCCTATCTTCACTGACATTCGTTGGGATGATCGGAAGTCTAAATATCCGTTTGAATGTGTGGGTTTTCTGTAAACACTAGTGTTTAACCTCCCATCCTCTTTCCTTTTTACGTGGCAATCTAACATTGGAAGTTCCCCTTTCTGACCTTCCAATTCATATGTGAATTGAATTGCCTCCACCTTCGAGTTGATGTGTTCGAATAATCTATCTATATTTTGTGTTCTAAGTACAGTGAATGTGTCATCTACATACCTGCAACATACTTTGGGAGTGGGGCTGAACGTTTCAATCGCCATGTTTTTCCACCAATTCATGAATATATCTGCTACAGCCGGGGATATTGTTGACCCCATGGCAACTCCCTCAGTTTGTTTGTTATTGTCATTATGTATAGCCAGCGTAATTTCAGGTAGTCTACAGCAAAACAGCTGATGAGAACGTGTGAAATAGAATGATAATAATATTTTATCCTGTAAATCTGGTCTTTCTTGCTCTATCAAAATTTATTAAAGGAAGTCAGTAGAGGAAGTGATTTTGAATGGAGTGTAATGATTATTCCACAACACCAACAACAACGAAACTCCATAAGAACAATACTAGAAATCAATAAATCAATGATTATCATCATGATATTTATTAATGATACGATAACTTACAACAGCTAATTCGAGTTCTTTTAAAGCTAAACGTTCTAGTTCTAATCTTTCAGCTTCTAAAATGACTTCACTGTCAACTGAACTACCACTTTCACTTGAACGTCTAGAACTCTAGTAGAAAATGAAATAAAGAATGAAATTAATTTTTAATTAATTAAAATGTAATGACAAAATGAACATTTCTTCTTAGGTCATGAATTTTTTCTAATAGTTGAACTTTTTCACGAAATTAGCATTTATATGTATTATGGAGGAAGGTGAACAAGGAGATTGTGGTTCGTGAAACGATTTCATCATGAGCTGACATAAGTTAGAGAACCACTGGAAAACCTGCAGGGAGTACTGGGCAGCTGTTTCGTCCTAATTTGGGACTCTTCATCATTACGAAACCACTCACAAACGGGGCCTAAACCCAGGACATTCTGGTTACAAGGTGAGCCACTGGCACCTGACTTGATCCAATGGTAAGTCAATAAATTCCAGCTTCTGCCAATTCATGACATAGCGCGACCATTTCGCAATGTCTTCTTCAGTGAGTTACAGGTAGTGACCTGGGGTTCTAGTGGGAAGCCGACCAACAAAATGGTCGCGCTATGTGATGAATTGGCAGACGTTAGAATTCATTGGCCGTTGGATTGGGTCCCAGTGGCTGCTGAATGGTCTACGAGCTCACTAGCCTTGTAACCAGAAGGTCCTGGATTCGAACCGTGGTGGCGGGTGCGTACTGTGAAGAGTCCCAAACTAGGACGAGACTGCTGGCTGACAATTACTCCCTGCAGGTTTTCCAATGGTTCTCTAACTGGTGTCAGCTCACGATGAAATCCTCAATCCAATTTAGTATTTGTTAGATTGGACTCATGTCATGTGCAATTGATAGTGTTCTCTGAGCTCCTTGGTTTAATTGCGGAGCTTTCATCGTCTTTCTGGACGACATTTTCAGCGCAGTATTTAGGATAAAGTGAGGCCGTCGCTGAGCTGGTGGGTGTCAAGGAGCAGGCGGCGAAGGCAGTTGTCCTGGGGACGCTGTTGAGAAGCCGAGCGAAGGCGACATATGACAGCGTAGACAGGTCAAATGGCACAGCGTCTTGGAAGAAATTGGTTGAACGACTAGTGTCCGAGTTTGACAGCGAAACAGACAGACAGCTAGCAATGCAGCAGTTCCTGTCAACGAAGCTGGTACTTGATGGAGACCCGCTAGTGTTGGCGGTGAAATTGACGAATCTACTTCGACGCGCGCTTCCCACTTTGGATGAAGAATCAGAAGCGCAGTTACTGTCTTCCCAATTCATCGAGAGTATCTCAGACCACATTTCTCAGCGATTACAACTGGTTAACACAACGCAGCCGATGGATATTAGTGAGCTGGCGAAGGTGATCAGACAGCTGCTGAGCACAACGGTAGTCGCTATAGACCAACCAAAACCAAACGAATATGAGCAGAAAATTGAAGCATTGCAGCGGGAAGTGGCGGCGTTAAAGTCGGCTGATAGAAAAGACCGATGTTTTGAATGCGGTAAGCCGGGACACTTACCTTACCTTACTTCGGCTATCTCCTACGGGAGGATGAGCCGGCTTCATGAACGTCTCGAATCATCGCTGCCCAGGCGCGGCAATTTGTAAGAGAGTTCATGATGTTTCATGGGAATTTGGTACGAGTGATGTCCCCAGCATCGCTCGGCCTTTTGTTTGAGAGTGCAGCTCTAGCCTTTACACAGCCAAGTGTGACCTACAAGGCAGTAGGAGTGGAGTAAGGAGTCCACTATCCATTGGCAGCCGGTGACCGAAGTTCGGTTCATACGCCTTTTTGAATGGGGCCAGACATCCAGGACATCCAACAAGCCCTTTGTCCATACGTTTGCCGGTGAGCTCCAGTGAGCTTCATACGCCAGTCGTTGAAGGTTTGGAATCAGGGTTTAGCCATCTCCCCTAGACTGTCATCCAATGGACAGTCAACCCGGTGGAGAGCGCCGGGCATCCGCTTTCGCCCTCTCACTTTGGTGAGAAACACCTCCGCCACGTGAAGGCAGTGAGTAGGACTTCCTCAGGAGAGGCTATGTAAGACGCCCGGTCATATGGGAGCATTTCAGGAGGTGTGCGGAGGGGTGGCCAACCCGCAGCGCAAGGCACCCACTCCCGACCATCCTGAGGCTTTGGAGCCGGGACACTGGAGAAAGGCGAAAAAGAAAAAGTTTCAGACGGTATAATACTTGTTCTTTCTCTCGTACGAAACTAGATTTAGTGGGGGCTATTGAGAAAGGGGCTGTGTATTCGAAGTTGCGAGTGAATGATCGAAAAGTAGTATGTTTAATAGATACAGGCGTGGCCAGAACAACCGACCTCCTAAGACAAAGGATGTACTGGCCAGGTATGAGAGAAGACGAAGCAAGATACGCACTTGGATGTCCACGGTGCCAGCTGATGAAAGGTCACCGGTGTATACGACCACCACTTCAGTCGATTCCAGTTACGGCGATAGGTGACTTGTGGTCCGTAGATGTCATGGGTCCATTTCCTCAGACATCCAATGGTAATCAGTACCTCTTGGTGATGACGGAACACGCGACACGATGGGTAGACGCCGTAGCAATCCCAGACCAACGTGCAAGGACCGTGACAGATGCAGTAGTTAGACACATTGTTGCAGACCACGGCGTACCAAAGACAATACTGACAGACCAAGGTCCCTGTTTCGAGAGTGAAGAATTTACTTCCCATTTGCAACAGCTGGGCATCAAGAGGATCAGAACGACCCCATATCATCCACAAACGAATGGCCTAACGGAGAGAAACAACCGTACACTGAAGGAGTGGCTGGCCTCGAAGGGCGGTAACTGGGAAACGGAGCTTCCACTGATTTTACTGACACATCGTCCTACCACTCAGGAAACAACGAAGAAGTCACCCTTTCAACTGATGTATGGTAGAAAACCACGAATACCGATACACAATGAGACCTGGCCCCTTCACCAAAAATGGAGTACGACGAAATTAAAAGCAGAGCGGAAAGAAGCAGTCAAGAATGTAATGCAGAGGCAGCGGAGTGATGTCGCGAAGTTTCAGCTGAAAAGAAAGACTCAGTGCAATACCTTTGCAGTCGGGGACCAAGTGAAGTGTAGAGACAAAATATATACAGTTGGATGCGGGCCAGGATCATGGAAACTCCATCCAAAGTGGGAAGGACCATACACAATCACAAGAAGACGGGGTCAAGTATATACCATCCGAAGAGGTGATAAACAGAAACAAGTTAACGCCAGTCAGCTCCAAAGATGGGTACAGTGGGACAAGCCGGTCATTAACAATCCTCAATTGCAAATCATCCACCTGAGTTACAAATCTTTTCTATTACTCATGTCATGTGTTAGACCTAAGTGTGCATAGGGTGTTATTGTTGTTTTCTTTTATTCCTTTACGACACAGTTGTGGAACATAGAGGGCTTCAAGCTAGAGGCTTGAAGTTACAGTAGCAATTGTGTTTATTTTTACACTATGTGGTTGCTAGCCAGCCTCATGCCCAACCTTCCTTATTTACCAGTCCTATTGCTGGCTTAGAGAAGTAACGAAATGCGTCTACTGAAGATCGAACCCCGAACCACATGAGAGGCATGGCTGGAGAGCCACGGACGCATTACTGTCATCAGTGATTATTATAAGTTACTTAAATTGGTTTGTATGTATCTGCAGCAGTTTTTAAGCTCTCTGAACATATCCGACAGAACTTCTAAATACCATTTAGACGCTTTGAATTCATTCAAAATACTCAATAGGCTGAAAAATCCTGGATTATTTCTGTTCATTGAATCTATTCCAATGTGATAGCAATCAAAACTTAGTTGATCAAAACCTTCAGTTATCTTAGTAAAGCACTTTACTGCTTAATCTCTCACTAGATTTTCAATCCTTACTTAATTTTCAGTGATTTTGGTCGTTCCACTTTGTTGTGTCTGACTGCTTTATATACTAAACTTCAATTCTAATCAAATTCGTTTCATAAGCTGCACCTTCTAATTATCATGAAATCTGCTCACTTACGCTATACTCCATTGTCTAATGTTATTCATGTTTCCAAGTCTGATCAGGGAATGGCCTGAGTTAGAGAATCATTATAAACCAGGAAGTACTGGAAGGCTGTTTCGTCCTCTATCTCTCCCTCTCTCTCTCTCTCTCTTTGGGACTGCTCAATAGTACTCACTCAAGACCCCATCACGAATCGAACTGAGAACCTTCAGGTTACAGTGGGAGCTAATTGCCCATTTAACCACCTGGATAGATTCAAGTGACCTATTAGTTCTAACCTCTCTTAACTCATTGAATATATATTACCTCTGCTAGTCAGTGTCGCCAGTGGGCGGTCGTCCTCCCATCCACCTTGGGCAGTAAAGACCTCTCACTTGAACTTCGGTTAACTTCATTCATTGATTTCAAGTTTTAATAATAATAATTTGCTTTATTACAAAATAGTACTCGAGATACAGAATGGAATTCTCAGCATTTTACTACAGTATATTGCATCCAGTTTGTACATTAACAATAGGTAAAATTCTACATACATTAAGGGTGATCTCAGTTCGTTTTGACAACAACATATTAGCATGTCGGTAGCAGAGCAAAAATTGAACAGAGTGTTTGAAGGTGTTAGAAAAGTAGGTTCTAGCATATTTACTGCCGTAAGCGGAAGAAAGAAACAAAGCTGCACATAACAGAAAAGAGAGAGAGAGAGAAAAGGAAAAGAAAGAAAGAAAAACGTTGTACCTATAAATGATGCGAGTTGGAAAGACGAGATCCCGGTGTTGTTCTACTGACTATTTAATAAGTTAAAGGTATCACGCCTAATGCTCTCTTTATCGCACAGAACACGAGCTAAGTAGGGTATGGTTGAGTTTTTGTACTTACTAGTGCGAGCATATAGTTTTCTATATAGACAGGCTTCTGTTTCTGCTTGATGAGATACAAGGTGGGGGAGAGTTGTGAATGAAGAGGATGGTGTGAGTTAGATAGATAGAATGGATTTAGCCCATTTTTCAAATGAGTCCATGTGCGTGTCAACCAGAATATTACCAAGTTGGTTAAGTGGCACGTAGCTTACCCTGCTGACAACCTTTAACATCCTGTGTAATAAGGCATAGTCTTTCTTTAGTAGCTTTGGAAAAATTAAGGTGGAATCATACAGAATAATAGACAGGATGCAAGAGTTAACTCATTGCAGGAGTAAGGGTTGGGTTATACCAGAATCTCTTAACTTCTTGATGTAGAAGGAAAGATGGAATATTTTCTTAGAAATCATCAAGATATGAGATCAGCAGATAGAATGACGCCAAGATATTTAATTTCCGACTTGGTCTCTATTTCAATGCCATCTATGTAGCACACTTCGTGAGTGCTAACCAGTTTGTTTAGGTCAGATTTGTGCCTAAAGGTGAAATTGACTATTCGGCATTTGGAGGGGTTTAAGGCAAGGCCGTTTCCCTTGGACCACTGGCTGATTTCTGATAAAAAGCCATTTAGTTTAGAGCAGTCACTTTGACATTTGACAGGCAAAGATGCAGTCATGTCGTCAGCATATGTGACAAAATTAATGCTATTTGAAGATGGTAGGTCATGTAGAAAGAAAGAAAGAAAAGAGAAGTGGAGAGAGTACAGCAGTTTGATAATGAATTGACCTCACTTGGTGAACTAATGAAAACCAGCAACAAGTATTGAACAGATGAAGAGTCTCAAGCTGGGACGAACTACATCAAGTCATTTTTCGATCCAACCTGAATCCAATCAAATTCCTGTAAACTGATACTCGGAAGTTATTCATGTTGTGCTACAGTGAGTTTCTTTAAATAAGATACGCCTTTATAATATCTGGATATAACTTTCTAATCTGCCACTATATTGTTGGACAATCTTTCGACTTATGCCGACAGATAATTTAAATATTATGCTGTTATGCGAGGTGACAAGTATTATGGATTATACGGGGATATCGAGTGCTAGAGCGCTAGTAAGGAACTACTCACTTCAAGCAGTAGTACTAGCCAGACAAACTGAACTGATTCTAAACACCTGACGGCCGTCTCACTTATTTGTAGGCGGGCTCTCCTGAAGTCAGTCAGAATTAGTTTGCTTACGGCGCTGATAAGCCCAGCCAATAACCAGCGAAACATTCAAGTGTTGGCTAGCTGGGATATGACTGGCCGGCTACAGGATTTCTTCATGAGCTAACATCGGTTAGAGAATCATTGGAAAAACTGCCAGAGGGTACTGGACAGCTGTTTAGCCAGCCCAGTTTGGGAGTCTTCACTAGTACGCACCCACCGCCAGGGTTCAAACCCAAGACCTTCCGGTTATAAGGCTAGCAAGCTCGTAGACCATTAAGCCATTGGGGCTCGATCCAATAGCCAGCTAGCCCACGAATTCCAACTTCTGCTAATTCAGGACATAGCGTGACCGCTAGGCAATGTCTTCGGTGGCGAGTATTTGTCCTCACACCCGACCTGCCTCATTCTACTGGTCACAACTTCCCACTAGAACACAGGTAAAACTACCTACCTGAATAGGGCCATTAGCCAGTAAGCATCTCACCGATAATCAAACCAATGTCATGATGAAATCCTGTAACCAATCGATCAAATCCCTACAAACCCATGCTTCGATATCGATGAGATGTACACTAGTGACTGGCCCTATTCAAGCAGATAATTACCTGGGGTTTCAGTGGGAAGTCGTGACCAGTAAGTTGCAGCAGGTCGGATGTGAGAACAGATACTCGCTGCCGAAGACATCGACTAGTGGTCGCGCTATATGTACTGATGAAGAGTCCCAAACTAGGCTGACGAAACAGCTGGGTGACCATCACTCCCTGCAGGTTTTCCAATGGTTCTCTAACCGATGTCAGCTCATGATGAAATCCTGTAACTAATCGGCGTAACAGTCGTATAGTTTCTAGATCACTCCAGTCCGTTTATCAAGCACCATAGGTTGATGAGATTGGTATCCAACTGCTCATAACAATTAGTCGGTTGTATATGCAGACATCATGCAGTTAAGTTTGGATGCTTGATTGCCATTTAATGGTATCAAGCTCAGCATACATTGTGATTTGAATAATTTTGGTCTCTAAAGGCAAGAGATTTGAATTCTCACCTCGATCCGTATAATTTTCACATTGCGAATTTAATTCAAGATAAAATGGCATCGAAACCTAAGGATTACTGACCAGAAGTATAGCGTTGAAGCCAATGAGTCATATTTTTATCTATATTTTTCATGTGAACTGTTGACCTGAGTGTATTCCATCTAATCTGTGTTTATGAGTTTTGCATCTTGACTACTATGAATGCGACTTCACTGGACGATTCAAGTCTACTAATCTCAGTAACTAGAATGGTATGAGATGGTTGGAGGCAATCGGCAGGAAGCCTTGGATCTGGGTTTCGTGCTAGTTGGCACTCGTCAGCAAGGGGTATCTGCAACCTTGAAGGAACTCATGTCGCTTCTGAGATTCGAACCTGCATCACCCAGTGCTGCAGTCAAAGACGTTACCACTGAGCTATTCGGGCCCGCGATTGACCTCCTGTAGGACTGTAGTGGATATTTTGATTGGACACTAGTAACTAGTGTGATGCATCCAGTCCTCTGATTGGTGTAGACTGAATTCTATGAGTCAGGTTGTAATGTGACCACCATTCTAGCTAGCTCGCCATCACGGTGCACATTGATTTGATTGCCGATTGCCTCCAACCATCTTATACCATCAAATCAATGTGCACCGTGATGGCGAGCTAGCTAGAATGGTGGTCACATTACAACCTGACTCATAGAATTCAGTCTACACCAATCAGAGGACTGGATGCATCACACTAGTTACTAGTGTCCAATCAAAACTAGAATGATAGTTTGTGAAAATGCCTTTGATAGTGTTGGCCGTCAAGTAACTTGGAAACTGCCTGAACGCCACCTGTGTACAGTGCCACTAATCTTTATCAACCTCATTCAACATCTATGCGACGGTATCACGTGTCAAATGACGCACAGTGGAAAACTCAATGAAGCCTTCAATGTGAACAAAAGAGTAAAACAAGATTCCTTGCCTATTATCACCGATGATATTCCTAAATGTGGTGGACTGGGTTGTGAGGATGAATGTGCGTGGGCAGCGAGAAGACAGAAATATGTTGGTGGGATGAGAAGACTCTCGGAGATCTGGATTTCGTGGACTATGTCCGCCTGTCATACAAAATCTAAGATACCTGCCTGGTTGTGATGTTAAAATCAGTCTGGATAGTAAAAGCAATGCAGATATTCATCAGTCGGAAATCAGTTGGGATATCTGCTGAACGTGACATAAAGAACAAAATTCTGATTTTCAACATTAATATTCAGTCAATTCTTTATATGTTAATATATGTCCAAACCAAGTTCGCTCTAAACAGTTTCAAAAACTTTGACCGTTGGGTATATGATATTCATTATAACAAAGGTATTCTTGTATTTCCCAATGAGTGAATGAAAAACAAAACGATGTTGTTTTTACTGACGTTTCTTTATTTAATGCTAATAGCCCTCTCAAAGTATTATTAAACCGGAATTCACAAAATCCACTCAGCATATATATAAGAAGTTAATCAACGTTCCTCAGTATGGGGGCATTTTCGCGTTGTCAAGTTAGCCAATTGATAAAGCGGCGTGTGTTTACATAATGAAATTGCTTATCACATTCGTCTCGATTTTGTCTATCATTCCTATTCAGACAGTTTGGATTCCATTTGATGATATGATGTGCTTCTGATGATCTGAGACGTTATTTGTGATCTCTGAAATGCTGTTTCTGGATGATGATTTCAATATTGTCAAAATCAATTTTGTGTCCTGATTCTATGGCGTAGCGTGTAGACGACCTATGGCTGATGATTTTTCAAGCTTTTCTAGTTCAACAGGATTTCTCGGTGGTCGAACAGAGGCGGATCTACGGTGTTCATTTCTTCTGATTGATCTTGATTTCTCTCTGGTGATGTTTGTCCAATGTATATCGCATCACATTTCAAGTATTTTATTTTACAGACACAATTAGATAGAGAATCTTTAAGGAATCGGTGTTACATACGAACACATTGAGAAACAACCTTGTCCATATAAAAGACCAAATCCCTAAAGATTCTCTATCTGGTTGCATCCATAAAATAAAAAGCTTGGAATGTGATGCCATATACATCGGACAAATATCACCAGAGACAAATCAATATCAATCAGAATAAATGAACACCGTAGATCCACCTTTGTTCTACCACCGAGAAATCCTGTTGAACTAGAAAAGCTTGAAAAATCATCAACCAGAGGTGGTCTACTCCCTACGCTATAGAATCAGGCCACAAAATTGATTTTGACAATATTGAAATCATCATCCAGAAACAGCATTTCAGAGATCACAAATAACGTCTCAGATCATCAGAAGCACATCATATCATCAAATGGAATCCAAACTGTCTGAATAGGAATGATAGACAAAATCGAGACGAATGTGATAAGCAATTTCATTATGTAAACATATATATATATATATAATTAAAGCTTGATTCAACACCGTATTTTTCGTACAGGCATGCAATTTTCAGCATATGATATCGGTAGGCCAAATTTTGCAAGCGGACCATGGATACCGGGTGTGCGTCGGCGAGGGCTCGAACCCCGGACCATGTGAACGGTCGACGAGAGTCCTAACCACTGTGCAGCCGACCCACAGATTTTGTAAATTATGGTTTAAAATTGCTACTTTTAGCAGCAGCATTAAATAACGAAGCTTCCTTTAAAAAAAATAACAATAACGTTTTGTCCTTTTCATTCATTCATTGGGAAATACAAAAAAGAGCCTTTGTTATAATGAATATCGAGGATCCAATGCCCAAATATTTTTCAAACTGTTAAAAGTGAACTTGGTTTGGACATAATATGAACAATGCATATATGTATATGTTTGAAAAATTAGGCGACATCTTATGGTCCTTCCTACCTTAAAATCAAATCGAATATATGTGTTTGTGATACTAACCGACATCAAGAAGACCTTGAATGCATAAATACACAAAAATATAAGACATACATGCAATAATCAATAAAAAAATAAATCTCCCTAATCTCTTCCCTTTATCACCTGATATGCTGTGCTATGCTATGTAACAAAACAGTTAATGGAGAAAAAAGTGTGTGTACGCACACCCACACTCACACCCATAAACACAGAGACAGACAGCTTCAGTTAAAATGTGCTGAAGTTTTGTGTGTTCACATAAACAGATGTGAAGAGAAAAATCGATAGTTTAGCATATTTACTTGCCTAACTCCTTTTACGAATTTCTTGCGCTTATATACATGGGACGAAAAGATATTCTGTTTTAAGGAATGGAAATAAACCTCGTGAATTATGTAGGCAGTAGGTATTTTGTGTGTGTGTGTGTGAATGTGATTGTGATAGAAATATACCTCATTTAGGTAGTTCGTTGTTCCGTACGTCTTTGTAGATCAATACAATCAGATTGATAAGACATAGTTTCTCCTTAGTGGTACATTTGCAAATAAGGATTAACACACCTAATTCACTTTTAGATTTTACCATCGATCGATTGGAATGAAGTGCTTGGTCTCAGGTTGACTCGTTGGCTTCTTCTGCAGATGTTTCGACGATGTCTGGTCATGTAATTAAAAGTTAATTGGTGGATGGTGACTAGCTTTTGACTCGGTCCCTAGGGACGTCTTATTAAATAAACTTGCCACAAGTCAAACAGAATGTTGGGCTGTTAACTGGTTGCATTCCTATTTCTCAGAAAGAAACCAGTACACCGTGTATAAATATGAGTCTTCCACTTCATTGCCTACTGAAGCTGGTGTCCCTCAAGGCGCTGTCCTTTCTCCTTTTCATTTTTCTTTCTTCTTACATCACTTGCCTCACTCTGATGAAATTAACTTTGTGAAGTACGCTGATGATTTAACGGTCTCAATGGCTGTTAACTCCCAGCTAGATTGTACTAAAATAAATAGCTTTCTCTCGGGAGTCAGCAAATGGTCTGAGTCTAACTGTCTTAAACTGAATCCTTCTAAGTGTCAAACTGTTAATTTCAGCTTAAGATGTAAACGACAGTTAAAAGAAGTCATCGATTCTCATGACACTTGTAAGATTGACGACAAGGATATAGGAATCAAATCGGAAATCAAGTATCTTGGACTTATTCTCTCTTCTGATCTCTCCTGGTCTTCTCATGTCTTAGCAATCTCCAGTAAAATATTCCGCCTGACATTTTACATTAAGAAGTTAAAGCACTCGGGTGTAACTCAACCCCCCTCCCTCTTACAGTTCATAAACTCTTGCATCCTACCTATTCTTCTTTATTGTTCACCCCTGCTTATTCTGTCCTGGTTTGCTTAAAAAAGAATATGTCACAATTCGTAGAATGCTGAAGACGGTCAGTAGGGTGAGTAGTGTCCCAGTGGACCACATAGTTAACATCGTTGGCGATAGGTACTTGGCTTCGTGCAATAAATTTGCTAAAGGGATTTTGTCTGACTTGGAGCATCCACTTTACTCTCAGCTTTCTTTCACCTTGCATCTCCTCAGGTAGAACAAGGAGTAACTTCAGAAAACTGTATGCTCGCGCGTCTAAGTATAAGAATTCTATGATACCATACTTGGCACGTATTTCATGTGATGAAAATAGCATCAGGCAACAATTAACTAACCTTTTTTCATCTAGTAAATAAACAATTTCCTCCATCCATCCTTATATACCTTCAAATTTTACTTTCATTATTTCTATTATATTCATGGTCCTGTTACTTCTTTGTTTTACTCTCATAATTGCAAGCACCAACTGATCTCTATGACTGCTGTAATCTTTGTTTTTCCCCTCACCATCACCATCATGTAAAGAGAACCTTATATTCAATATTTTTAAACATGTTAGGATTTCTATACCACATTGCCAATACTGTGAAACAAGCACAGAGTAATTTTCACTTGTATTATTATTATTACCCTAGCTGTTATCATTATTATTATTTTCATTTTATATGCTGCATGTTTTCTACATTACCTCTATTGTAAATGTGGAAAATTTTCTGTGTGATTAATTTTTATTTATAATTTGAGGAAATTAGATGGAGTAATATTGTGATTAATGCTGAAAATTCCATTCCATTCTGTATCACAAGTTCTGTTTTTGGAATAAAGTAAATTATTGTTATTATTATAGCAGCGGAGTCCATCAGGATGCCCATTTCGTTCTATTTCGGACTCGCGTCAGACGGATGTACCTGCATTCTACAGTGAGTCATTGATGATGTTCCCACCACTGAGGCTCGAACCCAGTGCCCATAGTTTCAAACACTAAAGCGTTATCCACTAGACCACTTGGGCCACGAGAGCTGGCCTCCTCTTGTGCAACGGATTATAATAATTATTTAACTGAATTTTAGATTTTTCTGTCGATTGATTGGACCGAAGCATCTGCACAAGAAGCCGATGTGTCAAACTGAGAGCAATTACTTCGGTCCAATCAATCGACGGGAAAATCTAAAATTCAATTAAATAATTAATTCTCTCCCTTTTTTTCAGGTACTTCAAGAAAAAATCAATTTCTACAGTGTGAGCGATCAGGAAGTAATAACCGCGCAGGCACTTCCGGAAGCCCACAAAAATCTTCTGATCACCACCACCCACCTTTATCTATGTCACCAGTCGGTCTTAAAACTTTTAAAGCGACGTTACCACTTTCATATACCTTCTAACGGCTAGCAGTTTTCTGTGATATTCTGATTTATAAGATCATATATCTGTGAAAAGTAAAAAGCAACAAGCTGGCAGAAGAACCATCCGGGAAGATAGAACTTCAGGTGCACATAGAGAAAACAGAGGTGATGAAGATTCTTGGCCAGCAGCCACAGAAACAACAACAGACAACAATCAGCCAGCACAATTGGGAGGAACCTGAAAGAAACAACCTCCTTCACCTACCTACCTAGCTGGGAAGCATCGTTTCAACTGCAGGCCGACGGGACTGACGAAGATATCAAAGCAAGAATCGGAAAATCAAGACAGGCTTTCATTACTCTTAAGTCTGTGTGGAGGTCAACAGCACTCACCATCAAAAATAACATCCGGATTTTCAACTCCATTGTGTAGTAAGTGGTACTATACGGCTCAGAGGCTTGCACTGCGCGTCATAAAGAGCATCTCAAACAAACTACAGACCTTCATTAACAGTTGTCTTTGCTCAGTACTTCGATCATGATGAGATGGCCGGCCAGAAAAGATCAGCAGTAGGGATCTCTGGGAACGAACCAACCCTACAGGAACCGATTGTGAAAAAAATAGGCAGGAAGAAATGGAGGTGGATTGGCTGGCCATACTCTGAGGAAACCATCAAGTGACATCACTAGACAAGCCATTGCTCGAGTGGAATCCGAAAGGGAAGCGGGCGGCGTGTTGGTCGTCAGTGCGATGGTGGGGTGACTTGGATGAGGTCATGTGAGGCGGAGATGAAAGCATGTGGGCAGACTTGGAGCGGAGTGAAAAAGTTGGCAGAAAACTGAAGGCAATGGAGACGCACAGCTGAAGCCCTATTTTCCTCTAGGAATTAAAGGATATAATAATAATAATATTTGTCTTGAAGGGAAATGATAAATGCTGGTGTAGACACCAGACAGAAGAATCAAAAGTGTGTACTAGACAACTGTTTCATCCTATTTTATAGGATTTTTTTTAGTAGAATCTCAGCCAACTACGAGAAAATCTACAACTTTTAAAGGCTTTATAAAAGCATAGAAAGGGTGATAAGGCTTTATCGAAACAGTGAATATTGTCATGCTGTTATCCTATGCATGCTGCATGCAGTTAACTATTTCTGCAAACAAATCAAAACAAGCTGTTTCTTTTAAAACAAACTTTATTGTTAATTTCATATATATATATATATATATATATATATCATTCAAAAATGGTAGTATTTACATCCTGTCTGATTTTCTACTGGAATTGCAAAGGATACGTTGGCTGAAGAAACACATTTCTGGCATATATGTGTTCGTTTTTTTTTGCAAGTATTAGTTTTGTAGAGACCTTCTTTTTGTTCAGCCTGGAGTTCTAGTGGAGTACACCAGGTTTGAGGTGAGGCAGTAACTCATCAATGAAGACATTGCGAAGTGATTACGGGCTATGTCATGGATGGGCAGGAGTTAGAATTCATGGGTTGACCGTTAAGCCAGGTCTCAGTGTTTCAATAAAGCTTCACAGTGTTATACAGTAATGTTTACCGATGATGTTTCGAGAACAATTTATTGCCACTCATAATCATATCAAGGTACTGTTCACACAACTTTCTAACTTCATTTATATAATTCCATCATTATTTCAGTTCATCGCTTGATTTGATTGGTAGTAGTAAATAAAAATAATAATTTTTCCTTCACGTTCCTAGTGGAACATAGGGCTTCAAGCTAGTGGCTTGAAGTTTCTGTAGCAGGATGGGGTTGCTAGCCTCATGCCCAACCTTTCCTCTTTACCAGGTTTTATCACTGGCTTAGTGGGGTAAAGGAGTGAGTCGGCCGGGGATCGAACCTTGGACCATATGCATGGTCGGCGAGCGTCCTTACCGCTGCGCCACCGACTCACGACTGGTAGTCGTAATCTCCATATTTCCGGTATGAGTGATGAGTCATTCTTATTGCATATGTTGTGTGCAGACTGGATGAACAAAGATTCAGTAATCAACCTCTTTAAATAAAACAGGAATTAGGGTGGCATTTAAACCTATAAACTCACTCAGAGACAGGCTCTGTAGTCTAAGAGATCCGGTGGACCCAATTAAACAAAATAATATTATTTACAAAATACCATGCAATGACTGTGAAGTCAACTGCATAGGTCAAACTAGTAGGTCAGGAGTAGTCAGATTGTCAGAGCATAAGAATTTAGCTAAGGTAAGAATGGTTGACCCCACCCGAGAGGATAAGTAATTTAGAAAAAACCTCAGCAATCGCACTCCATGCATTAACACACAGCCACACAATAGGATGGGAGAGGGTTAAAATTCTAAAAAGTAATCTAGCCAGGTGGAGAGAGAGGTTGATTACTGAATCTTTGTTCATCCAGCCTACACCCAACACATGCAATAGGAATGACACATCACTCATACCGGAAATATGGAGAATACTACTACCAATCAAATCAAGCGATGAAAAATAATCGAACTATATAAATGAAGTTAGAAAGTTGTGTGAATGGTACCTTGATATGATTATGAGCAATAAATTGTGCTCGAAACATCATCGGTAGACATTACTGTATAACACTGTGAAATTTTATCAAAATAAATTTTACCCATAGTGGAATTATACTCTACCACAGTGCACAAGCTTTATTCTTATCTCAGGTCCCAGTGGATGCTGAATGGTCTACGAGCTCGCTAGGCCTTGTAAGTAGAAGGTTCGAACCGCGGTGATGGGTGCTTACTGATGAGGTATCCCAAACTAGGACGAAAGAGATGGCTGTCCAGTATACTCCCTTCAGGATTTCCAATGGTTCACTAACTGATATCAGCTCATGGTCAAAAATATTCGACTTATTGAATGACGACTGAACGGGGAAGTGAAAAGTCACAGTCACGACAGAATTCGAACTAGTGACCTCGAAAATACTTAAGTTGGAAGATAATCTGAAGACTTTGTCCAAGATTCAATCCAATATTGTTATAGTCTAATATGTAGAAAACCCACAGAAGATATGTTTCACCATCTTTAGCATTCAACTTCTAGGCAGTCAGCATTCGGTTATAATCCAGTCGTCAGTTCTTTTATACAAGAACTGCTCCAAATATCCCGATACATGAGAAATACCTCAGAATAACTGAATTTTATCTAATTGTCTATGGGTAAACATCCTCAGAAAGAAGACTCAAGTTTTCCCTGTTCAAGGCTGAGATTTTGAAATCAATCACAACCTTTCTATAAAAGTATTCAAGAAACATTTAATCAATGGTCCAGATGCACAACAAATCACTATCACAGCTGTTTTGTCAACCTAACCTAGGACTCTTCAATAAAATACACCGACCGCCAGAGTTCACACCGAGGACCTTCCGATTATGACGCAAGCTTGTAGAGCATTCAGTTACTGGGATCTGAGACCCCTCAATGGATGGGTCCATGAATTCCGAATTCCGATTGTTTGGTAACATATCAAATCCCTTCAAACCAACGCTTGATACTTCTGTAAATCATTTTGTACGTCTTAAAACTTTTTCGGACAAGCGTAAATCTCGGTGGACATCTATTTTTTTGGTCAAATTGCTGTCACTAAATTATCCGTCTTCTTCAAAGTGAAGTGATACAAAGTAATATGAATAGTCCATTGATGCAGCGAATACATTCCATATGATTTGGCAAAAGTATCTTGAAACACCTAGTGAGATAGAAAAAAATTAGAAAAATAAGTTTACAATGTTTATGCAATTACTTAAAACAAAACACGTAGATCAGCGAAAAGTCTCTTTTCGGCAGAGAATTCATTTTCTTAGCTGTACAATCACAAATATATATGCATTGTTCTGTATGTATGTGTACATTAAGTTTTTCAAACAAAATTACAAATGGGTATGGTTACTTTTAACTAAACAGGTGAAGGTTGGTAATACAAGTCAAGCAAATTAAGTGTTAATGAAACTAGGGTAGTAACAAAGGTGATGAGTTGTCACAAACAGTTGTTAAAAAAAGAAGTTATGTAATAATAATATGAATAGTTTGATGAGTGAGTTTTACTCAGGATGCACATAGAAACAACAAAGTAGATAATACGAAACTATGTAAGAGATCTAAGTGAATACAAGAATTATAAGCAATTAAAGAACAGGCAAAGAAACAAAATTAAGTCATCCAAATCAAAACACGTTGTTACCATGAGAGTAGAAGTGGTTGAGTAATCTTCTTTTGTATGCACAGCTCCGGTTTTTCCATGTGAATGGCCAGAGCTTCAGCGATGCAAAGGAGACGAAACCGTTAATATATGTGTAAAACTTGGGCACTGTGGTAGTAAGTAATTCCATATTATTTTGTTTATTAGATGTATCACACAGTGAAACAGTATTATTTACTGGATGACGTTTCGAACACAATTTATTGTTCAATAATCATATCAAAGTCGTGTGATCAAAACTGATATGATTATTGAACAATAAATTGTGTTCGAAACGTCATCCAGTAAATAATACTGTTTCACTGTGTGATACATCTAATAAACAAAATAATATGGAATTACTTACTACCACAGTGCCCAAGTTTTACACATATATTAACGGTTTCGTCTCCTTTGTATCGCTGAAGCTCTGGCCATTCACATGGAGAAACCGGAGCTGTGCATACAAAAGAAGATTACTCAACCACTTCTACTCTCATGGTAACAATATTTTGATTTGTTTTGAGTTTTTATTTTGATGACTTAATTTTGTTTCTTTGCCTGTTCTTTAATTGCTTATAATTCTTGTATTCACTTAGATCTCTTACATAGTTTCGTATTATCTACTTTGTTTCTATGTGCATCCTGAGTAAAACTCACTCATCAAACTATTCATATTATTATTACATAACTTCTTTTTTTAACAACTGTTTGTGACAACTCATCACCTTTGTTACTACCCTAGTTTCATTAACACTTAATTTTCTTGACTTGTATTACCAACCTTCACCTGTTTAGTTAAAAGTAACCATAACCATTTGTAATTTTGTTTGACAAACTTAATGTACACATACATACAAAACAATGCATATATATTTGCGATTGTACAGCTAAGAAAATGTATTCTCCGTCGAAAAGAGACTCTTCGCTGATCTAAGTGTTTAGTTTTCATTGTCTGGATGGGGGTAATCCATGCAATTACTGTTTGATTTCGTTACATAATAAAACTGAAATGCACTCATCAATTCAGTGGATATTTATCTTAGGAAATACTGAAAAATCGATTGTCCCGTTCACTAACCTTCTCTGAGAAACTTATGATTCGTATGAACGTGAAGGATAAGCTACCACTGGTGGTGGCCACCTCATTCATGCGTATCTACCAATTCACTTGCTTGTGTAGAGCCAGGTATGTTGACTGTACCCGGTGTTCGCTTTCCACACGTATCACTGAACACTTACCAGCATGGTTTTAAAAAGCTCTATTTTAAAACATCTGATAGATTCCGGACACCAAGCTACACTCCCAAACAAACTTCAAAGTCGTCTACAGAATACGAAGCAGACAGTCTTCCTAAAAGTGTACGAACCAAACTTCTTCAAATGACAGAAACAATGGCAATTCACTTACTATGCCCTGAACTCTGCATACAGAAGAAGTTCACTCAGTTACTACACTTGTAATACATAGATATTGTTATGTACTGCTGATGAGTGAGTTAATACAGTTTCCCCCGTCGCCAATTATGTTATGTACTCGTCGAGTAGTTAATAGTCCTAACGCGGAAAGAGGGAAATCAGAAGACCACCAGGTTTACGATGATACTTGTATTTTCCAGACAAGGAAAATAAATGTCACACAAGAGTGCGAGTGAAATGGTACGTAGTGTACGAAACGTGGGAACAAGTACGTATCAAAGTGTACAAAGCAAGAGTATATATGAAAATGACTAATACACATGAACCAATGAATAGATAGTCTTGACATGATTGGTTGTAATGTCATGTGACAACAAGGTCATACATGTTTATTTAGTTAGTGGACAGAAAAAAGTACATTGTCAGTTATAATGAAATATCGATCCATATACACATAGCCAAATATATGGTAGACTGTCAAAAACAAAACACACATCATATGGATACATATCAGATATAATGAAATATATAGTGAAATTTATCATTCTCATCCGTGTTTATATTCTACGAATAATTTCTTCCCTTATGTGAGATGTAATCAAAAGCAATGCATTTGTCCTGAAATAATCCAGACGATTTACAGCTCACGTAAATGATTTCAATATAGTTGTCCTCTCAAAACTGCATGTGTCTTGGGTGCAAACAGAAAGGGCGCAGCCATTGATAAAAGTTCGAAACCAGTTGGAAATACTTCTCGTGAAACACTAAGTCTCTGAATCATATAGAAACACTGACTGATAAACATGGGTTTTGAAAAAACAGAATCTCGCTTTTCATGCTGAGTGCAGTGCAGAAAATTTTCCAAGCTGATCTCAGAGTGACAAATGTCTGTCTGTCTCGCCTCTATGAACTAGACTGGTTTTGACATCCACATTCATGCAGCATGTGCCTGTATTTGAAGCGATGCCTCCTAGCCGGATAAGTGAAAGAGGTAACCTCTGTCAAATCTCTCCTGTTGATGGTGATTGGTTCTGGTTGTTGTTGCTGTTGGTTGGTTGTCTTCATCACCTTCGTCTGTCTTCTCTATGTTCACTTGAAGTCCTAACGTTGTTGGTTTTCACCTGTAAGTCTTCAAATTTATGCGGAATTAGATATAAATCAATCTCGTCTAGTTAACTAGCTTGCTAGTTTTCCAGCCGGTCCCAAGCCCAGGTAAAGAGGGAAGTTTGGGCGTTGGGTTAGTGACCCTACACCACTAAACCTATAAAACTGTTAGAGATACTTCAACGCACAGATTATACATTAAAAATACAGAAACTTCAAATAACAATCTTATTCTTCTCTGGAATCGGAGAGGCAAAATGAAGCGACTTTTGAAAGCCCCCCCCCCTGGAAGCCAGTCAGCCGATGTGTCTTCTTTCGATGAAAGGAAGAATAAGAATGGAAACGTGGAATTTCCGTACAGTATACGGGACTGGGAAGGCTGCTCAGGTAGCCAAAGAGATGAGAAGATGTGTCCTAGAAGTGCTGGATGTCTACGAGAGTAGATGGAATGGATGTGGACTACCGAAATCGTCAAATGGAGAGTCAATAATCTACTCCAGCCACCTAGACGACAACGACAAGAACACTGAGGGAGTAGCTATCATGATGTTACCAGTGGCAGCCAAAGCTCTAATGCAGTGGGAACCAATCTCCTCTCATAGAATCATGACAACATGATTCAACTCAAAAGGAAGGAAGGTAACAATTATCCAATGCTATGCACAATGCTACAAACAACGCGGAACAAGAGAAGAAGGAAGATTTTTATAGACAATTACAGACAGTAATGAACAGCATCCCAAATGACGACAACAAAATCCTTATGGGAGGTGTGAATACAAAACTGGAAGCAGACAATACAGGTGCGTCGGTGGCACAGCGGTTAGGACTCTCGCCGACCATGCACATGGTCTGGAGTTCGATCCCCTGCCGATGCACACCTGATATCATGGTCGGCCTGCAAAATTTGAGCTACCGATATCACATGCTGAAAATTCCATATTTGCACTAAAAATACGGTGTGTAATCAAGCTGTAATCAAAATAAAAATAAAAGAGAACTCATCATGGGTCGAGAGGCTATCGCTCGGCGAAATGAATGAGAATAGAGAATTGTTCGCAGATTTCTGTTCTTTCAGAGATTTAGTTATCGGAGGCAGCATGGACAATCACAAGGATATGCAGAAAGAAACATGGATTTCGCCTGTAGGACACAACGAAAACCAGAGGGACTTCATCTCAATGTTGCTCAGGGAAGTGGAGACGACGCCTGTTGGATACAAAGTCGAGAAGAGGAGAAAATGTGGTCACGGAGCATTGTCCAGTTCAAGGAACCTTCAAGGTGAGGCTGAAATCCCTGAAAACAACTGGAGACAGGCCACTGTAATTTAAGTTAAACATTCAGAAACTGAAGGGCAAAATCACGAGGGATGCCTTCGCTACAGATTAGATCAGAGCAAAGTCGGAGACACTACGTGTTATCACCGAGAAAGCTTGTGCGGAAGAACAGTGGAACTCTCTGAAGGCGATATTCAAGGAAACGTGTACAACTGCTCTGGGAAGAAAGAAGAGACAAGGAATGGCTCTCAAAGGGCAGCTAACTGGAAGCTAATTGAAGAGAGGAGAGGAGGATGGTGAGAAAGAAGACGACTCAACGCGAAGATCGACAACAGAGGAAGCTAAGTTCGACGTGCACTGCACTGAATAAAGACAGGAGTGACGAAAAGTGCTAGAAAAGACAGACGATATTTCTACAACACACTGGCAACTGGTTCAGAACAAGCAGGCTGGCCGCAGGTAGAAGAGACCTCAGGACACCATATCAGATATCCAGGTCTCTATCCGGGGAGAGATCAACCCAGTTGATGAAACCAACAAAAGATATTCAAGGGAACCTGATTACCTAGGAGGAGACACAAATAAAACAATAACCTGATCACTTTAAAGGACTCTTGAATCGACCATCACCTACAACTCTCTCAGAAATACAACAGACAGCAAGCACGGAATTACCTGTCAGCGGACACCACTCCTCCAAGGAAAGCAGAAACCCTAAATGCCATCAAAATATTGAAGCCCAGTCGGGAAGGCAGCAGGACCAGATGTAATTCCCCCACCCCTCGAAGCACTGAAAACGATCCCGGAGACTGAGGTAGACGTGCTCACACCATTATTGCAAAAGGTTTGGGGGGAAAGAAAGCTGTCTATAGAGTGGAAGACAACCTAGCTACCTTGTCAGACTACCTAAGGAAGGCGACTGACACCTCTGCAAGAACTGGCGTGAAATAATGCTATTGTCCATGCCAAGTAAGATACTAAGTCATATCATCCTGAAAAGAATAAAGGATGCACTTGATGCAGAACTCCGCCAGCCCAGAACAAGCTAGATTCAAGAAAGCTAAATCACGTGCTGGTCGAATTGCAAATCTACGCATAGTCATCACAGAACAGAGCATAGAATGGCAGTCAAACCTCTAAATCAATTTCACCAACTTCGAAATGGCCTTCGACAGAGTTGATTGAGAAGTAATTTGGAAACTGCTTCAACACTACGGCGTACTTAAAGTCTTCATCAGCCTTATTCAACAACTAGATGACAATGCCACGTGTTAGTTAATCCACAACGGAAAAGCAGCGAGGCATTCGAAGGGCATACAGGATTAAGACAAGTTGGCTGTCCATTATCACCGAAAATACTCTAAATTGTGGTGGACTGGATTATGCGTCAGACTATGTGTTGGGAGCAAGGAGACAGGAATACCCGCTGAACAACCAATAAGAAGACTCTAGAAGATCTGAATTTTACAGATGATATATGTCTAATTTCCCATAAACTCGAAGACTTGCAGATGAAAACAAACAAACTGGTAGAAGAAGCAGGCAGCGAAAACAGGACTCCAGGTGAGAGAGAGAGAGAAGATGGAAGTGATGAATATAACTAGCAAACCAACCAACAACAATAAGCACCAATCACCACCAAAAGGGAGAGGTTTAACAGAGGTCACCTCCTTCACTTATCTGGTTAAAAGCCATCTTTTTAACCACAGGCGGAACAGATGAAGATGTCAAAGTCAGAATCGGAAAGGCTAGGTGAGATACGCCTTCATCAACTTGAAACTAATTTGGAAATCTTCTACAATTAGTCAGCATAAGGAAAAAGATTCATATCTTCAGAACCAATGTCATGTAGATCAGTTCTTCTATATGGGTCAGAAACTTGCGAGCGTGTAACGAAAAGTATTTTCAACAAGTCATGGACTTCTATCAACGGTTGCCCTCTTCGCTGTCTCCATACCGAAGATCAGATGGCCAGGAAGAATTGACAAAAGGGAACGTCGAGTAAGAACCAACCAAGAAGCTATTTCTCAATAGGTATGCCGGAGAAAATGCAGATGGATGGGACAGACGCTAAAGAGATCGTGGAATGAGCCTGCGCATGAGGCTGGAACCAAAGACGGATCAGAATGAGAAACGATGATTTGGACATCCAAGAACGACATGGAAGAGATAATGTGAAGTTTTGATAAGAGACTATGAGCAGCCGTGGGGCCAGCTGAAGGAGTTGCAGAGCACAAGGCAAAATGGAGAGAGGCTGTTGAACTCAAAGGAACAATATTTGCAATAATGGTAACCACGATAATAGCACAAATAATGATGCTTAATGGAGGTGGATAGACCGTGTTAATTGACTATTGGTACTCAATATGAGTGGAGATCTAGTGTTAATGCATGATGGTTCAACTCCTTCCACCTTATATTTTCACACCAAATATAGATTAACATGAAGGAAGACAAAGAAATAAAAAGTATGCACTTATTCCGTATATAAGACTGAAACAAATAAATAAACTTTAAAAAAAAATTAGTTCCCTTTATGAATTTAGATAATGCAACAAGAAGATATAATTTGTCTGAATCGAACATAAGAAAAATGATATCACATCCCACTGTAGTTACCGATTTGAATATAAGTGTGGATACACATACACAAGGAGGACTCATCGATCTCTGCAAGTAAAGGCTGGCTTCAGAGCATGTTCCTAAATGGCTCCAAAAACAACTGGAATCTTCAGAACCCATTAATGGTGGGAATAGACAACGGCTTAGCTTTTCTATTGCGAAACATATTATAGAAACAGGACATAGAATTGACGTTAACATATCTTTCAAATCAATCTATAAAACGTGTTTCGGGCGTATCCTAAAGTTTGTGGAAGGCCTAGCTGGCAATTAGAAAGTTTAAACCACCTTTATGCTTTCAAAAACAATTCGTCATCCCATTAAACCTTCCTTGGTAAATTTTGTTTTGATACCATAGCAGATGTACTATGTTACCTCTGCTATTTGGTTTAGTGGTCTTCATTGTTATTTTAACCTTCAATATGTTCTTTTAACTTGACCTAAGTCTATTATCTCACCTCTTAACTCTTTATTAATTTCACATATATTCCTATGACAAGTCCGTATGTGTGATCAGATTGTTCGAATTGTGTTGCGCAAATACGACATAACACGGTTCACACAAATTACGTCTTCTTATTGCTTTATCTAAATAAATGAACGTGATACTACGACTGAGATTAAGGTAACTAAGTGATAAATCCAACTGTGTCCCCATGATCGACTCTAAATCACATCTTTTTGTCTCCTTACTCAAAGTGAAGATGGTAACTTCAAGGGTTCAACCACCGTTAACTCTCCCACAGTAAAATCTTACTCCTGCCAATATGCTAGTTTAAAATATCGGGTTGGTATTTTTTTAATAAGTAACATTATGGCTCAGACAACCTTATCAATGAAGACTGGCAGATTCATTGATCAGTTTCGTTGCTTTACCCTCTAACAGTGAGAAACTGCACAAATTCAAACATATAGCCAGTTAATTAAAGCCATCACAGCTATATCTTTAATGAAGATGTTTCATATAATTATCCAGTGAAACGAAGCACACTAATGAAAATTACTCAGCGGTCAGTAGATAATCAAACACCTCAGCAGCGCTCCAATGGCAGCATAAGTCAGTGAAAGTAGAATGAACATTATCTACTCACACCTAGACTTTATTACATGCGTAAAATTTTGGCACTATGATAGTAAGTAATTCCATATTAGTTTGTCTATTAGATATATATCACACACAGTGAAACAGGATTATTACATATTGGATGACAAGGTTTCCAACAAAATTTATTGTTCATAATCATATCATCAGTTATAATCACACCACTTCGAAACTTGAATTTTATAGTTTTCTTTGTTCTCTCCCATTTGTTTGTCCTAGGGATAGTAGAATTTTCCAGATATCTGAGTGGACAGGTGTTGAATCATTCCTCTTACACGTGTTTGGAGTTGGTTTGATAAAACTAAACAAGGCATTAAGAAGACAAATTTCGCGAGATGATATCATTTCGTAGTTTCTTTACAACCGCTTTACAACTAACATGGTTAACAATGATAAAATAAAGTTCATGAAATTTACTCAGTTAAATAAAAACAAAAGTACATACTAATGACCAACCATATTAAGATAGGTCATGCAGTCCAGGGTAGGCGAAGATTGAAGTCTATTGATTTTTGTACACACAGTTTAGGCTGTATGTGATTACTCCAAAGTGCTTCCATCACCTTCAATAACCTTGAATTAGAGTTATGTGAAATAATTGTGAAACAGTCATTAATATTTATTTTGTGACCAGACATTAATAAGTGTTTTGCAATGGATGATGCTGGATTTCTATTAAGATTAATCGCGTTGGGATTTTCGATATGGTTTACTAGCCATTTTGGAATATGTTCTTTTCGACGACATTGGAACATTCTGTTAGTTCTACCTATATAGATGTCACCGCAGCTGCAGGTGAACTTGTAGATACAGTTTGAAGTAGAGTCCACAGAATTTCGTCCTTTAATCGTAGGAACAGGGATCGAAAATGTTCGGCAAGCGAGAAAAAGAGATGCGGCGTAGAATGTGCGTTTGATGGCTGATCGAAGTCTTTGAGTTGTCAACTGAATAATCTGGTCGCCCTTGAATGGTAGATTAATAAAGATGGCTTTCTTTGGTACAGAAGCTGTCTTTTCGAGATGTGGTTTTTCTTTGCTGTGACAAGTGATAAAGCTCTCCGGATAACCATTAGCTAATAAAACTGAATGTATATGTCGAAGCTCATCCATCAGTGTGTCACTCGTGCATATTTTTCGGGCCCTTGAGAACAAACATTTCACTAGGGAACGTTTATACTGGATAGGAACAAAACTGGTAAAATGAAGATATTGTCCAGTCCATGTTTGTTTACGAAAAATAGAGCGCTGAATCGTTCCATCATTTCTCCTAGTCATAGTAATATCCAGGAAACCAAGTTTGTTATTCGATTCTAGTTCGGAAGTCACTCGAATATTTGGATGAATATGATTAAATAGAGTAATGAAGTTTTCAATAGATTCACTATTATTACCAATAATAAGAGTATCATCTACATAACGTTTATACAGCACAAATCCTCCAAGCATACCTTGCATTTGTTTCTCTAATTTCGACATAAATATATCTGCTAACAGGGGCCCCAGAGGGCTCCCCATCGCAACACCATCGATTTGTTTATATGCCTTTTCTTGGAATATGAATCTAATATTTTCTGTACACATTAAGATTATGTCTTTGATGTAAGTGACGGGAATGGGTAAGTTTATGCCATTGCTTGTGATGTAATCGCAAATAAAATCAACAGTTTCATGAAGGGGAACATTGGTGAATAAAGATTCTATGTCAATTGAACACATAACCTTTTCCTTAATGTTCAAGGTGTCCAGCATTTCTGTAAGATCAAATGAACTTTTTACAGAATGATTTGATAATGAGTCTCTTACAGGCGTAAGGACCTCTGTAATCCATTTGGCGATTTTATGATAAGGAGAATTTGACATGTCTAAGATGGGTCTCAGTGGGTTCCAAGTTTTGTGGATCTTCGGAAGACCATAAAGCTGAGGAGTATGTGACCCAATTGGTTTAAGTTGTTTATAAAGTTTTTCATTTATAAAACCATGCATCAGTAAAATCTGAAGCTGTCGATTGATCTGCTTTTCCACAAGCAGCACGTTATCAGTAGCATTGTCCAGCAGAAATTTCGACTGATCTTTGAGGATATCGTTCATTTTATTTTGATAATCCGATTTGTTCATAATGACAACGCCTTCTCCCTTATCAGGTTTAAGGATCACAAGATTATCTTATAATTAATGAAATTAATGACAAACTTTCGAAATTTATTGAAACACACCAAAGACTAAATCCCGTTTTGGATAATTTATCTTTAGTATGTCGAATTAAATTCACAGTATTTTGCAATGATATGGTAAAAAAGACGATAAGTTCTACCGAAGAAAAATTAACAAAATCTTTGAAAGACTCAAATCATACTTTGGAATTTCCTCAAGATATCCACAAACATATAATTAATTTATCTACATGCACTCTATCCCAACTACAGTTGGAAGCATTATCTTATGGAATGAAGTACAAAACTATTCCCATGAAAATTAACAAAATGGAAGTCCAGTCACAGTATGAAAACCTGTATGACCAAATCTCTGATTTAACTCCCTCTAATAAAGATAATCTGGACTGGTTTAAAGTTAAACTGGTGGACATTTCTCATCAATTTCTAAATGCTAGAATACACCAGAAAAATGGTTTATCAAAAGAACACCACGCCGCACTTAAGGAATTAATCCAAAAAGATAATCTTGTGATCCTTAAACCTGATAAGGGAGAAGGCGTTGTCATTATGAACAAATCGGATTATCAAAATAAAATGAACGATATCCTCAAAGATCAGTCGAAATTTCTGCTGGACAATGCTACTGATAACGTGCTGCTTGTGGAAAAGCAGATCAATCGACAGCTTCAGATTTTACTGATGCATGGTTTTATAAATGAAAAACTTTATAAACAACTTAAACCAATTGGGTCACATACTCCTCAGCTTTATGGTCTTCCGAAGATCCACAAAACTTGGAACCCACTGAGACCCATCTTAGACATGTCAAATTCTCCTTATCATAAAATCGCCAAATGGATTACAGAGGTCCTTACGCCTGTAAGAGACTCATTATCAAATCATTCTGTAAAAAGTTCATTTGATCTTACAGAAATGCTGGACACCTTGAACATTAAGGAAAAGGTTATGTGTTCAATTGACATAGAATCTTTATTCACCAATGTTCCCCTTCATGAAACTGTTGATTTTATTTGCGATTACATCACAAGCAATGGCATAAACTTACCCATTCCCGTCACTTACATCAAAGACATAATCTTAATGTGTACAGAAAATATTAGATTCATATTCCAAGAAAAGGCATATAAACAAATCGATGGTGTTGCGATGGGGAGCCCTCTGGGGCCCCTGTTAGCAGATATATTTATGTCGAAATTAGAGAAACAAATGCAAGGTATGCTTGGAGGATTTGTGCTGTATAAACGTTATGTAGATGATACTCTTATTATTGGTAATAATAGTGAATCTATTGAAAACTTCATTACTCTATTTAATCATATTCATCCAAATATTCGAGTGACTTCCGAACTAGAATCGAATAACAAACTTGGTTTCCTGGATATTACTATGACTAGGAGAAATGATGGAACGATTCAGCGCTCTATTTTTCGTAAACAAACATGGACTGGACAATATCTTCATTTTACCAGTTTTGTTCCTATCCAGTATAAACGTTCCCTAGTGAAATGTTTGTTCTCAAGGGCCCGAAAAATATGCACGAGTGACACACTGATGGATGAGCTTCGACATGTACATTCAGTTTTATTAGCTAATGGTTATCCGGAGAGCTTTATCACTTGTCACAGCAAAGAAAAACCACATCTCGAAAATAATAATAATAATAATAATCACTTTATTCCACAACAATAAAAATTTACAGCATGGAATTTTCAGCGTTTCTTTTACATATTGCAATGGTTTAGCTCTGTTTATAATTATATAAATATATAAAATGTTAAAATATTGATAGTTAATAGGAAAAATAATAAAAAAATAAATAAAAATAAAAAACCCAACAAAATCATACCATTTCTAGGTCATAGTGAATAATAAGTAAATAATATAACAAATAACACATGCATTAATATGCATCATTTCATTTTATAGTTTAGTTATTGATTCAAAAGTTGTAAAAGTTCTTTTCTGATATTTGTCTCTTCACACAATACTCGTGCCAAATATGGAACGGTCGAATTTTTATATTTTGTAGTACGAGCATAAATGTTTATAAAATTTCTTCTGGTCTTACCCGAAGAGATACAAGGAAACAATTGTGAATAAAGAGGATGTTCACTATCAGATAAGATAACTTTAGCTAAGTGTTTACAAGAATTCATATGCCTATTGACAACAGTGTCATTTAGTTCAGTCAAAGGGATAGCACTGACCCTACTTACAGCCCTCAATGTTCTTCGTAGTATTATATGATCTTTCTTGAGTAGCCCAGGGAAGAATAATGGAGAACAATAAAGAATGATGGGCAAAACACATGAATTAATAAATTGTATGATAAGAGATTGAGTTATACCTGAGTGTCTCAACTTCTTTATGTAATAAGTCAGACGGAAAACTTTCTTAGAAACTATAAGAATATGAGACGACCAGCAAAGATTTGACGAGAAACTAATGCCAAGATAAGAAACACTTGACTTACTCTCAATCATGGTACCATCAATATTACAACAATCATGAGATTGAATCAATCCATGCATGTCTTTTTCACTTCTCAAGCTAAAATCAACAGTGTTACATTTAGTTGGATTTAGTTTAAGGCCATTTGAGCCAGACCAATCCTTAACTTCAGCTAGGAAGCCATTCATATAGGAACAATCCGATGTGGAAACTACAGGGACAGAAACGGTCAGGTCATCAGCATACTTAATGAAGTTAACTTTGGGTGAGTTCGGAAGGTCATGCAGAAAGAAAGAGAAAAGAAATGGAGAAAGTACTGCACCTTGAGGCACACCACTTTCAGTTAGCTGGGAAGTGGAGCGCTTTCCAGCCAAAACAGTATGCTGTTTCCTATCCTTAAAATAAGAAGACAGCCATCTAGTTGCCCAGGACTCTGTTTGTGCTGAAATCATCTTTCCTAATAAAAGTGTCCTAGGAACAGAGTCGAAAGCTGCAGTATAGTCTAAGAAAGCTGTTCGAACGAACTTAGCGCCCTTATCAAGGCAGGAAACAATATTGTGGTGTAGTACAATGGCTGCATCTAATGTACTTCTTCCACACTTATAAGCAAACTGCTTAGGGTCATTAAAAGCTTTTAAAGAAGGTTTAAGAATATTCAAAAGAAGTTTCTCCATAGTTTTCAAAAAAGGAGATGTTATAGCGACTGGTCTAAATTTTATACCTGCTCCAGAAGATGATTTCTGTACAGGTACAACCTTGATTTCTTTCCAGTCAGCAGGTACCGTTTCCCTCTTAAATGATGCGTTAAAGATTTGAGTAAGAGGATGACACAAGATGTCTGCACACTTTTGGAGAAGAATGCTTGGTACACCATCTGGACCAAGGCTGTGTGTTGGATTTAATGACTTCAAACATAATAGTACATCCTTTTCTTCAAAACCCTGAAAATGACCATTTTCTTGACTAGGTACATCAGGTACAACCATATTAATTTGTTTCTTGATAAATGATTTGTTTAAAGCATTTACATCAGAATAAGCATCAACGGACATTTGTTTTTTACTTGTTAGTTTATTGAAAAGTTTCCAAATGTTTGAAGGATTTTTACATGATAAAAATTTTTCATTATATAGTCTGTTCAACCTTTCTATTTCAATTTTTATAAGGGTGTTTATTTTACGGACACCAGTATTATCACAATTCTTATACAACTTCTCTTTTTGTCTTCTAAGTTTTTTCAGTTGCAAAGAAGAGATTCTGTCAAATCTCGAAAACAGTGTTTCATAAGGACAGCAAATATCCAAACAAAACTTCAGATAATCGGTTATATTAGAGACAGTAGCATCCAACTTATCGTCAGTAAACAGTTCCCAGTTGGTATCATGCAACATGCTTCTTAATGCTAGAATGTTGTCATGGGAATATGAACGTTCATGTATCTTCTTTGTTAAATGACTAAACAATTTTCGTTGTGACTTGCCGTACACTTTCGGTAAAATACGAATAATGCAGTGGTCAGAATTTAGCAAAGGAGCTCTCCTTCGGGTTTCATATACATCACGGTCATTTATGAAAACCAGGTCTAGTGATTTGTCCAGACGTGTATTAAACTTGACTAGATTCTCATGACCAAGCGAAGTAAGAAAGCTGTGATCACATAAATTAAAATCACCACAGACTATAGACAACGAGTTTCCGAATGCAGGAGCAGCGAATTCAGTAAACTCATCTGCAAACATAACTATATTAGAAAGGCTACAATCGGGTGTTATGTAAATATTTGTTATGTATATATAAGAATATTTACTTAAGTGTTTTGGGCGACACCTGACGGTTATGCAATCTATATTGTCATTAGAATAATTGAAGCAAACGTGATTTGATGTAGACCAATTTGTGTTTATATATGTGGCTACCCCTCCTCCATATTTTTTCTTGGAACTATTTCTATCTTGGCGAAAAACTTTATATCCATTTATTGAAATTAGATTATCATCATAATGCTGGTGCAGCCAAGTCTCTTGTATTGCTAAAACGCCAGCTTCTGTACCAAAGAAAGCCATCTTTATTAATCTACCATTCAAGGGCGACCAGATTATGCAGTTGACAACTCAAGACTTCGATCAGCCATCAAACGCACATTCTACGCCGCATCTCTTTTTCTCACTTGCCGAACATTTTCGATCCCTGTTCCTACGATTAAAGGACGAAATTCTGTGGACTCTACTTCAAACTGTATCTACAAGTTCACCTGCAGCTGCGGTGACACCTATATAGGTAGAACTAACAGAATGTTCCAATGTCGTCGAAAAGAACATATTCCAAAATGGCTAGTAAACCATATCGAAAATCCCAACGCGATTAATCTTAATAGAAATCCAGCATCATCCATTGCAAAACACTTATTAATGTCTGGTCACAAAATAAATATTAATGACTGTTTCACAATTATTTCACATAACTCTAATTCAAGGTTATTGAAGGTGATGGAAGCACTTTGGATTAATCACATACAGCCTAAACTGTGTGTACAAAAATCAATAGACTTCAATCTTCGCCTACCCTGGACTGCATGACCTATCTTAATATGGTTGGTCATTAGTATGTACTTTTGTTTTTATTTAACTGAGTAAATTTCATGAACTTTATTTTATCATTGTTAACCATGTTAGTTGTAAAGCGGTTGTAAAGAAACTACGAAATGATATCATCTCGCGAAATTTGTCTTCTTAATGCCTTGTTCAAATTTATCAAAGGGACTAATTGTTTTAATTAAAACTAAACAAATTAAATAAATTCCAGGGGGAAAATATACAAAGAAACTGAGGGATTTGCCAAGGGATCAACAATATCCCCGGTTGTGGCAGATATATTCATGGATAGGTGGGAAAACATAGCGATTGAAACATTCAGCCCCACTCTAAAAGTATCGTGGAGGTATGTGGATGATAGATTCACTGTGCCTAGAACATAGGATACAGATAAATTTTTGGAACACATTAGCTCAACGGTGGAGGCAATCCAATTCACTTATGAATTGGAAAGTCAGGAAGGGGAACTCCCAATGTTAAACTGCAACGTAAAAAGAAAAGAAGATGGGATGTTAAACACGTACTAGCTTGTTTACAGGAAACCCAAACATTCAAACAGATATTTGGACTTCAGATCATCCCATCCTATGTCAGTAAAAATATGATTGGTGGAATGTTTGAGTGACAGAGCACAAGAACTAAGTAGTACGAAGGAAAATCTAAGACAGGAAGTGATACACATAAAAGAAGCCTTGAAACTTAATAATTATCCGGATAAATTAGTCAGGAAATATGTAAGGAAATATAAAAATAAAATAAATAATGATAGTAGTGATAATTATAATAATAGTAATATTAATGACGGCATGAATGTCAAACATGCGTAAGATAATGACAACACCAACAATAAGGAATCTAAATGGTCAGCAGTAATTCAAGGAAGGAATCTCAGAAGCCTTACGCAAAATTCTTAACAAAGTAGGCCGGAATAGAAGTGGCTGGCATTCAAACTCAATTATAAACAAGCTTTGTCGGTTAAAGGATGAATCCTGTGGAGCCTTCAAAACAAAACAATTTAGTTTACCTAATACCCTACCTGCAATGATTGTCAGGTCAATTGCATAGTTCAAAGTAGTAGAACAGGGGCAGTCAGACTAACTGAACATAAAAAGCTAGCAAAATCTAGATCAGTTGACCAACATAAGTTAAAAAATCTAGAGAATAGGTCAGCTATACTACTCACTGCATACAACTACACACAAGCAGACAATAGGATGAGTGCGATAAGATGACACTTTTGAAATCTAATATAAGAACACGGTGGAGGGAGAGATTGATAACAACGGAAGCTTTGTTTATCGAATCAACCGAATGAAAATACGTGTAATAGGAGTGATTCAACACCTGTCCACTTAGATATCTGGAAAATTCTACTATCCCTACGACGACAAATAGGAGAGAACAAAGAAAACTATAAAACTCGAAGTCGTGTGATTATAATTGATGATATGATTATGAACAATGATATATTGTCTTCTAAACCTTGTCATCCAGTATGTAATACTGTTTCAATGTATGTGACATATATCTAATAGACAAACTAATATGGAATACCTAGACTTTATCGACCACAAACTACCGTGGTTGATGTGATTTGTTTTTATAAAAGCCGATCGGCCAATAAGCCAAACCAATTCACCTTGAGTCAGTACTGTACAATAAGGACATGAAAGATTTATTTCAAATATCTTTCAGCTTTAAAGAACACGGTTTTACAAGCTTCTACGCTTTGTCACAAGCAGATTCATTCATATATAAACACATCTCTTACAAAGTCGAATGAAAACTAAGAGATTCAATATCTGTATTGGACTCTACTCGAATTGAAACTTCATCAACTATACATGAACTCCTTAGGTTTAGGTACTACATTTTAAGTCATGCTTATCATGTAAATTGTACTGTTAGATTTTTGCTGGACGCTAGTAACTAGTGTGATGTGTCTAGTCCTTACCTTGATGCAGACTGAATTCTGTCACTCAGTCAGGTTTGTAATGTGGCCACTATTCCACTAGGTAGCTCGTCATCACGCTGTACATTGATTTCATGATATTAAATGGTTGGAGGCAATCGGTAGGAAGCCACATTGCAAACCTGGCTGATAGAATTCAGTCTGCACCAAGATAAGTACTAGACACATCATACTAGTTACTAATGTCCAATCAAAATATCCACTACAGTCCTACAGGAGGTAAATAGCGAGCCTAAATAGCTCAGTGGTAACGTTCCTGACTGCAGCACTGAGTGACGCAGGTTCGAATCTCAGAAGGGATATAAGTTCCTTCGAGGTGACTGCAGATACGCCCTGGTTGAGTGCCAACTAGCCCGAAAGATAGGTCCAAGGCTTACTGTGGCCGATTGCTTCCAACGATCTATTACCGTTAGATTACATTGCAAAACGTCAAGAAAGCTTCGAATGGGATATTTAGTCCATATATCTTTATGTCACCAAATATTCACTCTAATACATCGGAAATTTGCCAGTAAAATAATCAAACACTTGTTCCAATTTTTGTGTAATAGTTTGTGAGTCAGATGTCACCTTCATTTTCTAAGTAACACTCAGAAAAGTATTCAAACACTGAGTGGGTACAAACTATAATAACACTTAGTGAATTCATGACCATTCTTAACTGTTTTCCAAACTAGTCATACGTCACCTACCATTGGTTGTCTGGGAAATTCATATCTACGTATTTACAATGCGTATCCCAGCCATTCAAGTCTGTGAAGGTTTTTCAACCCATCGGCTATTTCAGTTTCCCGTAGTGTGTTGATGATGCAATGGTAGAATACTCACCAGACACAAGAGAGGTCCAAGTTTGACTCCCGATTGACATGCACCTAAACCTCGCCTAGTGTACTCTCTGGTGGTAAACCTAGAAGAGACGGAAGGTTGCATGTAAGACGACTATAAGCTTCATCCGGTAAAACAAATAACACAACTGTTACTTAACCTTCTAAAGCTTGAAGCCTTCAGTTACACTTAGAATTCAAAGGAGTAAATGAAAGTGAATATAGTGACTAATAATATCACTATCTACTATAGAATTTTGACTAACATGAAGTGGAAGATTAAGACAGTTGTGCTCAAAAAGGTGCCATTCTCCCCTGCTATAATATTTGACTGCTAAAGAGCAGGACAAAGGAGGTTTCAGTTCAGTGAATACACCTTTTGATAGGCAATCGCATGTATAGGCAGAACCGGAAGTGGTGCAATTTGGAAGGAGAAAACGTTGATGTTTACATACATGCTTAGATCACACCTACTGTACAACTGGTTATAATAATAGTGACAGTGATGATAATAATTTTGTCAGTAAAAACGTGAAAAATTGGAGCTATCACTCGTAATATGATTAATGAGAAACAGAACGACTAAACAAACAAATGTTCAGGCAGAGGTAGTCGGTAAAGGCTATTAAAATAAATACCACGTTACAAGAAAAGCAAATGTTTTAATGAAGATATGATACAATTAAGAAGTGACAAGAGAGGAAAACAAAATATAAGTGATATTATCATTTTGTTAGGTCTTAATAGGCCAAAGGAGGTATAATGACTGTACGAACTTCTTTTGAATACATGTACAGACTGAAGTCGAGAATGAGAAAATGATGACGTACCCCTTCGGTAGGTCTCAATTTTTCGAAATTTCATTTTCAGATCACCGCCGACGTAAACAAGAAGAACATACCAGAGGGAGAAAGCACATGAATGAATGCTTCTGGTGATTTATATGATGTTTGACTTCTATGGTATGTCGAAGGATTGTAAATTCATTTGCCAAGATTATTAAATATATGTCCATTAAAATCAACTGCTTTTTATATCACTTGATATCGTAAGTTGTTGAGTTACTATCAGTATGCTGTTTTTGAGACGAGCTGTGTACATAATAGATTTGACTCTATGTTAGTTGTCGACCAATCAGGGTAGATAATTAAACTCGTCATTTTACTTCTTTACATTCTCTCCCGTCTTACTCTCCTGACAACTTATTAATATTATAATTATTATTATTATTATTATTATTACTATTACTGATATATATTATTCTTCAAACTTCATGAGCTGACTGTTGTTACGTTTCCTATTTTCGTTTCTGTCTCTTAGTCTGAATAGCTTCACTAATTATATCTATTATTATTATTACTATTATTATTATTATTACTATCTCTTTTCTCTTGTCGACAATACCGAAGGACTAACTGGCGAAAGGATCAACTCCAATCACAGTAGTAACAGTCTTAACATACCTCATACTACAAACCACATATAATTAATCCCAGCACTACTCCCTTTGGAGTCAACCAAAGCTACGACAGTCGAGTGGCGGGACAAGCTACGCAGAAGTTTACCGAAGATCAAGAACCTATACCTCACAATCAAGAAGCGAGCACAAAGAAATCAAATTGGTTTATACTAGCTCGTAAAAACGATATTGGATATTGGACTAAAGGTTAAATGCGGAACCGTAGGCGCGTTGTTCCAGGCTTTAGTCAGTCTTAGAAATTTGGGGCGCATTGCAGAATGTTTGGGGCAGACTTCGGGAGTATTGCAACAATTGTTGCCCCAGAATTTCTGCAGTGCACCTTAAGTAAGTTCTGGATGGGATATTTCACCTGAACTATATACATCTCCTCTATAGTTTAGCTAAACTAAAAAATGTCGATCCGAAACACCGAAAAATTATATGATTTAGTAATATGATGTCGTACAGTAATAAAATATACACACTATAGTCTTTTCAGACAAATCAGCTAAGGATCTAACACACCAACCAACGTAACTTACCTCTAACCGAAGACACGAAAATTTGTAGGATATTTGACTTGACGCTTTCAATGTTCAAACAACATGACGAAACTGACGAAAACATTTTATTTATTTCTGTGTCTGAATGAGAAAACGGTATTTACTTGGTCTTTAAAAGAGATTTAAGAGGTGAAAGAAGATATATACAGATGATTCTACAATATTTTATAATAAAATAGAAAATTCAGTGACTCAATGGCTTTCCGAATCTATAACGGGTGAGTCTACAGGTGAATTCACATGCAAAAGAGTTGAACAACATCAAAACTTCGTGTGCATGTGATAGATTCCCTTTTTTACAAGCAAATCTAACATTCATGGTGATACAGGTTAAGAACAATGAAATACGTTAGACAACCTAGCATTTAGAATCCAGGAATTCTTTTAAACTCGCAATAGTCTACGTTTCTCCACTGTGCTCTTTTTAAGATGAGCAATGAAAACTTTATTTAGGATTATCAACAAGATAAAATTTAAGTGGATACCCACGTGAAATGTAAGTAACTCAGTGGAAATAACTATATTTCTCGGTTGGATACATATCAGCGTATTGTGAAATGAACCTAGGGTGTATTTTGATAAGATAAGATAATAGCTTTATTCCAAAACAGTACTTGTGATACAAAGTTGTCTATAGGAGAACTTAAGGCTGAGTTAAGGGAAATAAAAAACAGTAAGTCAGTAAATGCTGGAAACATCGAAACCAATACCGAGATATCCAAATTATCAGATCAGATCAGCGATATCAGATCGCAGGTCTGTGAACTGACACCTCTAACTATCCTCATGAAAACGGTAAACCTTAACAAGCTTGACACAGAATCGGTAACTAAGGTAGATAACCTCATTAACTTTGTTACCACAGAAGTAACAAAACGACTCGACGCAAAACTGAGTGCTATTGTCTACAAAGTTCCGGACAATGAGGCACTAAAAAGGTACAGTGCATCTTACTTAGTAATAATAATAATAATAATAATAATAATTTATTTTCATATAAACATAAATTTACATGAAAATGCATGCCATTTTTACAGGCACGATCAAGGATGATATAATGTCAAATCTTAAATTGTCTACAAGTTAATAATGTTTCAACAGTTAAATATTTGATATATATATAAATACACATTGTCTGAACTAGGCTGTATAGTTATTGAATTGTACAATTGTCCTCCAGGTTGAGCGGGAAAATCGACTTCGTTTCGTTTTCATCCCGTGGTTGTAGGCATACGATAATCAACCAATATTGAGGTAAGTACAACGTTTACAAGGAATTGGAAGCTGTTTTAGAAAAATTAAAGTGCTGTGGTGTAACATTAAAGTGTAATAGATTAAGTGAGTGAAATATATCATTAATAAACACATTTATATAGAAAACAGAATGGGGAAGTAATTAATCCTTAGGCCGACAACGTTCATTTGCAATGTATAATGAAACCAATATATTTTATACTATCATGCGTTCACTTTTGGCTTTAATACAATTATTTTCAAGCCAGTTGTCTTTATTTCATGTCTTTTTTTCTATTTGGTGCACAACCGTACCCTAAAGAGAATAGGAATAGAATAAGTCGAATCAAATTCATAAAGAGCTATAAAATGTTAGGTTTAATGGAATATAATGAGAATCAAGTAAAGACGTTATTAGAAAATAAGTGAGACAAGATATTGTGAAGTGGTATTTAAAGATCTGACAATGGATAGCAAGTTAATTCATAAGATGCCCCATAAATCTGTGCAGATCCCACGTGGTCGCATCTCAGCAATAGGCTGAGCGAATGGTATATATTTAAAGGTAGAAGCATTATCTGTCAAGGCGTTCACTATTATCTTTTTCAAGAAGCGAAAATGCTTAACTCGAAGACTAAGTGCTATAGACTGAAGAAGAGTCAACATGAAAAGTGTTGTCCTACTCGTTTTCAGTTCGAAACACTGACAGAGACCAGAAAATTCATCCATTCTGAACACACCCTATCGCAAGTCAGAAACTACAAAATTTATGAAGGTTGGGGTGGACAAAACAGTCATAGAAAGGCGCGCATACAATTATCTCGCTAAGCCTAAGATAAGATAAGACAATAGCTTTATTCTAAAGCAGTACTTGTGATACAGAATGGAATTCTCAACATTTTACTACAATACTGCATCCAGTTAGTACATTAACAATAAATAAAGTTCTACGTAAATTAAAGTTATCTCAGTCAGTTTCGACAACAACATATTAACGTGTCGGTAGCAAAGCCAAAAGTGAACAGAATATTTGAAAGTGTTAGAAAAGTAGATACTACTAGCATATTTACTGGCGTAAGCGATAGCAAAATGGTGGAGATATACAGAGTGTGAAAGAACGAACAAGAATGTTTTAAGTAGAGTTTGTAAAGAAGAGAGAAACAAAACAGCGCATGACAAAAATAAATACAGAAAAAAAGGTAGATCCTGAAGATCCCGAAGAGCAACTAAAAATTTTCGCTTACATGAAAAATGTTCCTAATGACTTCAAAAAGTTAGACAGATAAGAAAAACAGGAGACAATGTGGCAGTTTATTTGCAGGCTTGGATGTTTTCAGCCTTACCGGAACACAAGGAATGAAGCGATGCTCACTTAACATAACTAGATCCTTTCACCGCCTAGAATAAAACACTTGAGGTATTTAAGTGAATTTCACTGTTGTAGTGATAGAAATTCCCCCAAAATTATTAGCTTACTGTATTCATCGCTCAACACTGAGTTCTAATCTCCATTGTTTAAGTAGGCCTGTTTGGTCCAAGCCTCCATGACATTTGGTAAGCCATCGTATTATGTTCATTCTATTGTATATGATCTCTAGATAGTTAAGTAATCACTCCCGCATTACGGCATTGGTTCCGAAATATACTGCGTATTATGGACGATAAATTTCATGTTTTGATTTGCCTTCGGTCTACGCAGAGCAAATACTACAAGAGTTGTGCGTATAGGAAATTCCGGTAGTTACCGTCAGACTTTCCGTGGACATCAAAACTCCCTCTCCCCCTAAACTGTAATTTCAGCCTTTGAAGATTGATTCTCATTGTAAAATTCGTCACTGATAAAAGGAGATAACTGACTTGAGGGTCTAGGAATCAAGCTAGTTGGGTTGCTTGCAAAGACTCCAGCTCACTGTTCGTTTTGCTCTGACCAGAAATAATTACCACAATCGCTATGTAGTTATCTATCTTGCTAGATCTGATCTGCTGATTCCCAAGACCTACCTACGTAATCTGGTGACCAGGCTGTACTTAGTACTCTGGGCGTTATGTTGCGCTTACATTTATGCCTGTCATATGCAAATAACGAGCCGTTAGCTGCCACTGATGTTTACAGTGGCTGATAATACACCTATAACATCTCTTTCTTATCCATTCACCTCATTGTTGTCAACACAAACCATCCATTAGCACTCTATCGGAGTTGTGATAAAACTGACAGCTTAACATATCCCAAAGTAGATATAGTCCATTCTCAGTTACGCCATATAAGGATATATAAAGACGAGAACTAAGTAATGAAAAAGTAGGGAAATCCGGGCACATTTGGGAAGTAACTGCCGCAAACTGGTTAGTGGGATTGTCTCTTCACCCTCTGATATGACCAGGGGGCTTCGCGTTCGTATAATAACACAGAATGTGCATTTCAGTTGATATCGTTGATATGCGTATTCATCCTTGATACTTTGATCTTCACTAAGGCTCTTAAATATCAGGAGCCCAGGATAACGGCGAAAACAGTAGCGAAGACAACGACAAACAGAATGACTGCGATGATGAGTTATTCATCAGACGAAATATATGGTATGCATTGCTTACAAAACACCAGGAATTTCTGACATAAATAAATACGTCTAATTGTTTGGTCAAGGAGAAGAGGTAAACAAAAACAAGATGATGAAATTTTACAAAAAGGTTAAAGTTCTTCTCAGCAACAAGACAAATTCTGTGGCTACCGGCTTAAATGTTGATTACTATTTAAAGCCTCCCGCATCCGTGAGACGGGCTTTTACGTGGCTGTTGCCGACGAACAGGTGTTCACTAATATGCTTAGGTAGAGCCCTACAATAGGAAAAGGTGAGGAGGAAGCTGGTCTAAGAAACAGACTGTTTCATCACACCTTGAATGGTGTTTAGAAGCTAAGGTTGTTGATAATAATACTATATTCTCATTTTTGTACATGAGGGGCGCCGGTTTACAGGCATCATCAATATGATAAGTAATATACACATGGAGTAAGCATAATTGCAATTCTTCACTTACATATATATATATGGGAAAATGGTGGAGTAATGTCAGTAGGCACACTTCACAGAGGTAAAAACAACTTACATGATGTAATGTTAGGCACCGTTATTATCTGAGTTTGAGGAAAATGCGCGTAACGGCTGAAAATCACATTACACGTAGTCAACATGCTTGCCTGATCACAAAAGTGTAACAACGGCTTGTAAAACGTTAGCTAGTCTACCGGTAATAGTGTTTTCTGCAGTATCACCTGCATGAGACTCACCACAGCAGTCAGTATCCAGTTAAACATGTAAAGAAGTAACAATTAATTCTTAAATTCATTTCGTCAGGAACCAGAATGACTGCGAATTAATCTGTACGAAAGAAGCATGCACTAGCAGAATATTGCCGCAGAATGAGTCAGTAAGGTTTGAAATGCGACTGCCAGCATCACTTTTTAGATATCCCGATTAATTGGCGCTGTATAGTTAGTGATTTGGATTTATCAGCATGAGCAGCATATTGGTGAACACCGGATGTATACTTCAGCTTGTTTGTCGAGCGGATTTGATTAATTCCATTTGAGTTTGAACATTCTGCGGTTTCGATATATTCCTCAAAGTGTCTCCGTGATTATGGAAAGTATACATGCAACGACAGAAGACAAGGGCCAAGCAACAGATTGTTTACTGCAAAAATCAAGAGGTATTTATAGATTCTGATGTGCATTATTATTAGCGCTATTGTTAGCGGAGAAGCAACTACTTCTGATTAGTAGTTTTCTTGCTGAAGGTTATTCCGTTATCTCTAGTGGCGGTTCCTGAGAAAATCAAACCATATATCTGCGAGTCGTATTTCCACATACTGGCTCCGCTGCGATTGGTCGGTGAGCTTCTGAAAGTTAAGCTTTATTGTTCTTTTGTCTCATTACTCTGATTCGGGATGTGAACGTTGACGTTCTTGTAGTCTACAATATTAGCTTGCAGCCAGCCCTCACCACATAGGTATGCTTTAAGTGCATTTGTCAGCCATGACTCGTAAACCGTTAATGCCCAGCTCTTGCTACGCTCGGGCTCACGCTGTTCCTTGAAGTTTCTCAGAAACGCTTAGTAATAACGGACGCAAAACCAAAACACCGATTGGCTACTCGAGGATTCTTTATTGTAACACCAACATATAAAAATATTTCTACTTAGGTCTGTGAACAAATATTACAATAATAAATCACAAGATTACTTCTGATGGTATACTGCTGACTTCTTTCTGAACAGCGACCGATGAGACGATGACTGTCGTATTGATGCCTTAGAGAAAATTGGGGAAGTTGATTTTGAGCAAACAACCATGAATTGATCGTTCAATCTTCAACTCCATTGACACTCCCCGGCAAAAAAGAGATCCAACCCTTTTTCCTTCACGACCAATGCACGTTGACTTGGATGCCATTGCGAGAACCTGGGTCACACGGACAGAGCTGAAATGGAAAACAAACAGAAAAGCCAACACACCACAAGCATACTCACAGCACAATCCCACACATCAATGACGACCTGCGCCTTCCAGTTAAAGGCATCCTATTGCAACACAATTGCCACTTGCTAGAATGACTCTTGCAGAATGCAACGTGACCATAGCACCACCTCATGATACTCCACGCACATCTTCTTATCTACTCACTACCAATTACCACTGCAATCGCTTGTCACTCATTCTGCCTCAGTTCTAGTAACGGTGAGGTATGCAAGCCTCAGTCGTCTACACTCCCGCTCCCCGGCGTGTCGGACCGCAGCTAACAATTATCTCCGTTTGCATTTCATTCTCAGCAATAGCCTCCCTGGCGTATACGACCCATCTGCTGTCCTTAACATCAATCAATTCATTCACGGATGTAGGAGACTCGAAACAACTTCAGAAGTAATCACGACGAAAATTTTAACGAAATTATGCAATAACAACAAGGTACGAAAACAACGAGTAAACACAATTAATCCAAAATCACAAATTGAGAAGACACATCACACGTATACACAAACAGTACAAATAACCTCGTGGATCATGTCTTGATGGAATTCCTTTGAAGAATCGCAGGACTTACACCAGTACGCCTACAACCCTCACAGGTTGACGATTGTAATTTGTGGAATGTCCGGACACACACAAGATTAACCAACAATTACAATAATTGGAAATCACACAATTATTTAACACAAACATATGTACAATCAACACATCAAATGTTGTGGATTCTGGCACGACAAACTACCCTTGAAGAACTGTAGGACTTACAGCAGTACGCCTACATTCCTTCTCAGGTTGATTATCCAAGTGGAAGTCGTCCGGACACAAACAGAATTACCAACAGTTAGATGACAGATGATATCAATTCAGTATATACAATATGTACAAAATCACACACCGAGCACATTAGACTGCTCATTGATGCGCTACCCTTTGAAGAATTGTAGGACTTACAGCAGTACGCCTACAACCCTTCTCAGGCTGACGCTCTAGGTTGGAAAATAGTCTAGTGTTTCACCCTCCGACTCTCGACTCTCAGCATCTTCCAGTAGACACAGTTTTCTAATATCTCGCACCAACATTCCACAACTTGTTCTCACCTCAACCGTCCTCACAAATCCATCACCACTGCAGATTAGCCTTACTACCACTCCTAAATGCCATCTACCTGTGGCACATTTATCTGCTACTAATACCATGTCACCAACCTTTAAGTTTCGGCACAACTTTTTCCACTTGTCCCTGGTTTGCAGTGTTAGAACATACTCCTTTAACCATCTTTTCCAAAATATATCTTTCATGTGCCTGGCTTGTTTCCATCTTCTAATCGTAGGTATTCCTTCCCCTCTTGAGTCCTCTATGCTAGGGTTGCCTCTCAATAACAATAATTTGTTTGGGGTTAACACATCAAAATCTTTGACGTCGTCCCTCACAGGTGATAACGACCGGTCATTTAATATTCGTTCAGCTTCACAAAAAAATGTCTCCAGCGTTTCGTCATTCAAACTCTGGTTTCTAATTATGGAGCTTAAAATACGCTTGATAATTCCTATAAGTCCTTCCCATAGCCCACCTCTATGGCTGGCATGTGGTGGGTTGAAGTGCCACTCGATGTTCCTTTTCAGTAACTATTCATGAACTCTCGTTTGGGGACCTTCGAAGTACTCTTTAAGCTCGGCGTGACAGCCAACAAAATTAGTCCCTCTGTCACTGAACATCATCTTCGGTACACCCCGGCGATTTATAAATCTATGTAATGCTAGCACGAATGAATCAGTAGTTAGCGTATGAACCATCTCAATGTGCACAGCTCTCATTTTCAAACAGGTGAATAAACAGCCATATCTTTTACATAGGGTTCTGCCTCTCTTTACCACAAAAGGTCCGGCTAAATTCACCCCAGCGTATTCGAATGGATAATTCCCTTCAGAAGCTTGCCACGCTGGGAGTGGTGCCATCATCAAACGCTGAAAATTCCATTCTGTAAACTTTTATTGTTGTGGAATAAAGTGATTATTATTATTATCTGTTGTACTGGACGAGAATTTCGGAGTTTACATTCCAAGCACTTATCAATTATTTTACGGACAGCGGTACCTCCCTTCACTATTCAGAACTTACATCGAATACTTGATAGTACTTGCGAAGTACCCAAATGACCTTCAAGAACATGGTAGTGTCTTATAATGAGATCAGTGACTGGATGGTAGCAAGGTAATAAAGCCGGATGACGGGTCTCATATGACGATTCTAACATTTGTAGACGTCCACCAACTCTAGCGATCCCTTCGGAAACTATCGGAGATAATCTATCTAACCGCACCTTGAAATCTGCGAAATCGGGACTATCCTCCTTGGTAATCTCACCCCACGCTTCCCACTGAGCAGCCCTCAAAATCGCTAACTCTGCATTTCTAATATCTTCGACTCTCAAAGGCCCCACATTCATATTTTCGTATCCCGCAAGATGCATGACCTTTAAATACGTAACATATCGTGTCAACCACGCAACAGCTTTCAGTAATTTGTACCAAGAAGAATAATATTTAAAAAGTGGATGTAAACCTGAATGTCTTTCTTGAGTAGATGTTAAACTGACACTTGTCTTCAACTCCAAGGCACACTCGTTTATCGGTGGTTCATCTTCTCTACGAGGCCACATACTATCAGCCCTTAGCAAGAACTCTGGACCTTTCCACCACTTATTTTTAACCACATTCATATCAATAACTCCTCGCGAGGCTAGATCAGCTGGATTTTTTCCAGACGGTACGTACCTCCACTGCTCAACAGTTGTTAGTTCACGAATTTGAGATACTCTGTTAGCTACAAAACATGCATATCTTGCTGACTCGTTGCGTATATAATATATCACAGACATCGAATCAGTCCAAAACGTTACGGGATACTTGGGGTAATCCAACTCTTTACACACCGTTGTGAATAACTGCGCAGCTAGTAAGGCTGCAGTAAGTTCTAATCTCGGAATCGAAACCGCCTCTAGATTTACCCATCACCAGGCTAACATCTATATCATTCCTTAAGGTGGTTCTGATGTATACGGCTGCACCAAATCCAACCTCAGAGGCATCAGAAAAAACATGGAAGTCAATTATATCATGATTTCTCGACGGCTTAAGTGGACGTGAGACGGAATGTAGATTCAGCATTCTTAAACTGTTAACCCACCCCTTCCACTCTTCTCTCTGCCTCTCACTTAATGGTTCATCCCACTGTAACCCTTTCCTGCATGTCTCTTGAAATAACCTCCTAGCCGGAAGTAGATAAGGTGCTACTAATCCAAGTGGGTCAAACACGGACGACAACACAGAGAGCACACCTCTCCGAGTAACTGGCTTATCAATATCACCAACACTAAATCCAAAGGTATCAGAGTTCACATCCCATCGCATACCTAATGTGCGTTCAACTGGTAGAGTATCAACAGGCAAATCTCGTACGGTAGGTGCTCTGTCTTCTGGATCTATATGCTTCAAAACGTCTAGGCTGTTCGAGACCCACTTAGTTAGACGAAAGCCGGCCTTAGCTAACACTTCAGTAATGCTTGTTGCAAATCTAACTGCAGGGGTTAAACAATCATCCACGTAGAAGCAACAATCTATGACGTCCAGCAAATCATTAGAACCAAATGTGGACACTGCCTTTCGTAGAGCAAAATTAGCACAAAATGGGGAGGACTTGGCACCAAATGGATGCACTGTCATCCTATATTCTGACACCTTACCACAAGGACCGTCATCAAACCACAAAAACCTCAAGTGATCTCTGTCACTCTCTGGCACCTTCACCTGTAGGAACATTTCCTCAATATCCGCCGCGACAGCAACTGTAAACTTTCTGAATCTTAATAGCAGTCCCACTAATGAGCTCACGCAATCTGGGCCACTATACAGATTATCATTTAAAGAGACTCCTTCATGTTTCGCAGAACAATCAAACACCACACGGAGTTTACCTGGCTTCCTCGGGTTAAAGACGGGATGATGGGGCAAATACCACTTCCCTGGCTCACTCTGATCAACTAGTCTTTCAACGTAACCCTTCATTATATGTTTATCGACGACATCCTTATATTTGGACCAGAGTTCTGCATCTGACAGAAATTTCTTCTGTAAACCCATTAGTCTCTTAAGAGCAACTTTCCTATTACAAACCAACTGTCTATCTTTGAATCTCCATGGTAGGCCAACGCTGAAACGCCCGTTTTCGTATTTACAAGAGTCCTCGATTATTTTAACTGCTTTTAAGTCTTCTACAGAACGACCCTTCCCTGGGACACCGCAGTCACGAAACTCCTTGTCATACATATTTGTAATCATAGTTTCTAGTTTGTCCCCATCGTTTGCAACTAATGATGATATGTGGACTATGGGTATAGGTCCACTCACTGTCCAACCCAGGGGTGTTTTCGTCGCGAACAGATCATCTCTACCTCCGAATCTCTCTTATAATACCTTGTGAGCTTCTCGCACACTACATCCAATGAGTATTCTCACTCTTCCATCTTGCAGTGTTGGAAGAGGTATGTCTATGAAGTTGAAGATTGAACGATCAATTCATGGTTGTTTGCTCAAAATCAACTTCCCCAATTTTCTCTAAGGCATCAATACGACAGTCATCGTCTCATCGGTCGCTGTTCAGGAAGAAGTCAGCAGTATACCATCAGAAGTAATCTTGTGATTTATTATTGTAATATTTGTTCACAGACCTAAGTAGAAATATTTTTATATGTTGGTGTTACAATAAAGAATCCTCGAGTAGCCAATCGGTGTTTTGGTTTTGCGTCCGTTATTACTAAGCGTTTCTGAGAAACTTCAAGGAACAGCGTGAGCCCGAGCGTAGCAAGAGCTGGGCATTAACGGTTTACGAGACGTGACTGGAAGTTTCTGATGGTAGAAACAGATTCTGGTGGATTCAAACAGTTGGTGAAAGTTTGGATAGTCGCCGTTCATTTTTCCTGGTGCCGGTCAAGTCCTCTTTGAACAAGCAATATCTGGAACATTTTTTGGAATTGAGTCAAGTTCAACAATGCCTGGGTCAAAGAAGGGACAGAGCGTCTTGGATGCAAACAGGAAAGTAAGTCATGGTGACTTGTCTGTTAATTGTAACGATGTGTCTGATGTTAAGCATGACATGGTTGATGTTACTGTTTCGCCGTTCAGGGATAATAGGAACATCAAACTCCCTAAATTTGAACCACGGTGTTTCGATGGAAACCCAGCTGGTTATTTACAATTTGTAAAGGAGTTTGAGATCATGCTGAGTAGTTTTTTATTAAGTGATGAATTGAAGTTAATGTATTTGATGAGGTATTGCACTGGAGATGCTGCAAGAGCTATACAGTGCTGTAAGCTCATGGCCCCTAATGAGGGCTACTACGAGGCTATGAGCATACTACGTCAAAGGTTTGGAAGACCTTCGATGATTGTAGGGAAATTATTCGAGGCTGTTAAGGGTAGTGGTGGTCAATTACAGGATGACTCCCAGGCACTCACTGAGTTTTTGGATAATTTGCTAATCTACAAGAATGGAATGATTTCGATGAATCGCATGAGTGACCTCAACTCGAGTTTTATTCTAGAAGTAATAGCAAGACGCCTACCTACTCGACTGCAAAGGAAGTGGGTGAAGATGAGCTCCCGTATGGAGGATGAGGGTATCGAGCCAAGGTTTGATGATATCCTGAAACTGGTAAATTATTATATTATTATTATTGTATCCTTTAGTTCCTAGAGGAACATAGGGCTTCAGCCGCTCACCTCCATTGCCTTCGGTTTTCTGACAACTTTTTCACCCTGCTCCAGGTATGTCCACATGCTTTCATCTCCTCCTCGCATGACCTCCTCCAAGTCACCCTTGGACGACCAACTCGCCGCCTCCCTTTCGGGTTCCACTCGAGGGCTTGTCTAGTGATGTCACTTGATGGTTTCCTCAGCGTATGGCCAATCCATCTCCATTTCTTTCTGCCTATTTGTTTCACAATCGGTTCCTGATTGGTTCGCTCCCAGAGATCCCTGTTGCTGATCTTTTCTGGCCATCTGATCTTGAGTATTGAGCGGAGACAGCTGTTAATGAGGGTTTGAAGTTTGTTTGAGATGCTCTTTATGACTCGCCAAGTCTCTGATCCGTATAGTAGTACTGACTTCACATTTGAGTTGAAAATCCGGATCTTATTTTTGATGGTGAGTGCTGTTGACCTCCACACAGACTTGAGAGTAATGAAAGCTTGACTTGCTTTTCCGATTCTGGCTTTGATGTCCTCGTCAGTTCCGCCTGTAGTTGAGACGATGCTTCCCAGGTAGGTGAAGGAGGTTGTTTCTTTCAGGTTCTTCCCACTTATGCTGATTGTTGTCTGTTGTTGTTGTTGATGTTGGCTAGGAATCTTCATAATCTCTGTTTTATCTATGTTCACGTGAAGTCCTGTCTTTGATGCTTCTTCTGCCAACTTGTTACTTTTCACTTGCATATCTTCCAGTTTATGGGAAATCAGACATATATCATCGTCGAAATCCAGATCCTCCAAGTCTTTTGTGTCAGTCCATTTTATGCCTGTTCCCTCGTAGGTTGCCATTGTCTGTCGCATTATCCAATCAATTGCAATCAGGAAGATCATTGGTGATAGTAGACAGCCTTGCCTCACTCCCGTCCTCACTTCGAAGGCCTCCGTAAGTTTCCCGTTGTGGATAAAAGATAGCGTGAATCAATCTATGAGCAAGTTTGCCAGTCTATTACATCTCACCCCTAGATTAGAGCAGTCTGAGAGCAAAATGCAATCATTGATGACGAATAGGCCTCAGAGAGGTGGATATCGAGAAGGCTCCATGATGTATAGTAATGCATATAGACCTAGTGAGTGTAACAGGTTTTGTAGTACATCCTCAACAGATAAGTTACAGGATGCAAGACAAGCACGGTTGTGTTTCACACGTTTGCAAGAGGTGCATACAAAGGTGAACTGTGAACCAGTGAGGAAGTTCAGTGATAAGCTAAATGTAAACTCCAGGCCTTACTCCGAATTGTGTGACGATAACGGTTTGGTCAGGAAGTCTGTAGTTGCAACTGGTAAGCCATTGTTGAATAGAGTGTCACAGAATAGAGTTGCTGCTTCAGAGTACATTTCTGACTCCACAAGTTTACGAGGTATTACTAGTCAGAGTGAAGGTATAAAATCTGTAGGGAATTGTGAGGAAGAAGCAAAATTGTCTACTTCTGTTATTAAAGAGTTTGAAATTGATGAAGTCGACCAGATAGATGATGGTAAATTGAATATTTGTGATAATGATGATGATAGTGCAGATTTGTCTTTGGTTGATCATGATGAAATGAGGGATGTGCCTACTACTGCTAAGTTAAATAAGGGTTCTGTACAGCTCGAAGGTGAAGTAGAAATAAATGCAGTTGCAGCGGGCATGTATACTTGTCAGACCGTCAGTGTAATTGATCAGCATGTAGCCCACCTATCATCAGATGCTAGTGCTAAACCTGAGCTGATAGTAAATGACGGCAGTGGTGGTGGTCTAGAAGGTAGACAAATTTCTGAAAGCCGAGCAACAACAGCTTCTGATCCACCGCTAAGTTCATCAACTGGTATTAATCAGTTGTCGTTGGTGTTGTCATCCACAATGAAAAAGACGCCCATCAACTCAAGTATCTTGTGCAATGACTTTGATAGTATTGGTGCATTTGAAAAGACGAAAGATATTGCTCAGTTTAGTGAGAATAAGCCAAGTGTAAACGCGAGTTATTGTTAAATTGACGTGCATGAATAAAGGCATTTCTAGTTTCAAGTTACTATTTGAATGCTATTATCTTTGGTGTAAATTACTCTGTGCATACGCTTCGTTGACCAGATACGTCGTGTGTTTGTTCGTCATCTATGTTCTGCGATACAATGACATGAGCATGTTACCGTTCAGATTTGAGGATATAGCTGATAGAAGGAAATCAGTTAATGAACTCTGCGACGATTTTCCAACCTAGGGCGTCAACCTGAGAAGGGTTGTAGGCGTACTGTTGTAAGTCCTACAGTTCTTCAAGGGTAGTTTGTCGTGCCAGAATCCACAACATTTGATGTGTTGATTGTACATATGTTTGTGTTAAATAATTGTGTGATTTCCAATTATTGTAATTGTTGGTTAATCTTGTGTGTGTCCGGACATTCCACAAATTACAATCGTCAACCTGTGAAGGGTTGTAGGCGTACTGGTGTAAGTCCTGCGATTCTTCAAAGGAATTCCATCAAGACATGATCCACGAGGTTATTTGTACTGTTTGTGTATACGTGTGATGTGTCTTCTCAATTTGTGATTTTGGATTAATTGTGTTTACTCGTTGTTTTCGTACCTTGTTGTTATTGCATAATTTCGTTAAAATTTTCGTCGTGATTACTTCTGAAGTTGTTTCGAGTCTCCTACATCCGTGAATGAATTGATTGATGTTAAGGACAGCAGATGGGTCGTATACGCCAGGGAGGCTATTGCTGAGAATGAAATGCAAACGGAGATAATTGTTAGCTGCGGTCCGACACGCCGGGGAGCGGGAGTGTAGACGACTGAGGCTTGCATACCTCACCGTTACTAGAACTGAGGCAGAATGAGTGACAAGCGATTGCAGTGGTAATTGGTAGTGAGTAGATAAGAAGATGTGCGTGGAGTATCATGAGGTGGTGCTATGGTCACGTTGCATTCTGCAAGAGTCATTCTAGCAAGTGGCAATTGTGTTGCAATAGGATGCCTTTAACTGGAAGGCGCAGGTCGTCATTGATGTGTGGGATTGTGCTGTGAGTATGCTTGTGGTGTGTTGGCTTTTCTGTTTGTTTTCCATTTCAGCTCTGTCCGTGTGACCCAGGTTCTCGCAATGGCATCCAAGTCGACGTGCATTGGTCGTGAAGGAAAAAGGGTTGGATCTCTTTTTTGCCGGGGAGTGTCAATGGAGTTGAAGATTGAACGATCAATTCATGGTTGTTTGCTCAAAATCAACTTCCCCAATTTTCTCTAAGGCATCAATACGACAGTCATCGTCTCATCGGTCGCTGTTCAGGAAGAAGTCAGCAGTATACCATCAGAAGTAATCTTGTGATTTATTATTGTAATATTTGTTCACAGACCTAAGTAGAAATATTTTTATATGTTGGTGTTACAATAAAGAATCCTCGAGTAGCCAATCGGTGTTTTGGTTTTGCGTCCGTTATTACTAAGCGTTTCTGAGAAACTTCAAGGAACAGCGTGAGCCCGAGCGTAGCAAGAGCTGGGCATTAACGGTTTACGAGTCATGGCTGACAAATGCACTTAAAGCATACCTATGTGGTGAGGGCTGGCTGCAAGCTAATATTGTAGACTACAAGAACGTCAACGTTCACATCCCGAATCAGAGTAATGAGACAAAAGAACAATAAAGCTTAACTTTCAGAAGCTCACCGACCAATCGCAGCGGAGCCAGTATGTGGAAATACGACTCGCAGATATATGGTTTGATTTTCTCAGGAACCGCCACTAGAGATAACGGAATAACCTTCAGCAAGAAAACTACTAATCAGAAGTAGTTGCTTCTCCGCTAACAATAGCGCTAATAATAATGCACATCAGAATCTATAAATACCTCTTGATTTTTGCAGTAAACAATCTGTTGCTTGGCCCTTGTCTTCTGTCGTTGCATGTATACTTTCCATAATCACGGAGACACTTTGAGGAATATGGTATGTCACACAGGTATGTCTTACCGACAACCGTTGGATGACTAGGTATTATAGCTTCGTCAGGTTTCATACTGGAGTTAGTGTAAGCAGTATCCACTTCCACGGTCTCCCCAGTAGCCAAGGATTCTAGCTGAAATGACACTCGTTCACATACTACTGTTTTCGCAGAATTGAAAATAATTATAACCAAGGGTTTCTTTGGGCCTTTAATACCCAAGCAACCAGCCGGTTTAGCATCTATCAATGTAACGTCTGAACCATTATCCAACAATGCATAAGTCCCTACTGAATATTTCGGTCCTTTCACCTTAACTGGTAATACCCCTAAGAAAACTTGTGGGGTGTCAAGGGGTCTAGAGATACTATTACATTTAACCGAATTCCCAGGTTCGTTCACTGTCCTCAGAAGTGGGTGCGTATCCGTTAATCCACTACTTCCTTTGTTTGTCGCCTTACAATTCCACTTTGTATGTCCAATCTTTAAACAACTGAAACACAGCCGCTTCTGCTTTGCCATTTTTAACCTTTCTACGGGTGACATAGCGATAAAGCGATTACAATCACTCAATTGATGCATGTTACGGCAAACAATACACTCATCCTTTCTCGTTGTGTCCTGAGACTTCACCACAAATGCCTTCCTTATATTCACTGGTTCCTTAGGTTCTACCCTAGAATGCAAAATGCTGGCGAATTTGCCCATCGCCTAGTTGACACCGTCCTTCATCAGTCTCAGAATATCATCAAACCTTGGCTCGATACCCTCATCCTCTATACGAGAGCTTATTTTTACCCACTTCTTTTGCAGCCGAGTAGGTAGGCGTCTCGCAACTACCTCTAGAACTGAGCTCGAGTTGAGGTCACTCATGCAACTCATAGAAATCAAGGTATTCTTATAAGTCATAAGATTATCTAAAACCTCAGTAAGCGCCTGGGAGTCATCTTGTAGTTGACTACCATTACCCTTAACAGCCTCGAATAATTTCCCTACAATCATCGAAGGTCTTCCAAACCTTTGACGTAGTATGCTCATAGCCTCGTAGTAGCCCTCATTAGGGGCCATGAGCTTACAGCACTGTATAGCTCTTGCAGCATCTCCAGTGCAATACCTCATCAAATACATTAACTTCAATTCATCACTTAATAAAAAACTACTCAGCATGATCTCAAACTCCTTTACAAATTGTAAATAACCAGCTGGGTTTCCATCGAAACACCGTGGTTCAAATTTAGGGAGTTTGATGTTCCTATTATCCCTGAACGGCGAAACAGTAACATCAACCATGTCATGCTTAACATCAGACACATCGTTACAATTAACAGACAAGTCACCATGACTTACTTTCCTGTTTGCATCCAAGACGCTCTGTCCCTTCTTTGACCCAGGCATTGTTGAACTTGACTCAATTCCAAAAAATGTTCCAGATATTGCTTGTTCAAAGAGGACTTGACCGGCACCAGGAAAAATGAACGGCGACTATCCAAACTTTCACCAACTGTTTGAATCCACCAGAATCTGTTTCTACCATCAGAAACTTCCAGTCACGTCTCGTAAACCGTTAATGCCCAGCTCTTGCTACGCTCGGGCTCACGCTGTTCCTTGAAGTTTCTCAGAAACGCTTAGTAATAACGGACGCAAAACCAAAACACCGATTGGCTACTCGAGGATTCTTTATTGTAACACCAACATATAAAAATATTTCTACTTAGGTCTGTGAACAAATATTACAATAATAAATCACAAGATTACTTCTGATGGTATACTGCTGACTTCTTTCTGAACAGCGACCGATGAGACGATGACTGTCGTATTGATGCCTTAGAGAAAATTGGGGAAGTTGATTTTGAGCAAACAACCATGAATTGATCGTTCAATCTTCAACTGCATTGACAGTATTTCTTTGTGGACTCCCACCATAACTGAATGTATTCAACGGAAATTCCTCGCCAGTGTGGATAAAGTATCATCGCATTCTTTTCAGAAAGCAGACTAGTTGGTGAAGTATAAATAATATCCAAGAAACTCACATCTTTCCATGTGATATTGAGCTAAGTTTCGACCTTGTTTGCTCATATTTCATTTGTACGTCGGTTTTTTTCACTCATTGTATGAGGTAGACATTATACGATCCACTCTTAATTGTTCGGGGGCTTTCGTCAGCACTGATACTTTTATATGTGAAATTATAAATGGAAGTAAAACAACGGATGCAGTCTTTAAGTTCATACAATAAATAGGCCTATGATTTCTGACCTTGTTACATCGAAATCGGTACTAGTATCGTTTGCGAACTCTCTTAGGGTGTCACCAAGTACCTTTTTTAAGGAGGTCAATGTGCTTGCCAGCCGCATTCCCGTAGATAATTTGTTCCACCAGTAGATATAGCGGGGATCACTAAGGAGAATCGCCCCATTCTGCAGGAACAGCAATATACAATTTGAAGGCTCGAGATATTTCTGATTTTTATGAGGGCTTAGATCTTTATCTTGAAAAAGATAATAATGAACGCCTAGATAGATCATGCTGCTGCCTTTAAATATATACCATTCACTCAGCCTATTGTTGAGATGCGACCATGTGGGCTCTGCAGAGATTTATGGGGCATCTTATAAACTAACTTGCTGTCCATTGTCGGATCTTTAAATACCACTTCACAATGTCCTATCTCATTTATTTTCTAATAACGTCTTTACTTGATCCTCATTATATCCCAATAAACCTAACATTTTATAGCTCTTTATGAATTTGATTCGACTTATTCTATTCCTATTCTCTGGAGGGCACGGTTGCGCACCAAATGCACAAAAAGGCATAAAATAAAAAAACCGGCATAGGGAAAAAATGTATTAAAACCAAAAGTGGACATCATGATAATGCAAACTGTACAGGAAGCATTATACATTGCAAATGAACGTTGTCAGCCTAGGGAGTTTCCTTAATTAATGCATTTATTAATGATACTTGGACTAACCCATTTCATTACACTTTATTGATTCACCTTAGCACTTTTACTTCTCTAAATCAGCTTTCAATCCCTTGTAAACGTCGTATTTACCTCAATATTGGTTGGTCATCGTATGCCGGCAACCACGGAATGAAAACGAAACGAAGTCGATTTTCCCGCTCAACCTGGAGGACAATTGTACAATTCAATAACTATACAGCCTAGTTCAGACAATGAGTGTATTTATATATATATATATATCAAATATTTAACTGTTGAAACATTATTAACTTGTAGACAATCCACCATTTGATATTATATCATACTTGATCGTGCCTGTAAAAATGGCATGCATTTTCATGTAAATTTATATGTTTATATGAAAATAAACATTATTATTATTAAGAAGTTCAGCAAGGATATCTTTTCGGCAATTTCATTTTCAAAAGCTATAAAATAGCACTTTTTTACACTAGTTTACATGGATACGATTATCATTTATTTAATTCCACATAGTACCGAAGGAGATAATAATTTGCAACTTGAAATGAAAGTTTGAAGGTACGAATATAGATTACAAGGGGCCTAGAGGCAAGATTGCATAGGATTAGAAAACAGTTAAAACGCGTGCAAAACTTATATTTGATAACTGGAGAAATAATTTTTAAGGCGAACAAAAGGTGATAATTAGTTTTAACTTGACATGAACTACAAGAGTCTTAGAAAAGAAAATTAGGCAGGGATAGAACGAATTACAGGCGTGAACAAAATGAGCATGGAAACAAATTGAAATCACTTTCATATTTGAGCATATCCAGTCAAGTAAAACTTTTGCCTGGCTGTTGTTTTACATTGTTAAATAGCCACTGTATCTTTAGTGCGTCTCAGATTTTAATAATAATATATATTCTAATTTATTACATGAGGGACGCCAGTTTACAGGCATCATCAATTCGATAGGTTACACATAATATTAATAACCATATTTTGTAAAGATAATATAAGAAGGTACATTTTTTTCCTAGCTATGTAGGATACACCAATTGTATAGGAATGCATAAATATTGTTTTAATAATAATATATTTCTCTCTATTTATGCAGGAACATACCAATTGTACAGGCATTGATAAGTTGTTATATAAATTACACATGATTTGATGTATGATGAATTTACAGTTTGGTTGTTCTCTCCGACATGAGAGTCAGTCGGAACAGTCTTCTATAAAGTCTGTTTGTGTAGCACATAAAGAGATATAGAAATATTGCCTTCGCATTAACAAAAAACCCGGACATCACATGAATGTAATACAAATATCTGTGAAAAATAAAGCTTGAAGTCAATTCTCCTATATAACTTTGTTGTGATCAGCACCCTTGGCTTAAAGTTTATTGATGTATTACGTTAGATCAGTAATATATTTATTCCATTTTTCAGCAGTCTTATCGTAGTTTCATAACAGGAAAGAAATTTGATCGTGGATGCGAAAACATAATTCTTCATTTGCTCCATTTGTGTCTGCATGGCAGACTGTATTCGTAAGTTCAGAAAAATGTTGAAAGCTGTTTGAAAACCAGTTGCTTCTTCATTTCAGATCATGCATACTCATTTACGGCATGTTCGCCAGCGTCTTCAAATGGTAGAATTGGATCGTTCCTGGAATTTGAGTGATTATAAGATAAATGGTTTGGAATTAACCATAGCAGTTAGAATACAGTTAAACATGCAGAGAAGTACTTTTGATTCAGCAACCGGTGAATTTTATATTCTTTTCGATCTGGTATCAGAATAACCGCGGACCATTTCATTAAATATGTCGAATAAGGCATGCAGGAGCAGATCATTACCATCGAGTGAATCAACTTGATCTGAGATGCAGATTTCAGCATGTTTTCGTTATATCATAGATATCCAGGTTTATTGGTGCTGTATAGGCAGTGATTTGGATTATGACGTATTCTACAGAGTCTCCGTGTCCATGTCAAGTATACATATGCTTTGAAAGGATTACTTTGTTGGCTCCTACCCCCACTGAGTGTTTACAACAGCAGCTGTGGATTTATGTATTTCCTCGCCATTTTGGATAAAACATCGCCGCATTCTTCTTGGGTGGGAGACCAGTTGAAGGTTTATAAATGATGTTCAATTAACTTATCTTTCCATGTGGTGTTGCGGTAAGTTTCTACCTTGTTATCTCATATTTCATTCGTATGTTGGTTATGGTTCGCCCTTTGTATCAGGTAGACATAGTTCGATCGACTCTTAATTGAATGGGTGTTGTAGCGGTAAATAATTCCCCAAAATTATTGACCACAGCAATCACTCATTGGATGCTGACCACCACTGTTTAAGTCGACTTGTTTAGTTGAAGTCTTCCGGTCAAGCATCCCCGCCATTTGGTACCTCGTCGTGTCACGTGCACGATCACTAGCTAGCTAAGCGTTCGTCTAACGGCTGGTTTTGGTTCGTAAATACATCTCTTGGTTTGGACGATCAATTGTTGGCTTTTGCTTTGTCTTTGGTACGCGAGAATAAATTTATTAGAAGTTGTTGAACGAGATATCACGTCAAACCTTTAATATCTCCCGACTCTTTAAACTGGTGAGCCTAACCGCGAACTTCATCTACGACAATTACTCAGATAATCCCGGTGAGTTCGTTCCATTTTGTATTTGTTCTTGTACCATATAATATTCGATATAATTTTCGTCATGAGTGATCTTAGTCCCAAGGTCATCCGTATCCGCTCAACTCCTAAAACCATTCAGCTCGTACCATACTGGCCAGATAATGCTGAAACGTGGTTTCTGCTAGCTGAAGCAGATTTTTGTGAGCATGGGATAACCGATCAACGATCACAGTTACTTGCAGTTATTCACGCCCTACCGCGGGAATTCAGCAAGTACGTAACATCACAGATGTTAAGTCCCGAGGTAAGTAACTCGTACGAGTTGCTGAAAGCATCCCTCCTCAGGAGAAACGTTCTCACGGACCGACAACATCTAGATGAATTACTTCGCAACATCGAGTTAGGAGATCAGTCAGCCGTGAGCATGCTGACAAGAATGAAACAAGTCGTTGGCCAAAGTCAGTTTGACGAAGGACTGTTTAGAGAACTCTTCTTAACCAAGCTGCCACAGTCTGTACAGACCGTACTTGTGACACTTGAGGGTACTGTAATAGAGAACTTAGCTATTACTGCAGATAAGATTCTAGAGATAACTAAACGGTCTGTTCCTGAAATATGCTCAATGACTAGGCAGACTTCGAGAGAGGATCCTGCAATGATAGAGTTATGCAACTCCCTTCAGCAGATGTTTAGGTCAAACATGCGTTCTAACTCCTCCGAACGTCGTCGTAAATCTCCCCAACGCAGGAACTCACGTGGTCGATCTAAGTCCAAACCACGTTCACTGAAAAACCCTGACTGGTGCTGGTACCACAACACCTATGGCCAAGAAGCGAAGTGTTGCCGTAAGCCTTGTAACTTCGGAAATGTCTCAAAGTCTGCGGGAAACTCCCGCCGGCACGCGTTAGCGGCAACCGTCGCCGGTGGCACTAGCCGCCTACTTTACATCCATGATGTGATAAGCCAGACTCGATACTTAGTCGACGCAGGCGCCGAAGTCAGCGTCCTTCCTGCTACAGCAGCAGATCGACAGAAGGAACCTACCTTCAACTTACAGGCTGCAAATGGAAAACCAATCGCAACCTTTGGTAGGAAATACGTCTATCTGAACGTAGGTTTACGCAAAACTATTCGGTGGATTTTCCTTCTCGCTGACGTTACAATGCCCATCATTGGCACGGACCTACTTAATCATCATGATTTACTCGTAGACGTCCGCCGAAAACGACTGATTGACAATACTACTAGTCTGTCTATCAAAGGCATCAGCTACACAGGCCCCAGCTTGTCACCCGTTAAGATAAAGGCAATCCATGATCCAACTTTTCAACCTATCGTTGACAAGTATCCGGAACTTAATTGCCCGTCGAACGACCTACCGTGCATAACAAGCAATGTTATGCACCACATCATTACCACAGGACAACCTGTGACATCTGAAGCACGGCGATTGGCTCCCGACAAAGTAAGAATCGCCAGGAATGAATTTGACCATATGCTTACCCTTGGCATCATTCGACCTTCGAATAGCCCATGGGCATCCCCACTTCATATGGTTCCGAAAAAGGATAGCAACGATTGGCGACCCACCGGTGATTACCGGCGAGTGAATGCCAAAACAACCCTTGATTGCTACCCGTTGCCTCATATACACGACTTGACGGCAACCTTATCCGGCGCGACTATATTCTCCAAAATCGACTTGGTTTAAGCGTATAACCAAATCCCGATGGCAACAGAAGACATCCCGAAAACGGCTATCATTACGCCTTTCGGACTTTTTGAATTTCTACGTATGCCATTCGGTCTTCGGAATGCAGCCCAAACATTCCAACGCTTCATTGACGAAGTATTTCGCGGTCTCGACTTTGTATACGCATACTTAGACGACTGCCTCATTGCCAGTCCAGACAAGGAAAGTCACCTTAGGCACTTGGACTTGGCATTTGACAGGTTACGCCAACATGGTGTTACCATCAATATTCAAAAATGTCAAATCGGTGTTGACTCACTCGACTTTCTGAATCACACTATTGACTGCAAGGGCATTCGCCCACTGGCTACTAAGGTTGAGCCTCCTAAGAAAAACCGTTCTGGACGCACCGTAAGGTTCCCAGAACATTTGCACACTTATTTGACTTAACGAAGTCGGGTGATTCACGCGACTCATTCGTTTGTGGTACTGACTATTTTTTTGACGTATAAAATTTTTTCTATGTACAGTACCACCGAACACAAAAAAAATTTTTTTTCAACAGTTCATGTAACATATACAAAAAGTTAATTAGATTTATTTTTTTTTATCGATGTTCTGAACTTGGCATTATTTTACTGTATAGTAAATGCACGCAATTTTTTTTAACCCAAAGGTCATTTCGTACATTTCCCTCGACATGGTTCTTAGCGTTCTTGTTTTCTTTTCCAGGTGCAACGGGCACTTGACGAGAAACAAACGAAGCACGGAATCCAACGAACAACACCAGGAAGCTATGTACAAACACCCCATTAGCATAGGCAGACAAACCAGCAGGCATAAGACCAAGCCGCTCGGAAGATTTTTTTCACCCGAAAGGGAACCATCGAGTTTTTTTTACTTCCGGCTGGTTCTGTCTTAGGGTCCTCACGACCCCACTAGGGGGGGAGTGAGCTGTAGCAGTAAATAATTCCCCAAAATTATTGACCACAGCAATCACTCATTGGATGCTGACCACCACTGTTTAAGTCGACTTGTTTAGTTGAAGTCTTCCGGTCAAGCATCCCCGCCATTTGGTACCTCGTCGTGTCACGTGCACGATCACTAGCTAGCTAAGCGTTCGTCTAACGGCTGGTTTTGGTTCGTAAATACATCTCTTGGTTTGGACGATCAATTGTTGGCTTTTGCTTTGTCTTTGGTACGCGAGAATAAATTTATTAGAAGTTGTTGAACGAGATATCACGTCAAACATTTAATATCTCACAACCTTTAAAGTGTTATTGCCATGACTGCTGCTTTTTTGTCTGGAATTATAAATAGAGGCAAAACAAACAGCAGGTGTATTCTCTTAGTTCATACATCAAATGGGCCTATGATTTCTGAAACTCTTACATGGGAATTACCACTGGTATCAATTACAAACAAACTTAGTGTGTCATTAAGTGCCCTTTTGAAGGAGGCCGATGTGCTCGCTAGTCGCATTTTCTCAGGTAGTTTGTTCCATATTTGGGCATACCTAACCAAGAAAAACTTTTGCCTGATGGCTGTTTTACATGGTTCTATAGCCACTGTACCTTTAGTGTGTCCAAGGTTGTATCCTGTGTTACCTGAGAACCCAGTATAGTTGGCAGGGGTATACACTATTTGGTTAAGAAGCTTATAGAAGAGTACCAGATTTAGTCGCAGTCGCCTTAACCATAATGTTTCTAGTCCCAGGATTTCACATCTGGTAGAGTAGTTTGTGCCGTTATCGGTTCCGAGTACTTTTCGCGTGAAGTACCTCTGTAATCCTTCTACTTTCAGTTTGTCTTCTATGCGTGTACTGCTGAATATGAATGAGCAGTAATCTAGGAGTGGGCGCACACAAACCTTGTACAGTAGTATTCTGGATTCGTTTCTGTAGAAGTTCCTGAGTAGGAAACCAATAAGCCTTCGTGATTTCGACACTTGATTCGAGATATGCTCTGAAAATGATAGATTGTGTGAGTATTACAGTCCTAGGTCTAGTACAGATTTGAGTCTGGGGATTTTGTGGCCCTGAATTGTTAGGTTGAGTTCAAAATTGGAACAGCCTATGCAGAGCCATCCACACTTTTCAGCATTAAGCTCAAGTTTCCACGTGTCACACCATCTATCCATTTTTGCCAATTCTTCATGTATGGAGTTCATAGTTGGGCCGATATCTGTATTTGTGCAGGTATATGTCACCTTCAAGTCATCTGCATACAGTATTGGCTTGCCTATACTAAAACATTCACATATACTGTTTATGTATATAATGATAAGAAGGGGTCCCAATACACTCCCCTGGATGACACCACTGCTGATTGGTCTAGGTCTGGAGGTCATTGAGCCAACTTTAGTTGTCTGATTCCTGTCATAGAGAAATGATTTTATCCAATTGTAGAGGGGGTTGCGTATCCCTAGTGAGCATAGCCTACCGACTAGCAGATTGTGTGGGACTCTGTCGAAGGCTTTCCTTATATCGAAATAGAGGATTATTACTAGCTCTTCCCTATCTCTTCTATAGGTGACTTCGTTGAAAAAGTCTATATGGCAAGTGACGCAAGATCTTTTCTTGAGGAATCCGTGTTGAGACAGGTTGATGAGTTTATGTTTTAGAAAGTAGTCTGACATTTGGTCCTTGATTACTTTCTCCATTATCCTTGATAAGACTGGTGTTATATTGATAGGCCTATAATTACATGCACTAGTTTTGGACCCTCCTTTATGCTTAGGTAATATATATGTGTTTTTCCAAGTTTCAGGGTAGGTTTCAGTCACTAGTGAGATATTAAATATTCTAAGTAATAATACTATCATATCCATACCACCGTTTTTGTATATGACGGATGGTATATCGTCTATCCCACAACTACTGTTAGCTTTTAATGTCCCTACCGCCGATGCTATATTTTGTATATTAAAGTTTATTTCACCTAACTTGTAGTTATTTTTGCAGGTCATGTCGGGAATCGGGAACGGATGTGCTTTGGTGTTATTGGAGAACCACTCACTCAGAAGTTCACTAATGATCTGGGGATCATCGTAAATTATACCTTCATGTTCTAAATGACTGATATTGTTTTCTGCACCCTTCTTCAGCCGTTTTTGCAGGATTTTGCAGAGTTCCTGTGTTTTAGAGGTGCCCTCTAGGGCTTTATTTTCCTCGACTTGTGCTTTCATTTTATGTCTCTCATCTAAATTTTTAAATGTTTCGTGTATCAGGTGTAATGCATTAAATTCTTTGTATAAATAAAATCTCCTTTTTAGTTTCCTTAGTTTTATTCGCGTTTTGCGATCTATGAACAGAGTTGGTGTCTTTAGGGCAGATTTCAGGGGTGCGATTGTGTCTCTTACCGAACTGATTGTCTTGTAGAAGGTATTTAGTATTACTTCCAAGTTATTATTGGTGAAGTATTCACCCCAATCTGAGCTTCTCAAGAGCGTTGGTAGGAATTCCCAGTCGGCATTTCGATAATCCCTATATTGATAGTAAACCGGGGAACTTTTGGGTGTGTGTTTGGTTGTTAGTTGTAAGGGTAGGTTGCAGTATAGTAGGTTGTGGTCACTGTTGTCGAGTTTATCCCTCACCTCTATCGAGATCGGCTCTATTTTGTGGCAGAGGATTAAGTCGAGAATGTTGTTGTGTCGTGTTGGGAGGCGTACGCACTGCTTCCATCCTCCTACATCTATGGCTTCTAGGATCCCCTCGTAGGTTCTCGGTCCAGTGCAGGTATCCCAGTTCACTCCAGGGAGGTTGAAATCGCCACAAACTAGTTTGTAGTCGAATTCCAGCTTAGGTACAACCTCTAGTATTTCTCCAATAACCGTATCAGTTGTTATAGGGCTGTTAGGGGCTCTGTATATACATCCCACCAGAATGTTATTTTCATTCGTGTGGATGCTTATCCACTTGGATTCTGGGAGTTTGTCGATAGTTAGGTTTGTAAAGGTATTGGAGTTAGTGGATTTAGAGGTATATATTAGACAGCCGCCTCCTCTCTTGTCTACTCTGTCATTCCTGTGGATGTTATAGCTATCAATTATCAGCTTTGTGTCAGGTATATCAGTAGTAAGCCAAGTTTCAGTTACCAGAATCAGTGTAGGCCGCTCCATGTATTCCAAGCTGCGAAGGGAAGTTATTTTGTTAAGGAGAGATCGAGCATTTAAAAGCATAATTTTCATAAAACCAGGATTGTCGGGATAGTTAGTAGGTTTTCTTGTTACTATCCCTAACTCCTGGTTGCCTATGTTATGTTCGGAGGGATCCTCATATGAGACATTGTCAGCGTGTTTACCATTCCCTGGACAAATTGTGCTGCGAGGGGGGCTATTGTTTGCTGCAACCGAAAATAATCCTGTTGCATATAATGGTTTCTGGTCTCATTACGTGGGTATCTAGGATCATTTCTCTGCATAAAATAGTCTGTTTCACTGTTCACATTGTAATTTACAGGGCCATGGTAACCTGTTTTTAGATTATTTTGAGGATAGTGCGTGCTAGGTCTTACATAGTTGTACATTTGCTGACTCATCTCGTGAGTGTACCTAGAATGGCCAGGGGCCAACCTATACCCGTTATGCCGAGGGTTCGAGCATACATTTCCGTTGATATGGTACCTAGTGGTGTCCCGTCTAGTAGCCCATGTGTTTTCATTATTGATTATGGGTCCCGTCCTCAGGTTATATGTGCCAACGGGCATATTACAACCTCGGCAATTGCGGAAATCGTGGGTATCACTCTGCTGTTTGATTAGCTCGGCGCCCCTTGCATATCTGCTGGCATGTGATTTTGTGTGGGTAGAGCCATTTTTGCCGTTAGTTCTCACCTTGTGTAGTCTGTCGTCCTCAATTCGTTTACTGCTCTTAGTTCGACGAGGAGCTCTTCCATCCACGTCTTCCGTCTTCTTTATGGGACCTGCCGCTATGCGTGCATAGTTATTTTTAGGCTTATATGCTGCTTGTTGGGCTTGTCACAAGGGAGGTATATGGACGCATGAGGAGATCTCTCGGTTTTAGGGGACTTCTTTACGGCTTTTACAGTTGGATTATCTTGTTTGGCCCTGGGTGCGGTGTGATCTGCCGATATTTGCAGGTTATCGGCAGTAGGAGCATCTACATCTACTTCATGGGTGTGGTCAGTAGATTTACTAGGAGTGTTCTCACGAACTTTGAGATCAATTACAGTGTTACTGCTTTTTTTGGGTTTCCCTTCGCCTTCTCGTGTCGTTTGTTCACCTACTACAGTGCAAGTGTCACTTTGTGCTACAGTGTCCTTTGACACTTCGGTACTGACGCTATTCACGATTTGTGGTATATTCGTGTTTGTATCTATGGTCTTCTTAGCTACTTGTCGTTGGTTGGGGGTTTTGTCCGGGACTATTTTATGATTTTTGAATTTTGTAGTAGAAGCCAAAATATCCCCAGATTTCCTGAATTGTTCGGCTATAATACAGCTGTCAAACCTGAAAAGTATGTGACATGTGCGGTTTGTCTCTTTTTTATTTAGTCTAATACACTGACAGGGTGTACTTAGAAGGTTGGCAGCTCTTAACAAGGAGTGCTGAACCGATTTTATGGGTTCTTTGTCAGGTATGTTGTACACTATGGCGTTCTGTTTAGAAGCAAGTCTCTTAACAACTTCGCTCGACAAATAGTCCATAACGTTTTCTAGCTCCTTAACATGTTCCAATTCAGCATCGGTTGGTTTAGTCCTGAGCCTAAAGAGTTTTAGGAAAGTGAGATCCCACAGTTAATAATAATAATAGTATACTCTCATTTTGTACATGAGGGACGCCAGTTTACAGGCATCATCAATATGATAAATTAATATGATAAATTACATATACGATTAGCAATCATACTCAATAATAATGTTTTAATAAAATACATATTTTTTCCTACCTGTGTGGGGCACACCAAATGTGCAGGCATGGATAAGCATTATTTAAATTTCATAAATTCGGTTTATGGTTAAATTACATGGTTGCTGACGTTTTTGTCTCTGGTTTGTGGAAACAATATGATAACCAGTCATTCAATGGAGCACATCATGAAATATAGGAATATTGACTTCGCATTAACAAAAAAACCCAAGTAAGTTTTGGATGGATTAAAAATACTTGGGAAAAAATAAAGCTTGAAGTAATTCCTCAATATAACTTGGGTGTGTACAAATCCGAATTTCATTTTTGATTTATATCCAAATTGGGTAATAAGGAAGCTATTTTTACAGATACGATCAGTTATGTTATAAGCTACAATCGTGACGTTGTATTACAAATTGATACTTTTCCATTGGTATAAGAGTATATTCCACAAATGTAATCCAGGTTGCGTCGTGGAGAAAGTTAATTCGTTATTAACCAGGCAACTGAAAGATACGGGACCAATAATGTTTGCAGATCATTTGTCATTGTAAATGGTCAAATATCCACATTATTCATTCTCATTCAAAAAGTCAAATGGAAGCTGAAATGGTGAGAGAAAAAAGAAGACAAACAACAGCAACGCAAAAGAAAGCAACGGGAGTCCTTAAGGAGTGATTAATAAATATATACATATATATTCTGTTTAGTAACTGTGGTTATTTTGGTACACAAACTAACTAGTCCCGTTATGCTAACTTTTATATTATGTGTAAACTAATATTACTGTCCTGTGTAGAAATGTTAATCATCTAGTTCCAATAATATTAAAATTTATAATTGTAGTTTGTTGTAACTACACGTTTAAAGAACTTAAAATATCTATGTAGGGTGAAAAAGAAGGTGTAAGAGTCAGAAGTAAAAGTGCATTGTCATCTTTGAGCAGTCTGGTGACTGAGGAGATGAACACTGGAAGTGTGTTTGCATCGCGCACATTAGCTGGTAGTCTATTCCAAATGACTGAAAACTTATTTAAGAAGAAGTTGTACCGCACGTAAGTCTGACAGTGCTCCATAGCAGCTAGGTTGTGATGATTTCTAAGATTGTAACTGATGACAGCGGTAGGTTTAGTTATTGGCTCGGAGGAATGCAAGAGAAGATTAGTTAGCTTATAGTAAAAGATAAGGTTTAGCTTAAGGCGTCTTTTCCAGAGGGGTTCTAATCTTAGTCTTTCGCATCGCTCATGGTATTCCAGACCACTTTCTAAACCAAGAGTTCTTGAGGTAAACTGCCGTTGCACTCCCTCTAATTTAAGCTTGTCATTTTGTCTGAGTCCGCTAAGAATAAACGGGCAGTATTCTAAGATAGGTCGGACACATACTTTGTATAATAAAACCCTAGTTTCACAACAAAAGAAATTGCGTGTTATGCATCCTATCAGCCTTCGCGTTTTACGTCTGGCATAATCAGTCTGTTCAGCGAACGTTAGGTTACTAGAGTATCTAATACCGAGATCTACGACTGAGTTGAGCTTAGCTAGTTTTCGCCCATTTATTTCAAGAGTTAGATCAAGGTTACTGTTGCCGATACAAATCCAGCCGCATTTGTCAATGTTAAAATTTAGACAGGATTCAGCACACCATGTTGCGAGGCTACTTAGTTCAAGATGTATTTTAGTAACCATATCGCTTAATTCATGAGTGTAGCAGGAGTAGACGACTTTGAGGTCGTCAGCATATAGGAATGGTTTACCTGAGGTGAAGCACTTGCAAATGCTGTTAATGTAGACTGTGAATAAAAGTGGACCTAGGACACTACCTTGCACGACCCCACTTGAGATCTGCCTAGGATGAGACAATACAGATCCAACTTTGGTTATTTGTACCCTGTTGCTTAGAAATGATTTTAACCAGTTCAGTAATGGGTTGCGAATTCCACAAGAGTACAGCTTCTCAAAGAGAATACTGTGAGATACCATGTCAAATGCCCTAGATATATCGAAGTAGAAAACAACGACTAGCTTACGTGCTTCGCGACTACTAGTGATGCAGTTGAAAAAGTCGAAGTGGCAAGTAACGCAGGATCTATTTTTGAGAAATCCGTGTTGAGACCTTGTAACAAGATCTTCCCTAATTAGGTAGTCTGACAATTGATCTTTTACAACTTTCTCCATGATTCGTGAGATAACTGGGGTTATATTTATGGGTCTGTAATTGCGGACGTTTGCCCTATCACCAGATTTGTAATGTGGAATTATGAAGCTAGTTTTCCACTCACTAGGGTAAGTGCCAGTGTCCATAGATATTGAGAAGAATTTAAGAAGTAACAAGGGTATATCACACCCACTGTTTTTGAAAATTATCGAAGCGAGGCCATCCGGTCCCGTACTAGTGGAAGGTTTAAGGCTTTTAATTGCTTGTACTATTAACTGATTAGTGAACACAATGCTTTCAAGGGAAGAGATAGTAAGGGGAGCGGTTTCACCAGGCATATGTGTTTCTAAACTAAAGTTTGCAAACCAATCACTGAAAGTTCACAGATAGTGGCAGGTTCATTGTAGATTACTTTGTCGTGAAGTAAGTATGGGATTTCCCTCGCCGACTGCATTCGTTTTTTAAGAAGTGCCGTTAAGTTATAAACTTTGGAGGTACTTTCAAGTGCCGTTAACTCTTCGTCGAGGTCCTTTTGAGAGCGTAGGCGCTTGATAGATTCAAGAGACTCGTGGATTGAGAGCAATAGTGATATGTCCTTAGTGGAATAGTACTGTTTCTTCAGCTTCCTTAACTTATTACGGTGTGCCCTTGGAATATATTCAGTTCGGTGTCTACTTAATTTCACTATTTTCTTTGGAGCAACTGTATCTAGACAAAGGGTAACATTCCTGTAAAACAGGGTTACTAAGGCCTCCAGGGAGTCAGTGGTAAAATAGTCATCCCATTGACAGAGTCGAATAAGTTCTTGGACTAATCCCCAGTCTGTATATTTGTAACTACGACATATTGTGCTTCCTGAGTCTTGTTTGTTTCCTGTATTTAGTGGTGAGAAAGGCAGAGAGCAGAGTACCATTCTATGGTCACTACTGGAAAATCTATTACCAACATAGGTGGATACTGGGATTGTGTCATGACAAAAAACAAGGTCCAACATGTTGTCACCACGAGTAGGTGTCTGGACGTGTTGTTGCCATCCATAACAGTCTATAGTGGCAAGTAATTCGTCGAAGCGTTGGGGGCCGGAACTAGTTAGCCAATTGACTTCTGGAAGATTGAAGTCCCCTGCAATTATTTTGTAATTAGCACTAAACGAGGATGCGTGTGCAAACGATTTAGCTAATAACGCATCAGTTTCTTTTGTTGAGCTTGGTGCTCGATAAACACAGCCTATGAGAAGTTTGTACTTATCTCCATGTAAGACAACCCAGAGTGAGTCAGGTACATTATTCATTGTTTCATCTTCCACCTTACTGACTACAAATGAGCTATGTATATATATGAGACATCCTCCACCACGCTTGCAATCTCTGTTTGCACGGTGTACAGTGTAATCATCGATACCTATATGCACA